>BMAW01046468.1:607661-670499 GCA_019974015.1 Nephila pilipes | reverse complement strand
TTTTTTACAAGTTGAGTAGTTCGCAGCTTCTTCTCGCGGACGCAACAATTAGTGTAAGTCCTTTATGTCAAATTTTAGTGGAACAAAATAAGATGATCATAAATAAAACAGAATGATGAGAAAATGTTTGACAAGGGAACTAATGAAAGTCATTATTTTATAGCATTCAAAAGACTTTATTTGTGAATTAAAACCATATGCAATTCTTTCTAATTTCCTGCTGTGATTTTATTCTAACCTCAGTTCTTTATAATTATTTAAACAAACATTAAGAGTTATTGAATATATTTTTTCACTAAGAGAGACCACTGCATTGTAGAATTTTTTTAAATTTTTACTGTAAGTTTTATATTCCTAGGAGTGTTATTTGAAGAAGTCATATTAATTTAACAATAATCACTGCTTGCTTCAGACTTCCCTAATCAACAAAAGGACATTCATCCTAATTTCTAGCAATCATGTTAACAAGGGGGAGAGAGAGATAATTTAAGTTCATTTCCTATTCAGCAAATCTTATTTGCACTTTTTCTGAAACACTTGCTTTCCTCTTAAATTTTAATTACCCAGCCAAAATCATAGAGCATTGTTTGCAAGTTGAAAAATCAAGTTCGATTGACCAATATTCCTGGGAATTAAAATAACTAGCTTCATTCATTTTATTTGGTTGTTAAAGGACAAACATTTTCAAAACTGTCTCTACAATTCAAAGATAATAAAAAAATTCATAAAAAATTATTTTTCCATTATATAAAAAAAATTACTTACATGTATCAGTAATTTTTGAAGTTATATTCTCCTGCAATAGTATTTTATTTATCTTGAAATCCAGACAACACCTAAAATACAAAGAGAAAAAAATACAAATTACACTATTTTAAAAAATGCAATTTAATTTCATTCCTTTAAAAGGAGTAAGTATATTGAGGCACACATTTTATAATATTACATACCAACATTATAAACATTCTTGTTCAATTTAAATAATACAGTTTGTTTAGGGACCATTAAAATGAAATATGTAAATGTTTCATTTTTCTAAAGAAAATTTCCACAAACCTGTAATAACATTTGAATTATTCAAAGAAAATAGTAGCAATATTTCATTTTAATGTCCTATGACTGACTTTTAATTAGGAACAGAGAAATATGTAATAAAAAATTACTCTAACTGTACCTTTTAACAAAATGTTATTAAATATTCACCAAATAATTTTTAAAACAAAAAATAATAGAATTTAAACTCTTATTATGCAAAAATTATTTTTTAAACAGAATGGGTTTAAAAGGAATGGGAGTGGTACCTAATTTACTGCAGTTTTAATGTAATGATTGAAAATAAGTGCTAAACCATCTCCCTCCAATTTCACCTCTTTAAACTGATATTACTCATTTTGTGGTTTAATTTATTTCAACAACAAGATGCTAGTGATACAATAATTATTAATAGTCCACTTTGTAATTTCAACTCTGATCAGAAGACAAGTTATAACATTTGAATTGGTACCTCTCTCCTTACTTTGTACCTAACATGAGAGGACTTCGAGACTCAGGTCAACTTAACAGAAGCAGTCAACATTATTCAGTTAAATGATCTTTAGTGTAATTATCTATTGGAATACCACTAGCCAAGCAGTTCATGGTTACTTATTTATTGTATACCCAAGAAATATCCTAATTCGCAAAAATGTTGAGTCAATTATTAAAAAAACCCTTGTAAATACATTTTTTTATACTCTATCAAATAAAATTGCAATTTAAGAAGAATTCCCATTTTTCATGCATAAATCATTGTATTTTAGAAAATTTTTAATATAAATCACTAACTACACATAAGATTTCATTCAATTTTTCAAAATATTTGCAGGACTTTTTAAAAATTCATATCACATTTACTTTCTAACCTTTCATTTGTTATTTTGTGAGCTGTTAGCAAATATATATATATAAATTTAAAATGCCTTGAAATTTACGAAAATATTCAAGCTGAAATTTTATCAAGCTATACAAAATAATACATTGAATAAAAAAAATTAGAGCTTTCATCACTGATTCTATGATAAAACAAAACTTATCAGTGTTTCATTTTTCTAAAAATAAACAAATTACAATAACAAAATTATTATTTAGAGAAAACTTGCCAGATACAACAGATAAAAACTGAAGTATTTTCTACAGAATTTTATCTAGAAAAAGTATTATGCAACAGCTTCCTTCTTTTATTGAATAATTTTATATGTATTTGAACATTTATATATTTCAAAATACATGTCGGTAAAATCTTATTTCTCATTGATATGTTTTTTATTTTAAAATTTTAAATTCTGATGCTCTTATTTCTTTTCCAGGATTTTAACAATTTAGGCATTTATACAGGGTGTTTTGAAACTCATAGGCAAAAATCCAGAGCCATGCCCCCTGAAATCCATGGTAGAAATGAAGTGTAAGAAAAATTGCACTTTTATGCTTTCCATTACAGTATCGTCTAATGGTTCATCGTTTGCTCTCCACCTATGCATTGTATGGTGAAAATCGCTTGTTTAGATGTTTTTTACTACCCCATAAACTTTTGTCCATGAGTTTCAAACACACCCTGTATATATATATATAGTTTAACAACAAATATTTTAGTTAACAGTTTAAAAAGAAAAGAAAAAAAAATTAAGCTACCAGTAATAAATACTGAAATTCAAAAAAATTATTTTTACTTTAGGGATAAATTATTTGTAGTCTCCCAGTTGAGATTAGGTTATAAGATGTAAGTAAAGGATTTGGTGCAAAATCCGACCACTATAGAGACTTATTACTTTAATGGTGTTTGACTTTGATGTAAATGAAATTACAATATTCAATGCCAAATCATTTTATTCAACTCTAGTTATCCTTTTTTCACAAACTGTAGAATTCTATTTACATATAAAAATTAAAACTGTTGTCAATCTGGCTAAGCAAAAAAAAGTTAATTTGGCAAATATGATTTTAACAATACAGCAATATTTATGCTAACTTTTAGACTACAAACAAGATGCATGTATTCCATGAAGGAGAATACTGATACTGAAGGGACAAAAGTGAACCTAGATCTTATGATACTGTCTCAATGGTTCAGAATTCAACTCATAATGTTTAGTTTAAAAATTATACAAAGATCCAAAGGGAACCCAAAGCAAACTAATTGTATAATGTGTCATGTACCATTGAATAAAGAATGTTAGATACCCTATCTTACGAAAATATGATGAACTTTTGCTTTTCGTACACATTCATTTTTCAAAATAAAGTATAATATGCACTACTAGTCTAGACTTTTCTTTCTTCTCTTTAGCTAAAATACTACTGTAACATATGATCTGAACACATAAGACCTCCATATGCCCACACACTCACACCTCTCGTTTTCATCCATGATTAAGTCTAATCATGTGTGACCAACCTTTACAAAATCTACCCAAAGAGTAAGCAATAACATCTGCTTCGATAACCATAGACATTCGATCCCCTGGAAAACTGCAAGTCTCTACCAAAAGATCAAGATATTGTCCATATTACAATAAAAATTGAGCTCTTCCTGTTAACCAATATGGCAATATATATATATATGCATACCATCCAAAAACAAAAAACTATTGGACATGTAGAATTCTCTACATATCTATGAAGGAGTCTTGTAGTAGTGGAAACAAAAAAGCAATATTGGAAAAGCCTACATTTGGAAAATGATCTTCCTGAGAAGTAAAATCCATGATGTTTTTAAAGTTCATGATAGTCCTAGTAGAAGACATTTCCCTATAAAGAAAACTTTGGTAACAGTATGGGAAGATTTCACTGGAATAAAAATATGTAATAATGTGGAGAAATGGGAAGAAGAAAAAAAAAAGAACTGTCATGCATGCAGTACTTGAGAAGCACTTTAAACAAAGACCAGAGGAAAACGAAAATGTTGTAATGTAGGAATTTCTTTGAGAGGATTGCTTTAGATATACTGGAACCATTAATTGGGGCTGAGAGTAGCAATGAATACACACTCCTGCACTATGAAAGCTAATCAACCACGTAATGATATGTATATAATTCTATTCATCAAGGAATTTAATGTATCATATAAAAATGTGAAAAGGAACACATAATTGTAAATCTTATTTAAAGGAAAGGTAAAAGTTATTATTTTTATTTAATATTTTCATCTCAATAAATGAAAAAACATTTTTAATATTTCTTTCATATAATAAAAACATTTATATTTAGAGATCATGCAAATAGAAATTTGTGAATACATAGTAATATGAACAACACTTTTTACATACATATAAACTATGACAAATTAAGTTTCTTAACTTTAAATTAAATTTTTAAATAATGTTTCTGAATTATTTTTTACAATACAGTGCAGAATGAAGGAAAAGGTCAACAAAAAATACTAATTAAATTTTGATTTTATAGTTATAATCAGAAATTAAAATAATCAGAATACTCTTAGAATACAATGGCTCGTCTCTAACCCTCTAAAGTTTTCATAATATGAGAAATCAATATGAATTAAGAGTTAAATTATTATATATATATATATATATTTGATTTCTCATACTAATTTAATGTTCTAATATTTCCCATTCTCTCATGTAAAAGTAAAGCATTCATTCTTATTTCCTGATACCATTCCTTTTCAACTTAAATTTATGCAATCAAGCTTTCTTAAAAATTCACTGACAATGCAGATCCCATGGCTTCAGATCTGTAGGGATGATCCCTACCAGACTTTATGTCTGCATTTAAATTCCTTTGAAACCCCTTCATTCATTTCACGTGTTCTATGATGATTGTGAAAAATCTCAGAAATATAACTTGTTGCGCGGTGAGAAAATGCTCTCTCTTATAATCTCTTGCTCTTACACCCCTCTCTGATGATCATCTGAAATATTTATGGTGGTTTGCTTTGGCCTTGATCGCCGAAACCCGACTAACATCTGCTGGAATAAATAAAAAATCTTTTCGGCTATGTATTCAGACTGTTTCATATATGTTGAATTAACATTTGATATCATTCATAATATATATATATATATATAACACATGTATGATAATTTCAATTTTACAATACCTCTGATGATTTAAATTGAAGATTTTCCAAAGTCTGTGATGGCCATGGTCCAATTGATGTTGGCACAGAACCACCAGCTTTCAAATCAAATTTCTGCTTATATGGATGATCAATATATCTAGCTCCATCCTACAAAAAAAAAATTTTTTTTTTAAAAAAACTAAACAATTAACTTTCATTTTGTCTTTCAGAATCATTTTCAAATTAATTAAAGGGAAAATATGTAGAAGTTGATCAAAAAGTTAAACAAGAGATATTACACTTTCCATAGGAATCAAATGATCAGCACTGATCAATTGTGAAAATAATTTTGAAAAGCAAAAATTGATATTTGTGTAATTTAAAAAAGTAAAATAACTTTGCAAAAAAAAAAAAAAAAAAAAAGGTTTGCTTGAGCAAAATTTTATTTAAATTTTCTAATAACAAAATAAAATTTTTATTTTTTAGTCCATAAAAAAATTAAATTAAATTTTCAAAAGTCTACAATTGTTCTTTACTTGCAGTAAAATTTAAGAATTCTTGATGAAAACCTGTCTTGAACTAAAAAATTCATTCAAGGATCTAAGTAAAAATTCATTATTATACAACAGAAATTATTGTGGACGTAAAAATAATCCCAGATAAATCAATTTTTTAAATATTTTACTTACCTTTATTATATTCTGTTCCTTTTCTTGAATTGTTTTCTCGATTTCCAACAGTTCTTCTTCTAAATCCTGGGAATTTAATTCCTTTTCCTGCATAAGTTCTTCCATCTAAATAAAGCATAAAATAGTATTTATAGAAAATAAAAACAATTAAGATACACACATATTAAAATAATAAATGATGTGGATTCTGTTCCAATTAATAAAATTCTTTTAATTAGGAGAGAAAAAAAAAAGACTCAGTAAGAATAAGCTTATTTAATTTTGAAATACAAAATTTATATGATGTTCTGATTTGATGTGTGGAAAAAGTTGTATTTCTTAATGTGTAGTAATATGTTGAAAAAGAAAGTCTTTACATTTTAAGGCATTTTACAATATGATCTTGAGTGAATAAATCAATACTTTTTGAAACCTGTAAATCACTAACAATTTTTAAAAACAGAAGCGGGGGGGGGGGGGCATTATACAAAAACAGAGCTAACAACCTAGTGAGTATGAATGCTATTATTCATTTATCATGCATATGGTGACTTGAAGCAAAATTAAATTATACTGAAACAATACATCAAACAAAAGAAATGCAAATAAAGTAAACATTTCTTTGCAAACAACAACTTGAAAAGTGTTCCTTCAAATCACATTTTCCTACCAATGTTATCAAAATTCTCTGATGAATTTCAGTCCCCTAATTCTTCCCATAATTGCAATGTTTTAAAAATAAAATTATCTAAGTAACACAGTCATATTCAACAAATATGATTACTTCTATCTATTGAAGCAAATGTGTTATAGATTAGTAACATTTGGTCATGATGACTTTTTACATTCTAGTATTATAGTTAACACCTTGTTTTTGAAATCTGGAATCATGGCTAATACACTTTACTATGATATATAATTCAGTTTTCCCATTATATATATATATATATAATGGTATTACTATATACACACATATATATGTATATAATACCATTTTTTTATTCATATATCTATAATCTACCTTTCTGAATTCCTGACTAACTACTGGAGAGTTGAGTTGTGTCCATGTGGCATAAGAATAACTCCGTATCTTTAACAGAAACAAAGATGTTTATTTGTGTCTCAAGGCTTGTTTTTGCCCCAACATCTTACCAGCAAGTTCAGGTTGCATCTGTGTCAATACACTAGCAATCCCTCTCCTATACAATGAAGGGGTTACCATAATTTTCTTTGACAACAGGCCTCATATATATATGTAATGATTTAACTTAATTCCCATTAATTTCTTACTATAATAATTTAATTTACTAAATTTACTCATTCTCTCCTTTAAAAGATAATGTTCATTTGTATTTTCTGATCCCCTTTTAAAGTATCCTTTTATTTATTAGATCACCTGCTCTTAAAACTGGTTAAATCTGCTTAAACTGATTATAAATCTATCAAAAAATCCCTTCAGATTCCCTGCCTATTATGATATTTTCCCAGAAATCCGTCCATCCATACCACATGTTTCTGATGTTTCAAGGGAATTTTCCCTGGTATATAATCAAAAACACAATGAAAAACACTCTTCTCTTCTTATTTCTCTCTTGATTTCTTGTGATGCAATAGTCTATAACCAATGGCGGAGTGGAAATGGTCTCTCTCTCCGATACAATAAAATAATTCTATAAAAATGATATTGTTTTTAACTGTGTTATGAACTTAATTCAATAGTACTATTTAAAAGAAAGTCTTTACAGTTTTTATATATATATATATATATATATATTGCTTTGTTTACTTTTTATTAAAAAAAAATACTTAAAAAGAAGGAAAAAAAAAATACTTTTCACACACACACACAAAAATACCTTTCAAAAAACAAAAAAATACCTTTTTTCTAACTGTGATTATAAGGGCAATTGTTATGGAATAGTTGACAGATTTTATTTATGCAAAGGACATGTTAAACAAAACTACACAAAACAGTCATCAATTTTTGAAAAAAACATATATGTGATCAAACAAAAACTCTAAATAAAAGAAAGGAAGGAAAAAGGTGGAATAACAAGGCTCAAAAATAGCGAAAGTTTGCATGCTATTTTGGGGAGGGTGTTGTCCCCCATGTTTAAGACAGTAAACTCCATGGAGAAAAAAAAAAGATCTCTCAGGTTGCAAATCTAATATTTACCTAAAGAAAGTAAGGTTCTTAAAGGGACAATTGTTATGGACATATAAATTCTTTTTGACATTTCATAAAATAAAAAATCTAAAAATAAATCCATCTTTTCATTGTATTAAGAATGCAAAGAAACACACTATCAAGTATAACATAACTTAATTTTAAAATTGAGTTTTTGCAATTTTTACTTCATAAATACCAGCTATAATTTTCATAATTTATCTCATATGCTCAAAACATTAGATATTGAATTTAGATCCCCTAAAAGTAAAAAAATGTATTTTAATCTGTTTAACAATTTTACATAAAAATTCAATAACCACAATTCTATAATTCATAATTACACACACATTTCCAGTATATATCTCTTTAAATAACTTTGAGCTCTTCGATAACTTCATATTATATTGCCTTAGAATTTGATACGTCGATTGGGGATAACAACAAAAAAAAGTATTGATTAAACAACATATCAGGATATAAGTATGTGATCTATTCAACAGGTTACATTACATTTTAAAAAAAAAAAAAAATTACATGTTTAAAACCCTACATTAATCACAAAAACTTTTGATTAAATCATTTTGATGAATTGGAATGCTAAAATATATATTAGAATTTAAAATTAATGTTAGGGATCACCAGTTGTTGCGTCCGCGAGAAGAAGCTGCAAACTACTCAACTTGTAAAAAATAGAATTTAGTGTAGAATCGCCGGCGCGCTGTTTTTGTAGTAAGAATTTGTGAAGATGAGCGAATAAAGTTTATCGTTATGTGTATTTCAGTGAGAATAATCCTTTTGAGTTATTTATTAGCCTAAAAGCCATAAATGATATTTTACGGGTCAAAGAATCTGAGCATCAAGCATTTAAAAGGAAGTTCTAAATTTAAATATTGTTCTACTAAGTGCCGATGCAAATGCAACACCAGTAAATGGTTTAGTTTTAGTTCAGTTTTTATTAACGGCGCACTAGAAGTAACTCGAGGACTATTGGCGATGGACCTCGTAATTTTGAACCATGGTCAAGTGCCGAGGACAACACCTGAGCAGGTACCCCCCTCTCCTAACATCCCCACCACGCCATGGGAGGACTTTGGGCCCCGACAGATTTAACGTGCATCAGCCCCACCGAAACAGAGGGCCTTTGGCGGCCAAGGATCAAACCTGCGACTGAACAAAAACCGCCGGCCACGAATCCGAAACCATGACCACTAGGCTTCCACGGCCACATCAGTAAATGGTTATTTAGCACCTATGCACTACTGACCTGCAATTGAAAATGGCCATCTTCCATACATTCTTTAGCAATTTCGAATCCTTCTGTTGCTTCAGCATTACTAATCCTGAAATTGTACAGTACAATTTGAAGCAAACACACAAATCAAAACAGGCATTATAATAACATAAATGATATTTAAAAACATTTTTTAAAAAAAATTTCATAATGCTAAAACACCATTTTCTTTATTTTAAAATATTCTGCAGTCAAATACAAATATAACATATATGTAGGAATTCTTTATGGGAAGAGTGTGATTTTTTTACTATTTATTCTAATTAATCATATTTTTTTTTATTATTTATTCCAATAATCAATTAATCAATCCATTTAGTATTAACACAAATTTAATTAATAAAGTTTAAATTTGAAAATAATGCCAGTTTATTCTTTCATTTCAATCTAAGCACTAAAATCTTAAATTAGTTCTTTAGAAAATAATTACAGTAATATACAGGAATTGCAGTAATAGTTTTATTTCATTATAAATAACCATAAGTGCAAGCAATTACAAAGATTAAACTTCAATAATATTTGCCACAAAGACACACAAGAAATAAATGATAAAAATCCTAAATGTTCATAATCAATACTTAGACAATAAGAACTTCAGTAGCAACCATATAACTTGTTCCTGGTCTGACTGCAAAAAAAAAAAACTGGCCAAAAACAAAAAGATTTTGAATGCAAAAGAAACCAACTAATCACAAACAATCTAATTGTAAAAACAACTTATCACATATAAAATATAGTGGTAAAAGCAACTAGCCAACACTAAAGAACCAGGTTACGAAAGTAAGTAATCAGCCTAAGATAAAATTGTTTTTGCAAACTTCTGCTTTCTTTTACAAGCAAGCTTTACAAAAATAAGGTCACCTAGATCTTCAGGACAAGCCTGCTTACATTCAAAATGAAATAATCAGACTGATTGGTGATCTTTCATTTGGCATCCTATTACTATGCAATAGTTTGTGTGGTTTAATAAATTGATTGTTTTTTTCACTATGGCAATGTTTTGAAGGTAGAATGGAAATTTCAAATCTTCTCAAACTTTTCTAACATGAAAATTAAAATATAGGTGTGAATTAATGCTAAAGTGAGAATTGTTAAGACTAAGGAGCTACTCAAATCTGCTTATATGACTTAATAAAAACAACCTGAATCAGAAGATTGATTACCATGTTCTAAATAAAAGTTTGGAGGCTTAATTTGTTCTTTAGTGTATTTGAAAGTTGATTTGAGTTTCTTGAAGCATTTCAAAATATTAACTTTAAGGAATCTACAAAAACTGGCTTTGGGAATTTTCAAAATCCTATCCATAGGCACTTTTCAAGATCCTATGTGATAAAAAAAAACAGAGACTATTTCCCACTGAAACTGTTTCGGCAAATTTGAATGCACTTAAAGCAATAAAATCTGAATTGACAGAGAAGGGGATAACTGGGCACTTTCTCAGGATGCTCGGTTCTTACAAATTTTATTGCTAATAAATCAATTCATAAATTTTTTTCATTTAACTTCACCACATCAATTTGGCAATTCACTATAAATAGTTTGTTTTTGAATTACATTGCAAAATCATGTAAGGTATTAGAAAACTATTGGAACTTTTACTTAAATGACATCAAGACTCCCTCAAATAAATTATATTAATGAAAGAATATTTCTTTGTATGCATATATAAGTGGCTGCATTATTTATTCATAACTGAAGTCTAGGAGCTCTAATGAAATAAGACACATTTTTTGCATAACATACATTTATAAAGTTTAAATATGTATACTAGAAAATCTTGGGAATCAATATGAATAAATGCTGTGCTTCTATTAACTACAATTGGAATATACTCAAAATAAATCAATTGAAAACAAAATAATTTAGTAATACAAAATTCATGATCCATTTCTTGATAATTCTGATTGAATTGATAAAAAAAATTTTACTTAGAAGGAAAATTACTTTTAACAAAATAAATTAAATAATAATATTTAAATATTTTATTATTTTTCAATCTTTTGAAAGAACTTCTGAAGATGCATCAGTAATTGATAACATCAATGTATTTTTTATAACAATAATAATTTTGAAATAATTTAGATAAGCTATTTTTTTTAAAAAAAATACTGAAAAAGTTATTTTTTTCATTGAGATCAAATTATTATGAATATAAAACATCATAAGGACCAAGATGCTTTATGAAATATTTTTATGTATATTTTGTAATTGGAAGATATTTTTAGAATAAAAATGGTTAATAGCTTTCTTCATTACAATTTTTTTATAATTCAAGTAAACTTAAAGAAATGTAATTTGGTTTCAATATTTATTTTCTTAATAAATTTACACAGTTACAAAGCAAATCTATCAAACATAACAATTTGTATAAAATAAAATTTTAATCCAATTTTTTTAAAAAAAAAAAATAAATAATACACACTTTTTGAATTCTTTTACTACTTATTTTATGAAAATTAGTTCAGGAATGAAACATATACCTGTTAAATAAACTTATCTAAAAAGTCATATAATATTATCCAAGACCTACCTTAAGATTTCAGATTCATTCAGTACAGAAACATAATTTTCTGTAGCATCAGGCAAAATAACAGGTCCAGTTTTGACAATAGGCAAATATTGCTCAGTTACAATAGCTACTGAAACTGTAACAGAAGGAAAAAAAATTAACAAATAATAAAATTTAAGGTATATACAAATTAATCAAGAATCTATTTGAAATATTATACAAATATTTATTAAAAAACAGAAGATTTTCATAAGAATACAATAAATAAAACATTAAATATGAAACACATATCAATACAAATATTAGAATGATTAGAATAAGGAATGTGATAATAGAAAGAAAATTTAAATTGAAAATTATATTAAAAGATAAATAATTTATTACAGATCTGGTACACATATAATGATATAATCTGGACTTCAGATTAATATGAACTTATTTAATTTTATATATGGAAGTTTTAGCCACTCTTATGATTGAATTTTATTTAAAAAAAATCAATAAACTAATTCAGTGATTCCTTTAACTTGCAAACCCCTGTTGATATACAGGGTGCTCTACCGATTGTAAAAGTACAATTACTCATAAGAGAAAAAATATGAGACGCTCCACAGTTCCCTGTGAATACACTTCAATAATTCAGGGAGTAGTAGGCAATATTTTGGGAACCACTGAACTAATCCCATAAGTTTTGTAGACTGAAATTTGTGGTTTTGAACCTTCAAAATTCATCATTTCATTTAAAAAAATATCTACAAACTTAAAGAAATAAACTTTTTAAACAGGAAAAAAAAATGGATAAAAAGGCAAAATTAAGATAGTTTTAAGTGTACATACAGATAAACATTTCTCTCAAATAATAAATTTTGATGTATATATATACTGGCCTTCTGTTTGGTGGTTACCTACAAAAAGTATGTAAATCCAAGAGTATTCAAGAACAAGAGTGTTGAGTGCACACATGGTTTGGCTTTTGCCATGTGTACTGAAAGGTACATCAAATACATATCAATAGTATCTATGAAACTAGAGGTGTGGATGACAAGAAAGTACCAATACATCTAGTAATAAAGGAAACTAAAAATCCTATACAATTTTAATTTTACAAATCTTAAAATATAAATAACATTTGACCTCCTAAAGTTATAAAAACTTCAAATATGAAATTTTCCATTAACTGGAAGCACTTTTCAAGAACATTAAGACAAAGCCTTTCCCCATTCTAACAGCACAAACAATGCATAAGATGAAAATAAACTAATCATTTTCCACATTCTATGTCAGTGCATGTTCATTAACAATGAAAACAGCTACAAAATTTCTCAGTTTATAAACTCAGACCTAGATGAACTCAAAATGACATCCAAGATACACACTCACATAAATAAATATATGTTTAAATTTTTTTTAACCTGAATCTGCAGCATAAAAGGATGGTGCAAAACAAGCTGATGGTAATGGATGTCGAAGAGATGAAGTAGGACTAGTAAGTTCTCCCATTTGAGAAACTGCATTCACTTGAATTGGAGCTGGTTCACGTATTAAGCTCTTGGAACATCTAGATATGGGACCATATTTGGAAACTAATGGTGGGTCAAAAGGAATAAATTCATCTTTTTCAGAAGGGCAAAATAGTGTATAGTTTGAGAAATCCCTAGAAAGAGATAATACTAAAATTAAAAAATATGTACCATATAGATAAATATTGAATGCCAAAAATGTAAGTGTAAAAAGTTCCTTTCAGGAAATATATTTTTTGAAGATATTGATGTGGACAAATTTATGCTTTACTGACAAAATGATGTAAGTAATTATGAAATGGTTAACTCAGAAGAATTTGCAATTAACAAATTTAAAAATTTACAAGTAAGAAATCCTTCACTATTAAATTACATTAAAAAATTTAATTTAATATTTCTTTAATGAATAATGAAATGAAATTGGTATATAAACTTTGACAAAATTGTTATACTGAAGAACACAAAAAATAAGTAACATTACTCAACAATATTAAAATATCAAAATCAAGCAAAATATCCAAAAAACAATTTAAATGCACATAGCAAAAAAAAATCAGTGAAAGCGAAGTTTAATGGTGCAAGAGTCATATATCCAGATCTAGACCAGTCTCTCAACCTTTTTTTCTTACTATGTCCTCATAAGCCTTTTAAAAATTCTTATGTCCTCTGTATATAGGTCCCCCCCCCCTATACTTTTTTGAATTGTGGGACGTAGGCTCCAAGTTGAAAAACACTGGTCTAGACATTAGGAAAAATTGCAAAGATGATAGAAAGTTTGTCAAGAAGGAAGGTTGAAAATAAAGAAGGATTGATTGCTATGGTATTCTGGGGTATGGTATCCCCTGTTAATCAAAGATAGTAAACCTCATAGGAAAGAGATCATTAGGGTACTTCGGGATCAGGATGCTCGTACCAACCTAAAAAAGGCAAGCTCCTGAGGTCCCCTGATATAATCTTCAAAGGCACATAGAATAAAGTTTAAAGCAAGATAGTAAAGGTATAAAAAGCATTAGAGCCATTTATTTCACTATTATGAAGCTTATAGATTTAGCATTTATATGCAGAATATTGTTTCGAGAAATTATTTACTATGTGAAGTTTAAAATAAATCAGTTCCTCAGATAAGCATCATGTTCATTATGCAGAATAAATGGGCAAGCCTAAAATGTTTTCTTAAAATGTCCAAATTAATAATAGAACAAATTTTGAAACAAAGAGGAAAAACATTAAATCAAACAGCAAAATTTAGGTAATTCATTGACAGATTTTAAATAAAGTTACTTATAATATTATTTTTCAAAGTTAATATACTCTGAAAAATAATATACAATAAATAAATTACTGTCAATAACATTCAGGTATCATTAATTAAATCACTAAAATACAAAAGAACTCAAAAGATACAAAGATATATATTTACATTTTTAACAAACCATTCCCCATTTCTTCTTCAGCAACAGAAGAATTAGCTTCACTAGATGAATTAAGAGAATCACTATAATTGCTACTAGTGCAATGTATTGATGACCCATATGGAAAAACGCTTGCAGGAGACCAAGGGGAATAAAAGGATGCCACATTACCATCATCTACAGTTTTCAAAACACAATCCTGAATTAAATAAAAATACATTTAAGTTACAAAAAAGAGAGAGAGAGAAAATAATATCTATAAGATCTTTAGCAAAACATTTCATTTCTCACTATATTGAATATATATCAAATACTATACATCAGCAAGAAAGGATTTTCTCATAATTTGTTTATGGATGTAAAAAAAACTTTTTGATATTTCTTTCAAATAATTTATTGATACATCAATTAAATTTTAAAAATATTTGAAGAACATACCTTAAATAAACAAGATTTAAAAATTATTAATAAATTTCCAGGTTTGTAAATGGAAGTTTGGCTGGTTGATAGAAACTAAGGTAACTCTAAATAATTGAAATATTGTTGACGACAATAAATAAATGAGATATGTCATTCAAATCATTTAAAATCAAAAACAGTTATTTTAAAGACAATATTTGCACATATATTTTTTGTATTTTAATATATTACTTTGAGATCATATTAATTTTCTCCTTATCAAAAGCTTTCTGAAGAATTGTGTGAATTTATTTACATATATTGAAAGATCAAAACATACTGTTTTTACATCTGAAGAAGAAACAATGCCATTTTCAACAGTAGTAAGACAAGATGAATTGGGAAATTTCGCCTTGCCTAATTCAACCAAGAGTTCTTTTTTCCTTTGTTGAAGAGCAGCAAGAGTTTGACATTCCAGCTGAGATGAAAATAATAAAAAAAATAAATAAATAGGTGTAACTATCATCAAATAAAAATACTATTTAAGTGTAAGTAATTTACAACAAAATCTTACAAAATATTTTTTAAAGACAATATATATATATACACACACACACACACACAAACATATACATATAATCAAACAGATATCAAGTCATACAAAGACCCTGACCAAATAGCATCTGATATGATGAGCAGCCTGTAATCTAATGGATAACATTGCAGTCAGAAAGCAAAAAAAGAAGGTATCTATATCTGACTGATTCTTAGACCCAAGATGAAGTGATTATTTAAGATTGTCTTATTAAACTCTCCAACATGATCCAAATTTAAGCGTAAAAGTACACTACATGTTTTGTTGACATGACCAATAAGTTGACAAAGCTTTTCTATTGCGATAAATATTTTAAATTTCAGTCTCCTGTCCCCTCAGGTTACCTTGCAAAGCAAACTATGATGAGGACATATATAATTCTACAAACAGTTTTGAATAAAGGACCCAAGGCATGATGAATAATGTATTTGAAAAGAGCTCCTAAACTGTAGTAATGTAATTTTCCTCAACTACATCTCTTTGTTCCTTGGCAAGTTATACAAGTACTTACACCACTTCCCTCCAACTTGATCCCAAGATAAATGTTCTCAAACTCTCCACAAAGTCTTCATTGTTCCCTCCCAAGGAGGCACAGTTCCAATTTTGGAAAAAGTTTGATTCATCAAGTCTTATGATTTTCTTTGGACTAACATTATCAACTTCTCCGGTTTCCTCCTCAGTTTCTCATTTCATCCCTCTATCCACTTTGGCATCACCTGTTTCCAGATTGTCTTCTTAAGCCTTATTTCTCCCTTTGGTTTCTTCAGCTACATTTGTTTCTTTGGCAATAGCTTTAGCATTTGCTTTCTCTTCCTTTAATAGTTCCTTAATGTTTGTCATCTCTCTAAAAATACTTCATTTTTTAAAAACTTTACTTACTTTAGCAGATTCTTAAGACTATTTTATCATTCATTGTTGCTTCCAAAGGGGAGGGAGGGCAGGGTTGCTACTAAAATCAACTTTAAACTTTCTCTTTTTCAGCAACTTCATTAATTTGCTTTCCAACTTTTTATTTTTCTATCTACTCACCTTTAATTTTAGAATTTTATTTCTGAAGCATTTTGAACAGTATAACTTTTTCTCTAAATTTCTCCTTGGCCAGACCGAGTTTTCATTATTTCACTTCTCATGTCTTCTTCACTCTTTAGTTCATCCCAAATTTTCATTATTTCTTTATTAACAATATTTCTCCAAACTCAGCAATTATTTCCCTAGTGATTGGTATTAAGCCTTTTGGGACATTATGCTACTTAATTGAAAACCCCTTTGGATACAGTTGTGTCATACATGATTTAGTCTCAAATGTCAATAACAACAAGGTGATATATTGGTTAATCACTGCTTGATTGATATATCAGAAGGTCTAGTACATACACATTTTACATAGTACAGGTTAAATTAGAAAAGCTACTATTCAGTACAACTTGCATTAACAATCAAGTTAAGGGGGAAACTTTCCAGTTGATTAGGGCTTAATCATTCAGATATCTAAGTAAACTCTTCAAGAACAAAATTGATTCTTTTTTAGATGCAATTAAATTAATTGCTTTGGAGCAGCAACTAAACTCTCCCCTTGAATCTTGCCTTATATACTCTTCAGTTATTAGGAATCAAAATTTTCCCTGATATTTAGAAACAAGAAAAGCAAGAATAGTCACAAACTTCCTCAAAATCAAATATCACTAAAATCAAAGCAGAAATGCAAGATCACCCCAATTTGAAAAAGTTTTTCATCAAAACTCCCAATGACCAATATGCTATAATTTTAAAAGCATATTTAGACACCTTTACTAAACTTAAACAAAACATTTACAAAATTTGTATGGCTCTGGATGGTATCTAAGTAAATAAGTTTTAAGAATAATATGTAAAAATTAAGTTTCTATCTCTATTTTTTAGTAATAATTAAAACTTTATGATAACCTAGGGATAATAATTAAAATTTTATGATACTGTGTGTTACAAACCAGACAAATTGAAATAAATAACTGTAGTTTACAGCATTATGTTCATAAGGATCAATTAATATGCAGTGAGTGAGAGAAAGTGAAGTTTACTGGCACAAAGCCAGATGTGACTATACTGTGCCAAACAAGATATAACTGTGGTCTAGATGTAAGAAAAAAAAATTGGTTTCCAAGAAGGAGGGTTGAAAAAAGATACTAGGGTATCCTGGGGGAGCATCACCAATGTTTACCAAAGACAGTAAACCCCATAGGAGAGAAAAAGATAACTCAGGTCTCTTGGGTTCATGAAACTCATACTTACTAGAAGTAAATAAGTCCCAGAGGGTTAATTAATATGTAGAATAAATTTTATCCAGATATCTCAGTTACTTCTTTGTACAGTAATTAAAACTTTACAATACCTCCTTCATGTGTGTGTGTGTATATATATATATATAATTAAAAAGTGTAATTTATAGTTAAACAAAATTATTAACAAAAATTCATTACTGTTTAATTAATAATTTCATGTAGATTTTAAAATGAAAGTATTTAAGAATGCATTTCTAAAAATTCTTAACTATATTAAATGGCTTTAAAAACTACAAATGCTTTTGTATAAAAGTCTGAAACACACATCTTAATATAAAAAATTTAATACTTCTAAATCCTAAAATTCACTGTTTCAAAGACTGAAATATATATTTAAAATATAATGAAAAATTGTTTCAAATAAATAGATTACATCAAGATTACACTTTATTATACGAAAATATATTGTATTATAAATAAAATTTAAAATTACTTCAAAGTTAAAAATATATAGCTTTATGAAAAATTTAAAGATTCTAAAATAGTTTTAAAAGAAGCAAAATGGCATAATTATAATAAAAGCAAATTTAATCTCAATTCTACATTTTTCTTTTAAAAATAAATTCAATAGCATTCTTTAGATCAAAATAGTCATAAAAAAACTTTTGCTTATAATAAATACATAGTAGACTCTTTAAAAGTTTCAGCATTAATTTTCATGGTAACTTCTTATGTATCATAAAAAATGGTTATTGTAAAAAAAAACCTTATCAAACAAATTATATTGAAAATGAAAAATGCAAATCGAAAAGTAATCACCTGATTTTTTATGACTGATTTGGATGATAAAGATAAATCTTTTGCTTTAGCAGCATTTACATGGCAAACAGATTGCAAACAAGATACAGATGAAGTATCACAAGTAGAAGGAATGGATGTATTCTGCACAGCTGGATGAGAAAATGATTTTTTAAACAGTTTTACTTTAGTTGTAGATAAACCTGTTATGGCACTTGGGATGATAGCAGTTGTATTTGGTAATGTTTGATAAGATGATTGCATACATTGAGCCTGAGGAGTTTTAGCTGCTAGAGGTTGGAAGGCAGGTGATTCTGGGTTCAACTTATGAGACGTTTGAAGGGAAGGATATGCATCTGGATGAGATGTAGAACTAGTTAAGGAACATCTATTACTAACTTGTGCACTGAATAACTGAGTAGTTGGAGAGCTTATAGCTAAGGTAGCTTCCTTTTCAGAAGATGTAGCTGAAAAAAATTTAAAGTGACAATTAATTAAAGTGACAATCAAATATTAGTTTTTAGAACAGTGCAATAAAAATGAAATGCATTAAATGAACTGATAAAATTAAAGTAATAGATATATTTTAACAATTTAGTACAAGATTCTAAATTTAATGACTATGATTTAAAATCTTAAATTCCTTATTATAAATCAAAAGTCTCATAATTAAGATAGGCTTTTAATGTAACTGGTTCTAAGAGTCTTAAAGGAATGACTATCTCACATACCATATATTTATTATTTCATATTTAATTTCATCTTAAAATTCTTATGCTGCAATTATTGATACAGAATGAACATATCCTTTGGGTTTTTTTTTTTTTTGCATAGATATTTTTGTCTCCACATCCTCGCAAGTCGTTTATGTAGCTTCTAAAAGTTGTACATACATCCCACAGTACGATATGCTAGAGGTTTTAAATACTATTTTCAACAACAAAAAAATTACCCTCTGATATATAAGATCCATCATAAACATAGCTAGGCATCTCACAGGCAGGTGAAGTGAGTGGAGTATTAGAGTTGATATAGCTGAAAAATAAAAATAAAAATTGCAGGAACAAGAGATAAGTCGGTTAAATATAATGAAATTTTTCAAATAACTACAATATATTGATATAAACTAAACTGGAGCTCAACAAACTATAAAATTTATAAATGTAAGACAAAATACTAAGATACTATAAAAAGGCCTTTATTTTATACATATATAAATAAACTTCATATACTTGTTCATGAAACATATTTTAACACAATAAAATCATTTAATTCTGCCAATTTAATTTATAAAACACAAAGGTGTGTGTTACATAAATAAAAAATAAAATATTACAAAATCTAGTTTTATTCAACTAAAATTTTTTAATTACATCCTCATTTATACTTTGATTACCACTACAATTTTAAAGGAGCATGCTACCAACAAAAGGCCAAATAACATCAGTTTTACAAGCATTTAATTTATTCATTACTTTAAGCATTTGTATGTTTTTATTTTTTGAGGAATGCAAATGAGGAATTTTTTAAAAAAAAATACAGGAAAAAAAAAGCAGATAACAGGTGCAAATGATCGTTATCTGTTAAAATAAAGTTCTCATTTATAAATATGGAGTAAGACTAAATTATCAGAAAACTAAATGATATGAAATTTAGAAAGTTTTCATGCATGCAAGAACATCTATAGTTACTTTTATTTACTAAATCATCAACCTGGTAACTGAACTGATTCCGCAAGTGACTAAGAATATGCAACTTCTCTCGATAGCACAAATATCTAAACATCAAATTTTCTTGATTTTACAACTAGGGTAATTAGTCAGTCTAGTGAGATGCAGGATACTAAATTTGAGTATTCATGAACATATCTGGTATAATGCACAGTCATTGTTATTTGATAGACAAGTTTGCTGAAAAATTATTCTCAACATAAAAAGTTCATATAAGGGATAACTAGTTCATCACGAGTCCATGCTGATATCAAAGTGTTGATTTGGACCTGAGGTTCAATGCCAGTTGCTTAAATACACACAAAATATCTAAACTATATTGATTTCTGGATAAAGTATTGGATGATACACCTATCTAAGACTTCTGCTAATGTACAGATGTGCATTATTAGATACAAGCAAAAGCAGGATTTGTCAGACCACCAGTCACCCATAGTTTAATGTCAAAATGTTTCATCCCATTGAAGTCTTTTCTGCTTTAGGGTAACTGTGATCCAATGCAATATGCAAGTGGCTGAATAATTTCATATGGAGCCTGTCCCATAGAGAGTGTTAAGCAAATATGAACTTGATAGTGCACTAACCAATGACAACAATTGATCCTGCTGATGAAATTTAGCAGAAATTTGTCACATGTCAAATCTAGAATATAGTTATTCATTTTAAAATGTGTTTAGCCAATCAGAGCTAGGACATTACGTGACCTCTCCCACTTGTTAGCCACTATACTTTCAAGGAATTGGATGAATGAACTGTAAATAGAAGTTTAAATTAAATTTACATAAAAGGGAATCAGATCACTTACACTAAAGTAAAAAAATAGACAACCACAAAAATTTATGCAAAGAAAAATAATTCATCTAAAATCTGCCAAAGAAAAGCCACAAACTTTCTGGATCACAAGAATTTCTTTGCACTCCTGGAACAATAATTGCTAAAAATAATTCCAATACATCATGGTGAAGATAATCCAATCAATTCTAATGAGAGAAGTGCAAAATGAGTGTTTTAACATAAGAGCAATAGCTTTGCAATAATATCTGTAGCTCATTCAGATAATTTAAAAGAATTGTATGAACTCGTGATTTTCCTTAGAGTGTAATTGATAAATTTCTTTTCTTAAAAAAAATCAATTATTTTACATTGTTTTGTAAGTTTTTTATTAATATGTTCTACAGCAAAAGCAGTGTTTCTCAGCAGACAGATCTCTGAACTGAAATACAAACAAGTACAAATAAATCAGCCAAGACTAGTCTCTCATTTTACATAAATAGGTATTCAATCAGTCACAGACTTGATAAAAGTTCTGAAACAGTGGTGATTTATTTTGATAACATTTTTTGCAAATCACTAATTATTTAATCACTAAATGTAATAGAAAAGAATCTTTCTGTAATCACTTTTAACTTTTATCCTTTTATCTTTCACAGAATGTTTTATATAAAATGCAAATAGAAAATCAATTACTAGTCAAGGGACTTATAAAGAAAAACTTTTAGGTAAAATAGTTAAATTATTTTTACCTATTAAAAGATATTGGTGATGAATCACATACATTTACAAAATCATCATCATCTAATTCATAACTGAGATCATCAGGATTAGGGCTTCTTGTACTTGATCCAGCAGCCTGCCCATTTCCTCCATTGCGCTTACTTCTAGCTCGAAATCTGAGTAATTCATAAAAACAAAATTCAAAGTACTGATATGGAAAGGATAATATTAATTTTATTGAAACCAAACAGTATTAAATGTAAGAAATATTTTCATCAATATAAAAATAACACATTCTAAAACTCTACCTGTCTAGTTCTTCCTGAGAATGAGCAAAAGTACAATTTAGTCCACGTGGACAATTTCTTCTTTGGACCAAATCTCGACACATACTAGTTTTGTATTTTGCAGTCAAACTTAAACGATCATCTTGCAATCTACGATTTCCAAAATTTTGAATAAACTCAACCAATCCCTTAACAACAATTTTAGCAGCTTCTAGTGCATGTTTCAAATCTTCCCAAGATGGTAGAGGTGCATCTAAAAGTAATAAATTCATATCAATGTTGTCAACTTGAAAATAGTATTTATGTGCAATATATTGACAAAAATGTTTCACATTGTATTAAAATAATTTATTTTGCAATTAGACAATTAAACTCTAATATATATAAAATTTTCTAATAAGAAACTCTTAAAATTTAAAATATATAGAGTAACAGTTTCTCACATTCCACCTTCCTATTTCATTTCTTCCTACAGCTAACATTTTCAATCTGATATACATATCCCATTTATGAGTTAAAATAAATTGATATTCAACAAGAATAAGCTTGTCGATATATATATAAATATCAAGATCATTTATACGAAAATTTTAGATCAGTTATCAAGGCAATGAATTGTTGTGAGATAAAAATGAATTTCTAACTCAAACAAGTAGAACACTAAAAAGGAAAGTATTAAAAAAAAAAATTTCGTTCAAAAAGTCAGGATTTTAAAATAAAATAAAAATAATTTAACTCTTTTGTAGACATTTATAAAGGAAAAAATTATTTATTGAAAATTTTTCAAAAATGCAAGAATTAAAATAAGATATTAATACTGATCCAGAATTTTAAGTGAAAGATACAAATAAATTTCCTTAAAAAAATAATAAATAAAAAAAAGAGTAGTTATGATTTTTAAACATAAAATGAAACACATATTAATTGTGATCATACAATATAACTTTAATCATGAAATAAATGTTTAAAAATTTAATTATTAAAATATTACTTAAACACACACCTGGACTTGGATCAATGCCAGCCAATAATTCTAAGTAAGGCCTTAAAACTGACAAATTTCCTGGATCTCCAGAGCGTTGCAACGAAATTACTAGCTCCTGAACACTCTGAGCAAATGATTGAGGTGTTTGTAGCTATAAAAGAAAACAGATGTGATATTAAAAATTTTATTTAAAAGATATAATTCTTAAAATCTTTAATACTTTACATGTTATGTACTATTTAAGAATTAAAAGGCACATTATGAAAGCTAATTATTTTGTGTAAGGAATATATAATGTACAATACATTACACAATATATGTTTCCATATTAAAAATACAATTTTCATATTTAAATCTGTTTTAAAAAGAAAGATTAAAAAGAATAAAGTCATAGTAAGCATACACTCTTCCTATTACAATTTTAAAAAAAATTGTAATGCAAATTATTTATAATATTACAAGGTATTTAATTGCTATTAACTGACACATATGAAAATTTTTAGATTAGAAGATTTTTTTTAGAAGAACAGTCTTATTTCACAAGTATTAAAATACAGTCTCCTCAGTTTTTAATGTTATCAGTTTTTCATTTTCTCCAACAGGACATTAAATTCCTACATTCAGAACACAAAAATAATAACAATAATTTAAAGTTAAATATTCCCATCTCTTTAAATGGAGAAAAAAATAAAATCCTTAGTATAAAAATATTAACAATAGCGAATAATAAATTTCAGTTCAAAAATAATATACCTTATCTACAATTGATTGCATATGAGATTTATGAGCTGTATCACCATACAACAGAGATGACCATTGTTCTGGTGCAATGCGCAGTCCTGCTTCAGTTGCAATTTGAACTACTTGAGCATCGTGTTCTCTTCTGAGAGCTTCATATGTGCGAAACTCATCTTTCAACTGCATTAATGAAGAATCTCCTTCACGTTTAGAAACCTAGAAAATGTATTTTTCTTAACTACAATCCACAAATTACAGATTAAATGACTAAACCATGCAAAACAAACACAAATGCAACTAACAAATGAAAAATTAAAAAAATTATTACTCATTATATAAGATATTACATACCTTAAAACAAGAGGCTCTGTACAGTAATTGAACTACATGACCAATGCTGGTTTTTGATGCTTGTGGAAACTGTGGAGCCAAACGCTGTACAACAAACATTACCAAAACTTTTCTTGATAATGCTGAACCATCTTCCAAAGCTAGCAAAACTAGTTTAAGTACTTCTTCTTGCATTGCTACACAAGAATAACATACATCACATGTATTGATATCAACAGATTCATGTATAATAAATATATCATACTGCCAAAGGAAAGGAAAGTAAAAGATAATAAAATAAACTCGTAACTGAATACACAATTTTAAAAACAATTTTACAGAGAGATATGGGTTGACTTTCACTTATTGACATTTGAGAAAGTCAACTCATTGAGGAAAAAACATAACAATTACACGACAGAGAATTGAATCAATTCAACAAAAAATTAAAACAATTGTAAGTGTATATTTTTAAAAAATAAACTGAAGAAATACATTGATAAAACAAATATTTTTCTAATAATCTTATAAAAATAAACTATCTTAATGAGACTTTTTGACATCAAAATATTTTTTATAAGTTTTGGAGATTACATCTCCTACTTGCTGCAATACTACCCTATGTCACTGCTAAACGACTATATAAGTGCCAGCAAAGGAAAATAACAATTTCACTGCTCAGTTGGACTGACCACAGTGCCAAGCTTCAAGTTCTACTTCAAAGGCTAATTGAAGCCATGTTGTATTTATTTTGAAATAGTAACAGATAAATATCCTTATGTTATGTATGCAGAAAGTTAACTGCATCCCCTCACTAAAAATTTTAGAGTAAATAAATTCAATTTTATCTTAAACTTACTCACCTCATCATCAAACATTTTTGATGCAGCAAGTTGTAGCGAAACAAATGGTGGTGAAACTCAGGAGTTAAGTTAGTTGAATTTATTTGAAGTAGTTTGTTTAAACTATTTGTAATTTGATGTTAAAGAATGGATGAAAAACAAAAACTTGAGCTTATCAGTATAATGTAGAACTTAAGATGAATAATTTTATTCATAATTACAAAAAGGATTCACAGGCTAGAAAAACTCTAAACTATTTCAAGAGATGATTAATATGATTTACTGAATATTGGGAAGAGTTTATAGTTAATGATAGAAATTTTAGAATCTTGCCAATTTCAGAGGGGGAGCCAAATTCAAGAGAAATGAGCAAAACAAATGAAAAACATTCAAGATCTTGAATAATTAAAAATACCCCCTAGATAGGATTTAACATGAATCAAGAGCTTCACCTAGAACCATATGCCTCTTGTGATGCTTATAAGAAAGCATATGCACCTATAGTGTATTAAGAAATCAAAGTAATGAAGAATGTCATTCATGGCTGTTAGCTTCAAAAACAAAGATAGCTTTGCTTAAATCCATTTCACTACCTCAGTTAGGAATCTGTGCTGAGTTGTTAACAATCACACTAATGCTTATGACTCTTCCAGAAACAAGATTAAAATCTACAAAAATTTGTATGTGGTTTAAAGTTGTCTTAGCTTGGCTCAAAGTACCACCTAACCAATGGAAGACACTCATACCTAGTTGTTTTGGTGAAATACTCCAGAAACTACCAAATGTTAAATAAAGGTATGTACCCTGTTTTTCAATCCAATTTATATGACTACTCTAGGAATGGATGCCAGGAGATTAATCAACTGCAACTTATGGTAGAAAGGCCTTTCTATGTTAATGGAAATTGAGCAAAAATTGTAGTTAAAGATTCTATCAAAACAGAAAGAAAAATCATTCACATCCCTGAAGTTAATCGTGATCTAAACTAGTTTGAAAATTTTTCTTGATTTTCCAAATTAATCCCAAGTGATTATGTTTAGCTAAAGATATATAAAGAACTTAAAGTCAAAGAAATTGAAAAATCTTTAACCTGTCTTGTACATCTTGCTCCAAAACCAAGCATTTTGTACAGAAACAAAAAGATTATAAAAGTGCAAACCATAAAATTTTTATGAGTTAACTACTGGATTATAGGTACAAGAAAATGAATTGAGCAAATTATTCATATTTGCATGCCATGTTCCTGGCAGAGGAGCCTTTAAGTCTTACTTCAAAGGCTAATAAAAGTCATATTGTATTTATTTTGAAGTAATAGTAATGATTAAATATTCCTATGTTATGAAAGTTAAAAGTTAATCACATTCCCTTCATAAATTTTATTATAAATAAATTCTATTTCATCTAAAATTTACTCACCTCATTATCAAATATTTTTAACATGGCAAGTCGAAGTTAAAACATAAGTGTACGTAAAACTGGATTAAGTTTGAAAAACAGTATCTTATGACATTTACATTTTTGCAACACACTTTCAATACAAATTATTTTCATAAGTACAGAAGCTTTAAAGAAATTAAGATATATATATAACATAATCATATCCATACTAGTTTAAAATATGAAGTAATGAATCATATTTATGTGGGAATTGTCCCGCTGCACTACAGCAGCGCCACCTTCAACTCAGATTAGATGGTTAGATCTCGAGGTGTAAGCACGCAGAAATGCGTGTCCGTCTTTTTCTTTAATTTTTCATATGTTATTAAAATCTATTTACTCTTAAAATGAGTGTGGTTCTTGACAATATACCGATGCCAACCTTCACAATGGGGGCTTGGCAAATGAACCACTGTTTAAAGTTAAATTAAAATAATATATATTAAACTAGAACGCGAACGGGCTAACGAATTGGCTGACGCCCAAAAAATGGATGCTAGTGTACAGAAGTACAGTGGGTGTGATTTTGTCTGAGTACAGACGGTACTCAGTTTAGGACTTGTGAGTATTAAGTGCAGACGGCACTTACATTACTACCAAGTTAAGAAAATTCTAAAATTTGTGCGAATTTTGAAGTGCAGACGGCACTTATTACGGAAAAGTTTTTCTTGCTGTTGTGCCGCCATTCCGTTGGATTTATTCGCCAGTTAATGAAAAATCAATGCTAAAAGAGTAATAACAGACGGTTTATGTTTTGGATATACCATTGTTGGATATATAACTGTTGAAAAGAGGGGTAAGTACCTCCTCTCTTTACCTTTCAATTTATAAATGAAAATAAGTTTTATTCAGTGACTGTGCTACTTGAACTATATTAAGATGATCAAACCCAAATATTTAGGTCCATACAAGATAACTAAAATCAAACAGAACAACACTTACGATGTTCAAAAGTGTGGCTTTTTTGAAGGTCCAGCCAAAACTAGTACTTGTGCTGAATATCTCAAGCATTGGACTAACGATGCTATTACCTGATGAACTAATGAAATAAAATTTTCTTCCGAACTTTAAAAAGACATTATTTTTTTTTCCTTATTATCTTTTTTATCTTATAGAGGGAATTTCATTTTTTTGCATTATTTTGTGTTTTTCTAGTGTATTAATTTTTCTTTTCAATTTTTCAGATATTGTGAAGTAGCTTAATTTTTTTGAATTTTCCTAATTGTTAATATTCAACCATAGATTAATCAACTTTTAAGTGAGTATCTTCATAATTTTCAATTGTGCTATTATTTTGTTAATATTGTATATATATATATTATTGTTTTAATTATACATTTACTGGCTCACCTGAGGTCAGGTGATATTGTCGGATGGCCGATTGTGGGAATTGTCCCACTGCACAACAGCAGCGCCACCTTCAACTCAGATTAGATGGTTAGATCTAGAGGTGTAAGCACGCAGAAATATGTGTCCGTCTTTTTCTTTAATTTTTCGTATGTTATTAAAATCTATTTACTCTTAAAATGAGTGTGGTTCTTGACAATATACCGACGCCAACCTCCACATTTATATATAACCAGTAATTTATATAAAATAATTCAAGATGAAAAACAACGTTTTTAAAAACAAGGTTTTTATACAATGACAAAGTATATTAATTATTATACATTAAATTCAAAACAAACACGTGATAAACACATAAAAAAATTTAATTATAATTTCAACTCAATGAATCATTTATTGAATATTTTTTACTGAAAAATTTTGCAACACATACAAGCCTTTCCTTTTTAGTTTCCAAATATTTTAGGATTACCAGATCTAACCACGTGGAGGTGAGGGGAGATTAATTTGAGTATGATTGGCTAAGTGTAGATAAATCTACATGTTTTACGCGTCATACTCTTCTAAACCCAAAAACGTGGACAAAACACAAACGAACTTTATTAGTTTTTAAGGAACATGAAAACATTGCACAAAAATAAAAATAAATTTTTTTAAAAAAATTCTGAAATTATTTTAACAGACAAATATTTATTATATAATGCCTTGTTAATATTTTCATAATATTTTCCTCATACTTAAGGGATATCAGCCTATATTGCACCACATCCTTCATCAATCTATCTCATAATTAAGCAATGGATACAATAAATTCTTTTTCAAATTAAGTTATTTTTAGCAATTTGCGTAGACTAAAAAATTATGAATGGAGCAAATAAAAGTTATGTATCTAATAATTTTTACTAATTCATGATTTAGAGTCGACATGCCAATCATTTAAATTCTACTTTTTTAGTACTCCTGAAATGCTGTACATAAAATACTAGGAAACATAATTTTTAACTTTAAAATTTACTTAAAAAGAGACATTTTTGAGCATATTAAAAAATTCATAATATAAAATCCAAACATGCATTTGAAAGTCATTCTATTAAAAATAAGAACCAGAATTCAGAAAAAATTATTGTGATATGACATGGCACCAAATATTGGAATCTTTCTTTCTTGTGAATGATTACTTACTAAAAGTCAGCAACCTTTACTATCTCCCCTTTGTGAGTAGAAAAGTTTTACAATACCTCATGTGGTGTATGTGGAATTCCTGGAGTTCCCAGACGGGGAAAGAAATTTTTTCCTCAATTCAAAAAGCGCCGAGTGGAAGGGATATTTCGACTTATTAAAATTATTGAAATATTAGTTAAAACTTGTCACAAATGTCTAACTATTGCATTGTTAGGCGAGTAAGAACGATTCCCAAAGTTTCAGAGTTCTAACTTGATGGGAAGTTGGTTAAATTAATGATCAAAAATTTGATGACACACACATACACACCAAGTGAAATTCAGAAAAACGTAAAAATGGAAAATGAGATTTTTTTCAAAGATTATTTTTCTGCAACATAATAGAAATTGATAATTTAATTTGATTTATTTCATCAGCAATCACTCTGAGGCAAAAACTCAAAGAATAAAATATGGTAAAATATTGAATATTTCGTATAATAATGGCATAAATTGAATAAAACTTATTTATTTTGTAGAGAAAGAACGTTAATCTTAGTATGTATGGATTTATCAAGCCTTCACTGCATATGAACATATATTCATTACTAAGGCACTTAAAATGCCAAAATAGAGGATAGGCACAGCAGTTTATAGGCAATATTTATTAATTTTAAGATAACTACAATAATTACATTTCACAAAATATCTATTTGAGAGATTGACATAAGAACTGTATAAGAAATACATAAAGTAAAATATATTCATTTTGAAATAGTTGGCTTAAACAAGAATAATAATGCAACATTTATTTCAATACCATTGGGAAAGATACTTTTGTTCATTTAATGTATTAATTGATTTGAGAACATTAAATATTAAAAAAATTTAAATCTTTATTGAACAATTGTTGCAAACCTCATCTCAATCTGAATGGACTCTGCAAGTGTCTGATTACCTACCAAATTCTTTAGAATTTCCTTTCCTTAGTTCAACTTTTAGACAGCCTAATTCGATAAAAGGTGGTATGGGTTATCTCAAAACAGTTAATCATAATTTAAGACTTTTAATATATATAGATAAATTCTGTATAAACAATACCATACAAAAATATATCCCTTAAAAGATTGTAACTGTGCAGCCTTTATTAACCATTTTGTTTTTTAATACTTTTATTATCCATCATCTTTATACACTTTTCCAATCATATTTGGATTAACTGTTTGACAGAATTTAATGGTAACATTAATTTCATTATTTATTATGTAATCTTATGTATCTAGGACTATCATTAATTACAATCTCTGATTTAATTAGTGAAATACTAATTATAACAACTTTAAAAGGTAATAATTTAATAAACATTTCATAATCACAAAATTCTAGAACTATCACATTTTATCTCCATCACTTATAATTTAAATGATACGAAGAAGAAATATGAAATTAAAATAACTTTACCTGGTCCTAAAAATTGGCAACCTCTTGCTCTTACAGCAGCCCAAAGATTTGCAGATAGTTGTTGTGGATTTTGATGTTGTAATATTAATTCTGTAACTGATCTTTCACCTAGTGAACGAGCAGCTCTCAATCCTCTTGCTCTGCCTTCTTCTTCTACAAGCTGACAGTTGACTAGTGTGACCAGTTTCCTTTGCATGGGTCTGGTGAGAGGACAACTCTGAAAAAGGCCATTAGCTAAACCTAGAAAATTAAAACAAAATATTAGAAAATATCAAAAGTAAAGCTATGGTGTACAAAAATTTAATGAATAAAAAAAAATACTGAAATAGTAATGAAATCTATAAATAGAAGGGGGGAACTAACTAGCAAATTCCAGACATTGGATGAAAGTATAATTTTTTTTTTGTGGTTGAAATGCAGTTCAGCCAACACTCTTGGTGACAAAAATATTTGTTCAAGATAAATTATCAAATGTGACAACCTTTGTCTTTCTGTTTAGGCTCGACTGTTGTACAAGGCAATCTTAAAATTTTTCCTTCTCTGTAACTAATTAAATGTTCATCATTGGTTTGGAGGTTATAAAACATGCTCACATTTCATCAAGGGTTTCTTGGCCAATCAAAGGCATTTTTTAAAAACTTGCATCTGGAATCACTTTGAAACTTTTACTAGTTAAGAGAATAACATGGAAGACTTAATTTTGATGAGCTTTTTTTCCTGATAATTTTAACTTGTTTTCTTATATGAATGGCATTGCTAAAAAAAAAAAAAAGGTAATCTTTCAGAAAGAGAGATTTGTTCTTGATAATAACTAGGAACTTGGAGAATCTGAAATAGTTTATAGAAATAGATGCCTCTAAATTCATGAAAATAATGATGAAGACTTTAAAAAATTTCTCAGATCCACCAACAAAATAGGTTAGAGAAATTTTTTTCCCATATTCTTTCATTTAGAGCAGAGCTCTAATATGCCATTTTAAGGCAAGCTACAATATTTTATTATAAATGTTTAATAATTTTTATTTCTGAAAAGTTCTTTTTAAATAAATTACTATGTTATTTTGATTATGAATTTGTTAAATTTATTTTGAAAAGCTCTATATGGAATTTTAAGAGGTAACAATACTATCGAAACATCAAACTACTGTAATATATAAAATTCCTACTCATTGTAAAATCCTATCATGCTCTCTTCATTCTTATAGAGGATTAGAGAACATTTTAAAAACTTATTTTGATGCAAATTCATCAACAGATGGATTAACTTTATGGGAATGTGTGATTGTAATAAGATAAAAACAATTAGATTAGCCTAAAAAGTTATATAAAAGCAATAACAGGTCTTACATCAATTTTTATTACATGTGGAAATGAATGAATGTGAATTCATGATAATGATGATATTGAAGTTTTTAAAACATATGTCAGATCCACAGGCATTATAAGAAAGGCGACCAATTTTTTTACAATGAAAAGGATGATGAAAAAATTTAAGAAACAAGTACAACGCAAATAAATCAAACATTTTATTAATTCAAACAAAAATACAATAATTATGCTTACATCCCTTTTAATTATTTAATCAACTGAGAATTTTTTCATTGAATTAATATTTTTTGTCAATATATCATTTTCTAACAATATATCGGAAATTTCAAAGCTAGAAATATCCTTCATATTGAATTTTAGGGTAAGTGCTGCAGCTAGAGTATCAACATTCAATCTTGATTTTTCACTTGTCCAAAAAAATCCTAACCAATTGAAAAAAACTTTTTCAATTTTTATTTTTGAAATGGTTAAATATTTCCACTCTCTTTTATCAATTTCAATATATTGATTTTCCCATTGTTCTAATTTATCAGAATTTATCATTCAGTCTTTTAAATTTCTTCAAACAGACAATTGTCATCAATTTTAATTTCAAGCATTTGTTTTGATAAAAACTCAAAACAGCTTTAAAAGTCTGCCAAATTTAGTTGTGATCAAGTCAAGAAACACTATTGAAAACAGTTGTTTCCTGTGATGTTTGTTTCAGACCATTCTTCAACAAATTGGAAAAATGTTTAGTAAAAATTCTGATTTCTTTGGTACATTTTTTCATAATGCTGGGATTTAATTCCTCTACGTTTGACAATTTTCTTTTTATTATTAAATGAACAAATTTTTTTTCAAATCGTGATTTATATTGAAGGACAAAATCGTTCATAATAAGACTAAGTTCTGCACCTGAAATATGTTCACCTCCAATCTTTTGAATCATTTTGTGGAAAATAGATGCCTTATTATGTACAAAATATATTAACATCTCCGATAATTCATAGTTGAAAAAATATTCCAGAATTATTTGGACATTTGTCTAAACTTAAAAAATATGAATGTAGAAGCTCAAATAATTGTTATACATGCTCTATAGCAAGTGCTAGAACGAGCCATCTAACTTTTGAATAACATAAAAGTTTTTTGTATTCAACATTTACGTAACAGTTCACAGCATCTCTGAATAGAGAGATTATGAGATTAATTTTAAAATATTGAAAAGGAGGACACTTTTTGAGGAAGAACAGAACCTACAAAAGAAGGAGGATTGGTCACCTTGATAATTAAAAAAAAAAAATCATTCCTTCCATTTAGCCCCTACACAGAGATTATGTGACTGACCCAATTTTAAAAATTGCCAAATTTTTGATTTTTATGTACCAAGAGTGTAGGCTAAACAGCATTTTTACATTTTTTTTTTTTTTTCATTTGACATAAATAAGTAAAATTATCTGGTTTAACTCCAGGTTGAAATTCCTTGAACAAGTTTAAAAAAAAAAAAAAAACTCAAAACTACATTTACACTCAATTAAGACTAAGGATGGAAATTTTTTAGTAATCATAAGAAAATTATTAAGAAACTTTTAATTGTGACAAAAATTTATACCCTTGTTGCACACATTTATTAAGTATATTAATTCCAAAACTATTAACTTTTAATAAACTTTAGATTACAGAAGGTATAGTTATATTTCAGCTCAGAATAGAAAAATAACAATACAAAAAAAATGTATAGAAAGTAATGCAAATCCTACCTTGGGAATAATTCTAATCTTATTTTTTCAGCTACAGAGTACAATGACAAAAAAGTTTGAGAATCACTGGTTTGAGAACTTTATATTACAAACTTTGTTCTTATTTGCAAAATTATAGAGTTATTGGGATTATTTTCTTGTTTGTCTCTTGCAGCCTATTCAACAATATCTTTTTTTTTTCAGTACTATTGATATTTAAATAGATAATTAATAATACTAATATTAAGTACATCAGGTCAGATCATATGTGATAGTATAAAAAAATCAGAATAAATTTAATAAAAAATTTAATAACTATCATTACAATAGGACAAAATTGGTATTTTTAACAGCTTAAAAAGAACTGAACAGTGCTGTTAATGAATTAATCTCTAAAAAAGTTTTTATATACTTTCCTTTCTCTTTGTCAGAATTCATTATAAAATGCTTAAAATAGCCCATATTTGAAATTGCATTCAAATTTTTTCAATAATTCTAGATAGATTTAAAAAAATTTACAGAGGGCCATGAACTAGATTACTTTGTTCAAACAAATAAATCAACAAATTGTTAAGTCCCATTTCATTGGCATATCTGAAAATATTTGATGATTTCATATATATGAGTGTGAAAATTTAATAAATTCAAAATAGTTATTTTAGAAGATAAGAGACACTGTTAATCTTTCACATTTTAAAAGCTAGATATATCAAGCCTTGGAATCAAACAAGATTCACACAATGTTCTCCCATGCAACTAGAAACTTTTATTAAAGATCAGTCTTATACCAGGCATACTTATCTTTCAAAAAGTAGATTTCCTTTTTTCAAAAATATTTAACTGCAGTTTTAATACTTCTACATACACACAGTTAATCACATTTCTCAGTGAATGTCATTGAGGATGCAAGTAGAATCTCAATATGTCAGATTAAACATCATTTCCAGATTTTCTTGTCTTTTTTCCCCACAGAAATTTGAATTGTATATCATATTTTTCACTTTAAATATAAATTGTTTAGATTAAATTTTAAAATCAAAAATAAATTGAAAAAATAACTCATTTTAACTACTTTTATTTTTATTGACTATAATTCAGCCTCCCCACCCAAACAATATAACCCTGCTTATATAAAAACTTAATAAGAATTTTTAAAACAATGGTTTCACAATTTATAAGAATTTTAAGTACAAATATAAAATTTGCCAGCAAATATTTTAAAAACACACACAAAGCCTAAAGCCTGCATTAAAATGTATGCATATATTTCAACTGATATACATCAAACACTTTTTATAGTAATTATATTTCACAAATCTTTCTACTTGCCAGGTGAAGGTGATTTAAGGTACAAAGCTAATTCTTCTACACATTTCTTTGCTCCCAAATAATGTTTGTAGTCTTCCTCAGATACCAGAGATGTAACTGGTGGTTTTTCAGGTATTCGTCCACCAACAAGTTGAAGAAGAGCATAATTTTCTGGTAGCTGGTTAATGTCAGTGTTAATGAAAGTTTGATCAAATGGACATTGCTTCCTTTGAAGTTTTGATAAGCAACTTTTGCATATTGTATGGCCACAACCTAAGCTAATAGGACGGCGAATAGTACATTCAAATTCATTATAGCAAATTAGACAAGACAGAAAATCTGTCCACTGTGGTGCTTGAAAAGGCATTGCAACTGATTAATAGCAATGAACACTCCTGGTACTATGCGGAAAAAAAAAGGAAAAAAAAAGAGGAAAAGAATAAGATTATTTATTAAATTTGTTTGATGTTGAATATTTAAAACATCTTATAATATATTAATGATTTCAGGAATTTTAAAAACATTCAGCATAAATAGAATAAGTCTTAAAAGCAAACTTAAAACACACAATAGCTAGTAAATATTCATATAACATTTAAATGTTATGAAAATACTATTACAAATGAAAAAAGAATTAAGGAAATCTATTAAATTATATTTAACAAGAATTTTTATAAGAATGCAAGATTTATTCACATATTTTATCAAGCTCATAACACACCAATATCAATAATTTATTTATTAAACTTTTACTTAATTTGAAAATTATTTACTAAATAAAATTATTGTATAAATAAAATATCAAAGAAGACTTTTACACATAATCCTATTTCCCTAACAATAATCAGTGCCACCACAATAAATAATAAAACAGCTGTGAACCAGACTTTAAAAAATTTAATGTTAACTTTTGAATAGCAATAAATACAATTTGCCCCTATACAATGCATCATGCATTTGATAAAATTTCTTATTTATACAAATTTTAAAAGACATAAAAATAGCTTGATATACTTACAATTTTGATTTTTGATTACTTCTCATTTTACTATTAGTTTTTGAAAAAAACAAGATAACTATATTGAAATCAAATGAACACAACATTTTAAACAAAAGCCTAGCTTGCAACACCATACCAAATGAAACTTATCATAATTTGATTAAATTTAATACCTTAAAGTTCAATTTATCTATAACATGATGAAATAGAAAATCAAAAGTGATGATGGGAGGAAATACTTTAAAAGGTCACTTTATTATTATTGAATTGAATATTTCTTTCTTCATTTGAGTTCAAATTCCAGTAAAAGACAAGCATCAAATAAAAAAGGCAAGAATCTGAAAAGAAAGAAAAACTATATAACCAAATGCTGCTGAAGTATGCTATTCCATTATTAAAATAACTCTTAAAACTAAAAAATAACACAGTAGGATTTTCAAACTCCACAGCCCACTTCAATTCTGCTAGAATTTTTTTTACACACAGGGTTTCATTTATTATTATTTTATTGCAGCCACCAGGTTATTTAATTTAATGTAATAAAGAGTATTACTAGCTATATCATTAATAAACAATAAATATCAATGGTGTAATAATTTGTTTTCAACAATCACTAAACCAGAGAGAAAAATTATATAAATAGATATTTCTTTAAATAATCAGTCACACATTTAAACTACTTGCATTTTTCTGTAAGAGGTCAAAAGAAAAAGTTTGTAATCTTTCATGGAGAAAACCAAGCTAATTTTCCTGGTTCATCATTTTTAATACAACAAAAATTTATTGTTTCTTAATTTTTATGGAGAAACTCAATTGCATTTCAAATTACATTACTATAGATTAAAATAACTGACCTCTATTTACAATTCTACCATAATTTTTTTTTTTTCCAAATATTCATGTGTGATTCTTTTATAGCTGTAATGATACTTGAATGTATTGTAGCTGATTTCCACAAAAGTTAAATTTTGTTTCAAATTTATGACAGTGGCTATACACCAGAAAAATACTAAACAATTAATATTTTACTCCAAAATAACATGTCTCATAGTTTGATTGTGTGATTTGTATTAAAAATTAACACAAATTTATTTTACACTTACTTATACAATCAAACATCATATTATAGAAGCATAACATATGCAAAAGTTGGCCCCTTGCCTGTTTCACTTATTCTAATAAGAGATATACAAATGATTTTAGGAAAGATTATCACTGAAAAAAGGAAATATTTATATAAATGTACTCCTCTTTTTTAAGTTCTCATTACCTTTCGAATTATTCTTATCAAGAAGTTTAAAGAAATGAATTATTTATGGATATTTGAAAAGAATATAACAGTAATTGAGATGAGCCGGTACATTCAAAAAGAGAGAGAAAACGATATATATGGAATACATCTTACAATTGACAGTCTTACATATTCTGTGCTGTATTTTGCTTACATTCTCTTTGTTTATTAAAACAAAGATGCAATGAAATTCACAATTTTAAAACTCATAGTCTGTCTAACGGTTTTTTTAAGTAAAAATATATTACGTAAATTAAACGTTTGACTTATAACCGTAAACTTTTCTCAGAATCCCATCAGCAACACTCACTAGAAGCGTCTAAATATAATGCCGGCTGTCAGTAATTCCCTACTCGTGAAATTGTAATAGAGAACTGCGCATGCTCTTATCCTATTTTATCGCCAAAAAATAGCAAACCCAAAATACTTTCTTATTCCCGGCAGCAATTTACTTCCTTTTGATATCTATAATTTTATCAAAAGCTCATAGTACTTTTTGAGAGAGCAGTTGATATTTCATGAAAATGTGTTATTGCATAAGTTTTGTTTCTTTTTTTTTTTTTTTTTAATAATTTGCTTAAAGATACGATAGATGTGTATACATTCTTCATTGGTAATTACTATTATTTTTTTACATTTTTTAAAATTATTTTCCACATAATTAGCTCAATTATTATATCGGAACTAATAGTGATTATTTCGACTTGACGAGTTCGTGCAAGAATATATATACCTTTCTGGTAACCTTGCTAAGTTGAAGAAAAGCGTTTTCTACGGCTTATTTACCATCTTGGCCTTTTATTCCCGATCTGGCTAAAACTGTTTTCTGTTGTCAGACTAAACTTTGGTTCTACGCTTACCCAGGAGTGAGAATTTAAGTAATGAGAATGCATTACATGAGAAATTCATTACAGTTAAAAGAGCCATTGTTGATATTTTAAGGAGATTATGCTTGAAAGTGTTAAAATTTTAGAGGAAATTCAAATGTAAATGTTTATAAAGAACTAGTTTAAGAAAACCTTTGTGATAATATATATGAATAAATGGAATAAATTTACTATGACAAAGAATATAGCATGAGAAAACGTATTTTTCCATTTCAAATTTAAAATGTTTAAGTGGTGAAGTAATAGTTTAACAAAACAGATGTAAGGAATACCATTAATTTAAAGAATCTATGGGTGCAACAGATTTGGTTTTGGAGGCTCAGAGGTGAAAATCCTGTTTGTTTGTCTAGTCTCGTAGTTACCTGAAAGGGAGTAGAATCTTCTCGGCAGAACCTCTTCGGTGCTTCGACGCCGTGTTGTTTGGTCGTGCTCACTCCTAGCCCCGCTTCTCCGTTCCCTCGTGTTTTCGCTATCCGTTTGCATTCCTGAGTTCGTAAACAATTTTCTTATCTGCTTTTCTTAAGATTGAGTTTAAGTCATCTCTCCTACCTACCGATTTCTGACATGGACCGACTCTGAACAAGATGACAAAAGTCGGAACTACTTCTGATGCCGAGAAGTTGCAAGGAACATTTCTCCATTTCCCGACGAAGTAAGTGACAGACTGGGCTCAAATTCTTACCTTACAATGGCGCAATACTCTTAATTAGTTACATTTATCAATATTAATAACTTTGAACAAATTTTTGAACTTCTTTCCTGTAAAATTGATGAAATTGGCCTTGTCGGAAAACCGACCCTTAGATACCCAAAAACGAAATATTTCAAAATTTGAACACATACTTTTCCGCGCTTACCTTAATCACAAATACAAAACTCAATACCCTCTTAAAACTCAATCATCTTCTCCTCTCCCTCAAACCCCCCAACGATAATAATGGATTTGAAATTCAGAAACGTAAAAAAAAAAAGTATTCCGCCTCTTAAGTCGCAGATCATTACAATTTTTCAAAAAAAATTTCAACCTGATAACATAATCACCCTTGCTAATAGATTCGAACAACTTGATATTGATAAAAAATGAACCAATAATGAACCAAATGAACCAATCAATGAATTGATCAATACTAAAATCCCGGCTACACCTAAAATCCCACCAATTGTCCTTACTAAAGTTAAAAATTTAACAAAAACAATCACTTCAATCAATAATATTACTTCTGAAAAAACAATATACAAAATCGACGGCACTAATCTTAAACTCTTCCCATCATCCATCGAATTTCATCGCGCAATATAAAAACATATCGCCACCAACAAACTCGAACCTCACACTTATGATCTTCCCGGTGAAAAATTAACTGAATTTGTAATTCTTGGTCTCCCAATCGACACTGAGCCAGCGGCTACCATTTCTTAACTTAAAAGCTATAGATACAAAGCTGAAACCTACCACATTATGAAATCCCGTAAAACCAACCAAGCAATACCAATCTTCCTCATTCAAGTTCGTAAAAAAACCCAAAATAAAGAAATTTTCTCAATTGACCATCTAGGATATTTTAAAATAAAAATAGAACCCCACCGCAAACATGCAATACCCAACCAATGCTACCGCTGCCAATCATTCTATCATTACTCAAAATACTACACTCGATTCCCCAGATGCCCTGCTCCAATAATCGCCCTAAACATGTTGACAACTCTCCCCACTAAATGCTTCAACTGCGGAGGTCCCCATACAGCAAATTATTCCGAATGTCCAAAAAATTCACTTAATTTTAAACCTTCTCCTCCACCATCAACCAATGCAAGGGGGGGGGGAAAACAAAACGAAATGCCCAAAACAACACTGAAGCACCGCCTCCTCAAAATTCCACACTCTTCACTAGCTCCCAATCCCTCCCCGAGCAAACTTCCACGCACACCATTAATCCATCCGATCCCAACACTCCTCCTGCTTCTTCATCTTTTTTCGCTGATATTGCAAGCTTTTTAAAACTATTTGACAAATTACCAAAGCCATGGATCTCTTCAAAACTTTCACCATTCAATTCTGTAATCCAAGCATTAATAAATGCCAAAAATTTGAAATTCTATTTAATACCATCCCACAAATCTGCAATATCTGGGCTTAATGTTTAGACCTCTCCCGCTTTTTTCACCCTCGTATCTCATTTTAAGTTGGAATGTTAATGGCCTGCGAACCAAAATCGACGAACTGAAAGATTTTATCTCAGAACACAATCCAGACATAATCGGAATTTAGGAGACTCACCTCAATCCACCTGACCCCCTCTGTATTCCAAATTATACAGTCCACCACTCTGATCGTCTAACGCATCGGGTCGTCGGCACTGCGATCATCATTAAAAACACTATTTCCACAACCCCTTAGTTCTTAAAAACACCCCCTCATCTGAAAACACCACTATTTTTTTTTATCAAAACACGCAGTAACAAATCCATTACAATTAGTTCTTTTTACCATCCTCCTCAAAATGTCATCAATACCAATAAAATTGAAAACATCCCTTCTGATAACTTTAAAGGTATCGTTTTTGGCGATTTTAACGCAAAACATCCAACGTGGAAAAGAGGCAGGTCAAACAGATCCGGGCGTGCCCTCCACAACCTCTTAGCCAATAGTAATATTTCTCTTGCCGCTCCCGACTCCCCCACCAACTTTCTTTACTTTGGCTACGTTAACAGTATCATTGATATTTGTATTCTTAAAATATGCCAAATTCCAGCGCCAAAAGTCTTAACGCTCTTAATAGCGATCATAACCCGGTCCTTTTTTAAATTATTTTCAACAACCTTCTCCTCACCGCTTTCAATCGCTCGCAACCACAAACTAGCCCCTTTTCAGAGAGACCATTTCACACACCATCTCAGGCAACCACTCTATTCAAAATATCGAAAATCTCGACTCCTTCATTTACTCCTTCACTTTTAAAATCCAAGATGCAATTAAAACAGCTAGCAAAATCAAAAGTATCACTACTCCACATCCTCGTCTGTCTCCAAGGGTCAGTTTTATCTCCTTCGCTTTATTTACTTTTCACTTATGATTTCTCTCAGACTCCCTTCTCAAGTCTCTCTCTATTTGCTAACGACGACGCCATCCTCGCCCAATCCAACAACGTCAACACAGCCAGGAAAAAAATTCAAAAGCACCTCAGCAAAATTGAAAAAGGGTTAACTCTTTGGCGTATCACTGTTAACAGAGATAAAACACAAGCCATCATCTTTCTCAAAGGTCATGTTCCCCCTACTACAAATCAACTCAAATTATTTTCCAACAACATTTCCCGGAACACTGACATAAAATATCTTGGAGTCTACCTAGATTCCAAATTAACCTTTCGAAAGCATATCTCCCAAATTGTCGACAAATGCTGGGCAAAAATTCATAAATGCATCCTCTTAATTGGTCGTTTCTCCCACCTCTCCCTTTCAATTAAAATTTTGCTCTGTAAACAAATCATCCGCCCTATCCTCATTCATGCTTCCTCCATTTAGGGTCATGCTGCTAAAACACAGCTCAAAAAACTTCAAATTCTACAAAATAAAATTCCCCACATCATTGTTAACGCCCCCTGGTTTGTCCGCAGTACTGTTATTTATCATGACCTTAAAATTCCATTAATCAAAACACACATTTCCCATCTCGCCCGTAAATTCTATGACACACTTTCTTACCACGAAAACACCTTAACAAAGCCCAAACACTTTTAGCACACAACTGTGGTATCCACCCCTACCCATATCAAACATGTAACTACTACTTTAATTTATATCCCCCCATAAAACTTAATTTTTTTTCAAAAATCAAACAAATTTCCATCCCAACAATCCTTTTCAACCAATAGTAATTCTGCGCTGCCTCAGTGCCAACCAATAGTTATTCAGCATATTTCCTCTTCAAATCCATCAAGAGTTCGCTTACTTTTTGATCACCCATTCGGCCAGTTTAAGCCCATCTCGACTGCATTTTCTTGTAACACCTATAATCTTGACCGCTTCTGAGATTCTCGCCACTGTAGTGGTGTTTTGGAAATAATAATTTTTTCTTCCTTTCTCTCCTCCCCTCTCCATTCAGGAAAGGTGTTTTACAAAATGCTATAACCAATAGTTATATTTATTTTTATTTTTGTAATAACTGCTAGATAGCGCCACCAGAACAGAGTACCTGTAGGTTTCCCTCTGGTGGGAAACCGGCAGTTGAGTCATTAAGGCTGCGGGGAACACTGGTGTGACCATCACGCGAGAATTTTTCCCAATGTTGTTTCTGCCTTTATTTTATATACATCCTAGAACTGGGGGAAAATGAACTGTATAAATGTGTCTATTGTACAGTAAATAAACTGTAGTTAACTCTGAGGTGAATTAATATCATCGAATGATCTACGAATTCATCTCAGCGAGTTACAAATGGCGCCCAACCCGTGCGGTAAGCCTATCGACCCCGTAGAAGCATAACCGGCACTACGAGTCAAACGACCTGCAAGACAAAATTGAACCTCCCCGGAAGAAACTATTGGTCCTGCGCCGGAAGCCTTCTAAAGCAAGAGATGAATAGCGAATACTTTTTGCTTTTATAATTATCCATCTACGTTCCTGCCAAAAATACCTGGAAATCGAAAGAGACAAAGTAAATCATCCTGACTTCGGTTGTCTCACGAGGAGAAAGAAGCAAACCTACCATTTCCTGTTGAGAGTTTTTCAAGGTTTTTGTGCATTTTTTTTTTCCTTCAAAATTCGAGACAGCAATCCTGCTGTAGTGTGTTAGTGCCAGTGTTCTTCATTTCCTCAAAATTCGCGGTAGCAATTCTGCTATAGTGTGTTAGTGTTCTATATTCTTTTCAGAATTCGCGGTAGCAATCCAGCCACAGTGTTGAGTGTTGCGCGCGTTTTTTTTTTTTTTTTTTAAAGTGGTAGCAATCCCGCTAAGTGTTGTGCACGTTTCCCCACCCCACCCCAAAAAAAGTGGTAGCAACCCTGCTACAGTGTTATTGATTGTGTCAGAATACCTGATATATACTAAATTTATTATTATACATAGATATTGATTTCAATAATTATTTTGCTTGATATTTTATAGAATAATTTCATACTGAATTTATGTAGCATTGCACATTGAAAAATTTTGTTTTGCATAATCTTATTTTATTATTTTATTTCATGGAATTTTTTTTTTTTTTTGTAATCTTATGTAATGAAAATTATTAATTTTGCTTTATATTATTTTATTTCTTGAGATAACGTTTTCCCTGTTTAGTATTTTGAATTGCACATGGATGATTATTATTTTGCTTGATATTTTACTGATTTCATATTGAATTTAGGCAGCATTGCATGCCTGGTTATTTTAATTTTGTGTAGTATTTTCATTGCATTGAATTTTGTACCATTGCAAACTGATGATTCCTAATATTTTTTCATATTATTTTATCTTTTGAATTAATGTTCCTTGTTTGTATTTTAAATATGTTATTAGTTTATTTGCCCTTGTAAATTTAATTGTTTTCTGAGGTGTATTATAATTTAAAAGATTTAAAGGCTAGCCATATTATAAAAGTGTAAGATTTTTTTAAAAGTGTAATCCTATATCTGTAAGAGACAATCAGGCCTGACCTTAATTTTTTTATTTTATCCATTTATTTATTTAAGACTCTTAAAATTTTTCAATCATGCCATTTTTGGGAAAAAGTAAAAAAGCTGATCTCATTAAACTTGCTAATGAGTTAGATGAATTTGAGTCTAATGAGGAAGAGATAAAGATAATCGAGCTAAGGGCTAAAATGTTAGCAAATGATGCTTACAAAGAAGACCCAGAATTTGTGAAGGATATCTTTGAGGGCATCGTATCAAATAGAATAGATGAGGAGAGAGAACAAAAAAAGCAAACACTGCGTGAATTTGAGTTGCAGAAAATACTACTGCAAAATGAGACTCAGAGGGTTGAAGGTTCACAAACCCTACCCCAAGCAAAGATTGAATTAAAAAATCTGTTACCAACTTTTAATCCTAAAGTTGATAACGTGGACTTGTTCTTAACTTTACTTGAACGTCAAATGAAGCTTCTGGACCTTGATGAAGATCTGTGGGTCCCCTATCTCATTGTTGCCCTATCCAGTGATGTAACCTCCCTCATTGCCCGTGAGCCTGAGAAGAAATGCAGGGAATACTCCCACATTCGAGGAATGCTTCTCCAACGGTTCAAGTTAACCGCAGAAAAATTCTGGGAACTGTTCTCACATAACAAAAAAGGCCCAAATGGGACTTGGAAGGATTATTATTTGGAAATTCGAGCTTATTTTGAAGGTTGGCTCGGTGAGCTTAAAATTGACACATCTGAAGGCTTGAAGAATTTGATGATTGCAGATCAAATGAAAAAGAGATGTACCAGAGTGTAAGGAACATTACCTGGATATCTGGGAAGAATTTACCTCACCAGAAATGTTAACAGACAAGCTGGAAGCATTTGACAACCTCCGGCGTTCCCTACCCATTGGGCCTCAAAGACATGTGAAAGCAAGTGAAACCTTAAATGTTGGAAGACAGATATCATCCAGGAAACCTGAGCGACTTCCAAAAAGGGAATATTCAAATGAAGTCCCAACTGAGAGATCCTCTCTCAAATGTTATGGCTGAGGGAAATAAGGGGTGATAAAGTCTAGGTGCCGTAAGTGTAACCCCAACTCCTCACAAAGAACAGGCGTAGCAAAAAAATCACATCAATGCTTACACAACTCAGACTAGAAGCCCTCGATTGACCTAATCGACATAACTTTCTGTGGGAAAAAAGGCCGTGTATGTGCAGACACAGGATCTTCACATTCAATTGCTGGGGAAGAGATGTACCAGATATTCAAGGGCAAGGGACTCATCTTCCAGGAAACCACGTTGGCAATGAGCTTAGAAGATGGTCAACAGACAACAGGTGAGGCCTTCACATCCCAAGTGATGATAGAGATTGAGGGGAGATCAGTCCTGACCAGATTTATCATTCTCCCAAAGGCAAAAGGAAATCGAACTCTTCTAGGAAAAGATTTCCTTAGTTCTGCCTGTCTGATTCTGGATGTGAAGAATGCTTGTTGGTACTTCTGGTACAATCCTACCCATAAGTATCCGTTTGGCGAAGAATTGGACACCCCGTCCATAGCTGAGATGTCCAGCAACACCTGCCAATTAAGAGAGGGGGAAGGTGAAAATTTAACCTCGTTCCAGAAGGAGAAACTTAATCTCTTGTTGGAATCCTTCCAAAATGTCTTCGAACCAGGGGGAGAAGCGACAACCATCTTAGAGCATCATATCAACACGGGAAGTAGTCCTCCTATCTCTGTACCCTCGTACAGAATGTCTCCCGTAAAGTTTTCCTCTCAAATTAGAGAGGGGGTTGAAGGGCAACAAGATAGTAGGAAGTTTTACGCTGATAAAAAGAGAAGAGCTGTTTGGTATAAATTTTCATAGATAAATATTTTTCAACAACTTTAATAAAGGCAAGGTAAACAGTATTTAGGTAGTATGTTTTAAGAAAATGTCACAGTGGAACATTATTTCTTAGCATTTTTTTTTATTCAAACGCTTCAAGAATAACTTTTCTTCTTTTCCTACTCCCTTTGAAATTCCATAATGAAAGCATTGTCTCACAGACCTACGGGGTGGGTTGCGAAGCCAATATATGATCTTAAATAAATAGCAACAGACCGAAAACACATTTTAAGGAAGTGTTACTATCGGTCAGCATTTCAATTGATATTTATTGCAGCCATATAAACCTAGTGTAGCAGAAATTTACAAGGAGTAATTTTTTTTTGGAAATGCACTTTTATTCTTTAGTTGTTCAAAAATTTGAGGAGCCTGGATTTGGGAAGGTTAAGAAACATACCTGGGGCAAAAGGAATGTTTTAATGACCAGATAGGTAGTAGAAGCGAATTTTCTTTTCTTTCTTAGCCCTACCCAGTTTTTATCCCTGATATTGCTGAAATTCTATTGTAAAATTAATATATTATTATTTTAATTAATAATAGAAATATTTTAAATTTAAAATAATACTATTGATATACTAAAAGTTAAATGCTTGATAAACGAGATATTTTAAGGAGAGATTATAAAAGTAATATGAGTGGTAAAAATTCTTATTGAGCTATTATCATGGGAAGTTAATGTTTTTAGTTCAATACTTATGCTGAATGTGAAGATTATCGTGCTTATTTTGATATGAATATATATAAATCTTCGCTTTGACAACATTTCATAGGAATTAATTTATTTGAAAGTTTAATGTTAATTTAAGATTATAATAAAAGGACCAGATGTCTGTTCATCCTGAATAACCAAAAACCCTTCTATCTCTTATAGAAATTTCTTAATTTTTAATGTAATGTTTTCAGTTTCATTTACCTACTATAAACATATTTTGAGCTAGAGGAATTTACCATATTTTATAGCTTTAATCACAAGTGATTAAAGAACCGTGTTATATACTTAAAATTATAATAGATGTAATAATAATACAGCTAAGATTATAAATCCCTACAAAGGGATATTTTAAAAGAATAAAAAAGTGGAAATCAACTTAGAAAACTACTACTGTTGCTGTTTTTAAAACGTTTTTATGTATTTCACTTGGTGCGTGTGTCATCAAATTTTCGATTGTTAATTTAACCAACTTCTCATCAAGTTAAAGCTCTGAAATTTTGGGAACCGTTCTTACTTGCCTAACAATGCAATATTTAGATACTTGCGATCAATTTTAACTACTATTTCAATAATTTTTCTCAATAAACTTTGCCACCATATAAAAACGTTGGTTTTTATCTCGAATTATTTTCATTACTTTATTAACTGAGGCTCTTTATGTATAGCTTAATCTATAATTCTTTTGCTTCACTTACGTTCGTTCAATTTAATCTCGTTATTAATAATAGTTTATATGGGATTAACGCATAAAACTAATTTTCTATTTATAATGAAGAACTCATCATTTCACTTTAATGTTAACTAATAGTAACTTGGTATGATTTATCCAAAAATTAAATTATATGGTCCATATGATCCATTATTTCACTACATTTATCAGTTCATGGACTGAAAAATCCTGAAATTTATCATCAAATATAAAAGGCTCCTTATAAAAAAAATATTTATGCCATGTATTATGTTTTTTTTTGGGGGGGGGGAGGAATTTGATTGCGTGATACATGAAATATTCATTAACGCTTCATTTTCAATTAATCCAACAAAAATTCTCAAAAACATAAAAAAAAAACCATAATTGAAAATTTATGTTTTTTCTTGTTATTTTCTACATTGATGTATTTTTATATATAATGCTAAAACACAAACAATTTTTGGAATAGGGGTATAGTATAGAGATATTATTAATTACATTATTAAAGAGACGAGAGCAGACACTTTTCTAGAACAGGATTAATCAAATTACTGATCTTTTGAAGAAAAACAAGAATACAAAACCAAACATATCAAATAAAAAATGTAAATAAATGTTTGAATAACGAATGCCCAAATGAATAAATCCAACTTTAAGAAATGGAATTTTCCCAGAATATTACTTTCAGAAAAAAAAATTCTATAAAAAAAAATTAATTAACTTCAAAGTTATTATTAAATGGCTTTTAATAATACTTAATTTAAGTCAGTTCCCTCATTATAAAATCAATCGGCAATGAATGTAATCTTTAATAAAGCCCCAAAACTCTTCTTCATCAATCATATTCATAATAAATATTAAAATCACGTTTTCAATAAATTCTCTATGCTATCAATAAATTTTATCAATCCATTTATGTTGAAGAATTATGAAGTCAGATTTTTACGAATGGAGAATTTAGTATAAAAAAAAAATGATGCCATTCTTTATGCAATTAATTGCTAAATACACAAAGTTATATTTTTATTGATCATTTCTGAAAGAACTTTTTTAAAATTTAAATTCTATAATTGTTACATCTGATGTCAAATAGATAGTGATTTGCTTATTTCTAATTACTGCGTTTGTCTTATGTTTTAAACACGTCGCCCTAAGAAGTAACAAGAGAGCTATTTGATGATGCACCTCAAAATTTAGAACCTCGGTCAAGAGACGAAGACGATAGCTGAGCTTGCACCTCTCTCTCCTAACTTTAACATCACGTCAACAGGTGGTTTTGGAACTCCGATCAGATTTAATGAGCATCAGCATCGCTACACGGCTAGTCTTTAAAGACATCAAGACTCGACGAAAACAACGCCCGCTGCGATTCCGCGACTATGAGCACTAGGCTACCACGGCCACAAAACTATTTATAGGGAGTATTTGAAAATGCTTTAAGATCTTTTTTTGTCACATTTCACTCTAAAATTGTAATCTTTAGTCCTATCAATAAATAATCCAAATATGCCCCTGAATTTTGACTGTTAAGTTATAAATTCTGTTTATGTTTATATATGTGTTGAATCCTAACTACAGCTCGTTTTTTGATGATGTCTAGGGGTTTCCTGGATTCATTGACATAGGAATTTTTAGAAGATGACATTTAATGAAAGAATAAACTTTTGTTCAGTATTTACATAGTAAAAACAGAACTATTGGTAATACATATCAAGGAGCTATCAGATCGCACGTTTTTCCATGCTGGCCGTTCCCTTGCGTCTGCCGGTACTCGTATGAGCCCCTTGGAATGAGGTCACAAAGTAAAGATCAAGTTCGTGGTGCCCTCTAGTGTTGGAAAGCGTCTCAAAATGTATACATCCTACAGCTCGGCCACTCCTGAGAGTCGATGACCTCAGCGACATTTGGTGATGACCTTACAATATGATCGAACACAAGTTTACAGCTATATAACTATTAAGTATAAACATGAAAAAAAAAACTTTTACAAAAATCAAAAATGATTTGCTATTGAGAACATAATGCTGTCTGATTTTATCTACCCGGGGGAGAAGTATTTCATTAGATTAGCAGAGGTGTAGTTACATTCGGGCCAGCATGATCGCTTACTTTCTCTATCACATATCGATCTCTGGGCTTAATTTTTTCAGCTAACTCCTCTGGCGAGTTGATACTTGGCCATTCGTCTAAATGGTATTCTTTAAATTCGACGGGAGATCTTTTTTTCATCTGATCTGCTATTATCAGATCTCGCAACTAGTCAAAAGTTTTGACGTTAAGTCCCTCAATCCTTCCATTAAAGAATGTTTGAATTTCTTGGTAGAAATCTCGCTTTGTATTTTCAGCACTTTTCTGGTGAGTGACAAATAACTGCCTAAACTTCTCAGGAGTTAATTTGAATCTTTTGAGTAGCAGTATCTTCACATAATCATAATCTTTTACCTTTTCTTCATGCTTTCGAGCAATTAGTTGCGTTATTTCTTGTGGGAGTAAACCAAAGAGATGTATAACCCAAACTCTTTTGGTACGGACATTATATTAGCTTGGCGCTCAAATAAAGTCAAATACAGACTGATATCTTCTTTCATATCAAATTGTTGTAGTAACTTATTCAACTCATTACTCGGTGTACGATTATTTAATGCCAATGTCCCTTGACTCGACTTTATCTGGGCCTCGATTCTTAACTTCTCTAATTCTACATCATCTTGTCTCCTCTTCTCTGACAGCTCTTTTTCCCCTTTTCATCTATTTCTTTCCTTTCTTCAATTATATTATCATACATCAATTTGGTGTCTTCCTTGTAGTACCCTGTGCTATTTATAATTAAATTTTTCTACATTGGTTTAGTCATTTCAGCTGTTGCTTCTAAACTTAATTCTGCTGCTAGGTTAAGCAAGTCCTCTTTCTTACCTTTCTATAAATAAGACATTTTGTGCAAAGAAAATTTGAAATATTTCATTACAATCAGCTATTCTTAAAAAAATGTTCTAAAAACTTTTTTTAATTCAGTTGAATGAAATTATTTAGCTGGGTTTGCTTAATTGGTTCCGCGAAAGTTAAAATAAATGTTTATGCAAAATTCGCAATAACTTACGTTCTCAACCAAGATATATTATACATACAAACTGAAAAATAATATGCAATACTTAGAGTACTTATAAGATTTTCAACATTCAATAAAAACGAAACCATTCAATAGAAAAATAAAGTAAATGCTTTTCAATTCTTGATATTATTTTTTCTAATACATAAAACAGACAATTTTCATATATAATTTCTTTTAACAGAAAAAATTCGAAATATATCCTAAATTGAAGAAGAAAACTCATACATTGTTACGGAACAAATGTATATACTTAAAGATTAATAAGGGATTCAAATGAATTAAGACGATCATATATTCTAGTATTCACAAGATAAAAAGATATTTGCATCAGCAAAAAAAAAAAAAAAAAGTATTAACATATACATTTCTATAAACAGGAAAAAATTACGAGTACTTGAGCTATAAAATGATTAACAATTCTTGTTTAATGTTTTAAGGAGAGGAAAAACAGATCAGCATAAAATGATGAATTGACAGCACTCTCTTTCAGCAGTTCAAGGTCAGATATAATAGCTTTCTACTATTTTAATTTTTCGTTACTGGAAAAGGAATGAGAAAAATATTCAGACAAATTAAATATAATACTTTTGAGGTAGTTTCACTTTAGAAAGTAAAAAAACACCAATATTAGCTAAAAGGAAAACTAACAATTTAGGATAAGCGACACAAAAAATTATAAAGTATATTCACAGACAAATTTTTTCAAAAAAGGAACTTTTCACAATAAAGGGAAAATACTTAGTGCGATCACACCCAAAATTCTCTTAACGGTTCTCTGTCTTCCAAAGGCACACTTAACAGTAATTTATCACAAAACATAATAGATAACACATATCATAACACTACGGAGTATCCAAAAAGGCACTTCAAAAATCAGGATGATCTTTTCACTATGCAGAATTCTTTTCACCAGGATGGCGCTTCAATGATGAACCCCACCCACTTTATTTACTTTGGATACGTTAACAGTATTGTTGATATTGGTATCCAGCGGCGAGGCATTTTTTAAGTCTTTGAAAGGTATCCTAAGTCGCAATGCAACAGAAAGATTGAGAATCGCTTCTTACATACACCTGCTGAGTGCGCAGTTAAGTTGCGCTGTACTCCAGCTATTCATTCAGTGAACAACAAATTTTAATCATTTGCTTGTTTGGTCCAAATGTCTTTGTGTACGAAATTTCATTACAATCGGGCAACTCCTTCTTGGTGCGTTTTTTATAGAGTGTATAAGCATCAATACTATAAAAATAACAGCATATCCGAAAAAGTCTCTAGTTCTCCAAAAGGTTAAAACAATAGATATCAATACTCAAACAATAACAATAGAAACAGAAACTACCAGTCACACGATTTCACAGACTAGAACCATCAACAAAAAATGTTCAACCTGAAGCGAAAACTCTACTTAAACCTTCTAAAGTCTCCAATTCTAATCGCACATAAACAGTATAACCAAATCCCCAAACTGATAGCAGAATATGATCAGTTAACTCCCATGCAAAGAATGTAGGTCCTCCTGGAAATAAACAACAGTCCAATGTATCGAAAAAAAATTTATTAAATCCCCACATAACCAGAAACAATTTCCCAGGAAAACGAATACAGACTTTTTGAAGAACAAATGTAATAAAAAGAATGATAAATCAAATCTGGACGTTGATTTAAGAATTTATTTATCAAACAGAAACAAAACGTTGAAGGATGATGAGATTTCATCTCCAAAATGGGGTATTTTTCTTTTCTTAATTTATTTTCATTGCCTCTTTGATTTCTTGGAATTATTAAGGATTTAAAAACAAGAACACAGATTTAAAGACTATCTTTAACAAATACAATCCAATTGCAGTAATCCTCAAAGAAACATTTAAATAATAAGGAATTTACCAGAATCCACCAGTATAGCATATTCAGAAAGTATTATAGTATAGCTTCCTAGCGACCACCTGTCTGAGACTACGTCAGTCTGAAACCTCGTTTTTGTGTGTTTTCCGGTTTCTCAGTCAAAGAGATGTAATAAAAGGTTTATTTCTCCAAAGCGGGCAATAGATAGGTTTTACATGTGGTCAGCTGCAATGGTGCATTCATTGAACACGTGGACTTGTAAGGAACTTGTAATACATGTGTGTAAGGAATGATCCGCTATTGCGAACAATGGGTTGGAGGGACAAAGGTATTTAGGGCCCATCCGTAAGACTTACGACATGTTGCCCCAAAATGGCCGTGAGTCAAACTGAACATTGTCCTGAAAGAATGAATGGTGTTGGGAACAGAGGGGGAGGTTGCCTGCGCAAGTCGATGTCCATCCAATCAGAAATGGGGGGAAATTGAAGGGGGCATGAGACAGCCCGACTCGGAAGATTTAAAAGGGACAAATGGGGATAGAAAGGAGGGAGCGAGTGAGAGAAAGGGGATCCCACGACCAAGGAGGAGAAGAAGATTCCGCAAGGAGGGAGTGAAACAGCGAAAAGGTAACTCGTGCCATTCGTGCTATTTTGGCGGATTTTTGTTCGTTCTATTTTTCAAAAAATATCTGATTACCAAAAGTGATAAGGCTAAAATCCCTTGTAATTTGCGAATACAGTTGTAATAAATCTTCGGGGGCATCTTTTTAGACATACAAAAAGCCTTCGACCACCTCTGATGCGATGGATTAATCTACAAACTCATTCAACTTAACTTCCACATTACCTAATTATCATAATAAATAATTATCTTAAGAACAAAACATTTGAAGTCAAAATTTATCAAGTATTTTCTAATCTAAGTTATATAGAAGCCGGCATGCCCCAGGGCTCAGTAAATTCTCCAATTCTATACTCCCTGTACACCCACGACTTTCCTCAGAGTCCATACAATAGCCTTTGTCTTTTCGCTGATGGTGATGCCATCATCACCCAAAGAAATACTCCCATCAAGTCATTAAAAAACTCCAAAAACATCTGAAAAAAATAGAAAACGGTTCGCCTTATGGCGCATATCAACAAATACATCAAAAAACAAAAGCAATCAGCTGTAGGAAAGGCCATACTCTCCCACCCACACGAAATCTCAAACTTTTTAATTCCAATATCAACTGAGAATCTGAGGTAAAATATCTTGGCGTCACACTGGACTCCAAACTTACATTCAAAGCCCCCATCCAAAATATCAAAGAAAAATGATGAGCAAAAATAAATAATGGTCTTCCCTTGATAGGTAGGCACTCAGTTCTATCCCTCCCTAACCAAATTCTTATCTACAAACAAATAATTAGACCCAAAATACTATATGCATCTCCAATCTAGGGACATGCGGCCGAAATCCACATAGAAAATCCAAGTGAACCAAAATAAAATACTAAGAATAATCACAAATGCTCCCTGGTACTTCACTAATACTGTCCTTCATAATGATTTAAAAATCCCTCTTATAAAAATCAAGGAAATTCTTTAGTACACTATCAAATCATGAAAAAACCCTTTATCGCTCATAACAATGGTACCCACCCCTTCCTATACGAAACTTGCAAAAATTACTTTCATTCCAACTTTGGAAAAAAAAAAAGGCCCTCTATCCCAAATTCACTAGCCTCTCCCCGACTTAATCAGTCACCAATAACTGATCTGACATACCCCATCTCCCGTCAAAGCTTCTCCTCCCCGGGCCCCGTTTCACGTTTTGTCCCCCCCCCCCCTCACCAGCCACGCTACCATCACAAGATCTTACTTTCTCTATTTTCTCTCATCTTGCATAATTCCACTACGGGATTTCGTTTTAATGATTTTATACATACTAAAAAGATATCAAAATTATATGATTAAACTTAAGATGAAAACTGAAACATCCTAGTTATCTGCACAAACTGAACTTATCAGTGCTAATGTATAAACGCATAAACTATGGATAAAAAAAAGTTATATATACTAAAACCGGAAAAAAAGGGACTTTGATATACATGATTAAATTCTCTTATTCTTCCTTTTCCCTATCATTAAACTTTCTTCTCCTCGTGTTTCTTACTCTCATCTGCGTGTTTCTTACGCACGATTTAATGTGTAGGTTTCTTATTTCCCCCTCTTTTCATTAATTAAATTTAAACTGAGTAAAGCACTATTTAAGTTGACACTCAATAAACATCTGATCGTCGTCGAGCTATTTTGGCGGATTTTTGTTCGCTCTATTTTTCAAAAAATATCTGATTGCTAAAAGTGATAGAGCGAAAATGCCTTGTAATTTACGAATACGGTTGTAAATAAATAAAAATTTTTTTTTTTTACTTAAGCTATGTGATCCTTCACGCTACTTAGACATTTTAATTAACTTGGGATCACTACGTTACAATACAAAAAACAGAGAAGGTCATGAAATATTTTAAAAGATACTTTATCGTTATAAATTTTTATTTCTTACACACAACATAAGGCCATTTTTAAAACGTTTTTCTGAATTTCACTTGGTGTGTGTGTGTGTGTCATCAAATTTTCAATCGTTAATTTAACCAACTTCCCATCAAGCTAGAACTTTGAAATTTTGGGAATCGTTCGTACTCGCCTAACAATGCAATATTTAGACATTTGCGACAAGTATTAACTCATATTTCAATAATTTTAATAAGTCAAAATATCCCTTCTACTCGGCGCTTTAAGAAAAAAATTTCTTTCCCCCTCGGAGAACATCGGGAATTCCCCCATACGCTGCATGAGGTATCGTAAAACTTTTCTTCTTACAAAGGGAAGATACTATCTCCCCTTTACTATCTCCGAGATAGTAAGGGTTGCTGACTTTTAGTCCGTAATCATTCGCAAGAGAGAAAATTTCCAATATTTGGCGCCATGTCATATCACAATAATTTTTTCTGAATTCTGGTTCCCAGTTTTAATAGAATGACTTACAAACTTTCAAATGTCTGTTTTGATTTTATATTACGAATTTTTTAATACGTTCACAAATGTGTCTTTTTAAGTAAATTTTAAAGTTAAAAATTATGTTTTCTAGAATTTGTTGAGCAGCATTTCAGAAGTACTAAGAAAGTAGAATTTAAATGATTGGCATGTCGACTCTAAATCATGAATTAGTAAGAATTATTAGATGCTTAACATTTATTTGCTCCATTCATAATTTTTTAGTAAAGTTCGTTTGTGTTTTGTCCACATTTTTGAGTCTAGAAGAGTATGACGTGTAATACATGTAGATTTACCTACACTTAGCCAATCATACTCAAATTAACCTCACCTCCACGCTGTTAGATCTGGTAATCCAAAAATATTTGGAAACTAAGAACGAAAGGCTTATATGTGTTGTAAAATTTTTCAGTAAGAAATATTCAATAAATGATTGATTGAGTTGAAATTATAATTAAATTTTTTTATGTGTTTATCACGTGTTTGTTTTGAATTTAATGTATAATAATTAATATACTTTGTCATTATATAAAAACGTTTTTAAAAACGTTGGTTTTTATCTCGAATTTTGGAAAATCCATCGACTGAGACTCAAAGAATTTGAAATGAATTATGTACAAAACATAAACAGCTCCATAACTGGCAAATAATAGTGGGACAGAGATAAACGTATCTCCGAAATTCATACAAAAAAGACAAATCCAATTTTTAAATACAATAACCAGATGATTTCTCACTTGAAGTACATAGAAAATATAATAGCTTCATCTCTCTTTGATTCATCTATGTCAGATAATTACTCAGAAAGTTTTACCCCCTCCCCTTGTATTATGAAAGTTTGGATTGAGGTACCAGCTCAAGTTTCATCCTCGTTGCTTGAAGAAGGTTTGAAATTATGAGAAATCCCCCCCCTCATCACCGATAGCTCTCATTGCTGCTTCTAAGCATGTCGTCTGTTGAAACTAACGATAGAGGGCCCTAGGCGCCAGGTGTGAAAAAAAAGAGTTGTGTTTAGTTCTGAGTAAGAGAGAGAGAGAAGAAGGATGTTGAAAACGAACTATGTTAGTGAATTTGATATGCCTGCGAATTAGGATATTTACTTATAGCTAATATTTGCTATGTTGTGACATCTTAACGTTAATTAAAAAAATTGATGTCATTAGAGTGATTTTCTTTGATTTTGTGTGGATTTATTCGAAATTCAACGTCTTGACCTGATGATGATGACCACGTCTGACAGGTAGGAACTTTTGATTTATTCTTTGAATGCGAATTGCAGTTTAAACATTTTTGGTGCCGAAACCCGGGACCAGACCTTTAGATAAATAGTGAACGAAACAAATTATTGCGAACTCAGAAAATTCAGTATTAAGATAAATAGCGAACTGATTTCTGAACATTTAATTTGTTAAAATGAATATTGAAGTTCTAAAAAAGGCTAGATCCACTGTCAGACGAGCGACAACCGAAACTATTAAATTAATAGAAAATGAATTGCATAAAGAGGAAAAGTCAATTAATATCATAAACGAACTCTAAGAGAAACTGTGAGATAAAGAAACAAATTTACCAAATTATGATAGTGCGATTCTTGAATCATGTAAACTCGAAGAAGTTGAAAAGGAAATAGAAAAACAACAGGAATATAAAGATCACATCATTACGTGGAAAGTATGTGCGAACAAAATCTTGCGTCACAGAGAAAACGAAACCAGAGAGAGAAAATTAATATCGTTGAAAAAAGTGTCGAGAACAAAATTATTACAGTAAAACTTCTTTGTTTACTGACACCTCTGTAAGAAGGAAATATATTAAAGTTTAACGAATTTTATTCTCAATTTGAAGAATCTATACATAAAAATTTGAATTTTATCGAAGTAGAAAAGTTTAATTATTTAAAATCGTATTTAACTAATGAAGCTGAAATAGCTATACGAGGTTTGGCGTTAAGAACGGAAAATTATGAGGTAGCGTTAAACATACTAAAAGAAAGATTTGGTCGAAAAGATATAATCATAGATACGCATATGTCTAGACTCCTGAATCTTAGTACAGTGCGAAAGTCTTACGATATAATAGGGTTGCGTAAACTTCTGTCGGAATGCGAAACGCATATTAGAGGTTTAATAAATAACGGTATAAACCCGAACAATTACAGTAACATATTGTATCCTGTGTTGTGAAAATCAATTCCCAGGGATTTATTGTTAGAATACACTCGCAGAACTCATTCCAAAAACGAAAACGAAATTTCTGAATTATTAGAATTTTTAAAAGTAGAAATACAGTGTCGTGAAAACAACGATCATTTAATTGAAGAATTTAGCTCTAATGACGCGGAAACACGAAAAGAAACAAACTTTAAATATTTGAAAAACCGAATCCTCGAGCGTTCGACCAATCAGAACGCTCCTTTCTCTCCACACTTTTCCCACCTCCCCCGGCCTCGTTCATGAGCGACCGAATTGCGGCGGCCGAGGGGAACCGACTTCGTCCTATATGTCCGATTGGCGGACATATAATGTTGACCGTAGTTTTTCTTCCTACCTTTTAGCAAATCTTGTGGAACTCTCTTAATTTTCTCATATTTAATAGCTCTGATGTGGAGGTATCTTCCCCTCTGGGGAGAGGAACTCCGTAAATTTACACACCTTCGAACCTTGAAAAACCGAATCAAAATTTCGGGACGTTTAAAACAAACAAAATAGAAAATAGTGGGAAAAAGAAATAGGTACTTGTCTAATAAAGCGGCGCCCGCCAAATTAAGAATACGCCAATGTCGCCAAGCTAGTTAAAATCGCCAAGTAAGCGGAAAGCGAAATTGAAATGCAGGAAAATAAATAACACAGCAATAAATGATATAAAAAAATTTTAAATAATATTTTTATTTAATGATCTTTTATATGTTTAGTGATAAATCTCATCCCAATAAATACTATAAAAATTTAGATGTTTAATATTAATATTTACATAACTTTTAGAACATTAATCAACATAAAAGACCATATTTCCGAAATTGCGTTCACTATTTTATAGAAAGCATTTTTTTTTTCGCTACATATTTCCTCCACATAAATTCTGCCAGATACGATTCTAGATGATGCCGAGCCGTGCCATGCTGTTTCTTGTTACGCCACTTTTTGGAACACCACATTTTTTAAACATTTTCCGTGTGAACTCCCGTTGACGGATGTACAAAGTTGTACTTATGGTTCACCTTGAAATGTGTAAAACCATGAACCATTTCGCTGTTTCGTGAATTGAAAATTGTTAACAACATTATCAAAGGCAACAGAATAGGTATTTTTTTTAAAAAAAAAAATACGAAATCGGTAACGTTAACAGGCAAGCGATATTTTACTAAAACGAAGTGCTGTTTCTTTAGGACTGCAACCTTAGGAGTTTTCAACCAAACATGGCGATAAATGTTACTGCTTGGCGATTTTCCGAAATCGAAATTTGGCGGGCGCCGCTTTAATAGACAAGTACCAAGAAATATCAATACAATATTCCTTCCACTTCGAAATTTGTCTTTTATGTGAAAAATGTATATTTTGCGTAGACCCTGTAAATAAACATGATTCCATTTCTTGTCCCTTATCAATTGAACAGCGAAAATTATCCCTAAGAAAAAATGGAATTTGTTTTGCGTGTCTTTTAAAGGGGCATATATTCAAGTTTTGTAAAACAAAAGTAATCTGTAAAAAATGCAAGCGTAAGCACAGTAAATTAATTTGCCATAATCCCACCGTTTCCTTTCCCCTAGTAGAGTTAGAGAAAGGCGACAGCCAGGCTGAAATAACGCAGAGTGTTTTGACTTCAAAGGTCGTAAATACACTTACCAAAAGTAGCGAGGTTTTACTTGAAACATGTACAGCTTTGATATTAAGTAGTTCAAGAAAGAAAGAAAGAAATATAATTCTTGATAACACAGCTCTGAGATCCTTTTTATAAAAGGAAATAGCTGAAAATTTAAAATTACCCGTCATTAGACAAGAAGGTATATTAGTTTATACTTACGGTTCTCGCGAACCTATAAACAAGACATATGATGTTGTACAGATCACCATTAGCAATCCCCGTGACCCTGAAAAGAAAATCGTTATTGAAGCACTGCTGACAGATATAATTTCCAATTCTCCCATTAAAATATCAACAAATAAATTAATGAGAGTACTCAAGAATAATTATTCTCAAATATCGAATATAAATGAATCGTGTGGAAGTGAGATAGGCTTACTTATTGGAGCACAATATTTTTGGGATATTCATTCACGGGATAAAGAACAATTAAACAAATCTTTATATTTAATTGATACATTATTTGGAAAAATAGTACAAGGTCGCGTTTCACAATTCGGAAAAAATTGCAGTCACAAAGTTAGCACTATGAAAATCGAATGTTGCGGTGCATTGAATGAAAACTTAACACGTTTTTGGAAATTAGATTCGTTGGGGATAAATGATAAATATAATGATTGTTCTAAATTTGATAAAGAATTTATTTCTGAATTCGAAAGTAATTTGGAATTTAAAGATGGAAAATATCAAACTAAATTATTTTGGGATGAGGTGCCCTTTAATTTGAGGAATAATTTTTCCATAGCAAAACGTAGGTTTGATAATTTAAGTAATAAAATGAAAGGTAATAATTGGGTTTATGATGAGTATAAGAACATTGTACAGGAACATTTAAATTTAAATATTGCTGAGGAGTGCGCTTCTGATTTGCGAAATAATTCATATTACATGCCTCATTCTGCAGTAGTTAGATCTGATAAGGAGACTACGAAAGTTAGATTAGTCTTTGATGCGTCATCGAAGGGAAAAGAATGCAAATCTCTAAATGATTGTCTGTCTTCAGGACCAGCCTTGAACCCTAGTATTTTAGATATTCTCTTAAAATTTTGCGAATCTCAATATGCTTGTAGTAGTGATATTCAGGGAGTATTTTTGACCATTGGTATTGATGAAAAGGATTGAGATTATTTAAGATTTTTTTGGTTTCCAAATGAAAATGATTCGAAATCGTACAAAATTTTGAGAATGAATCGCATGCCTTTTGGGGTGACATCGAGCCCTTTGATACTTGCAGCGACTATTAAGTTCCACATTCGAAAATATAGTCAGAATCAGGAGTATCGCGAAACTTATGAAATGCTTAATTCAGCTCTATAAGTAGACGATCTCTTTTACGGTGCCAATACAGTCGATAAAACTTTAAAACTTTCTCAGAGCACTGTAGAAATACTTCAAGATACGAACATGAATTTAAAAAAATTTAAGACGAATTCAAATTAGTTGAGGAGTTTATGGCGTAAAAGAGGCAAAAAGACAAGGCAGTCAAACGAACATCCTATAAAGGTATTAGGAATAATTTGGAATACTGTAGAAGACACTTTTAGGTTAGATGTACAACCTCTTCTTGAAATGGTTGAGTATTTGAAGAATTCTAAGCGTAGTGTTCTTCAAACTGCATCTAATATATTTGATCCAGTTGGTTTTGCTTCACCCTTTATAGTAGTCATTAAATTATTGATGCAAGAAATTTGGGAAGGAGGACTAGGATGGGACGATGAATCATCCACAGAAATGAAGGGAAAATTGTTTTGATCATATATATATATATTGAAAAAATTAAACGATTAAAAGAAATTATTTTTCCTTTCCATTTCAGTTGGCTAAATAACTCAAATTTCATATTTTTTCCGATACAAGCCCTAGAGCGTTCGGAGTTGTATCGTATATTCGTTATGTGAGAAGCGATGGTATTATTGATACCAGTTTCATTACAGCAAAATCAAAAATAGCACCTCTTAAGAGGTTAACACTACCTCGACTTGAATTGCTAGGAGCTGTAGTAGCTGCGAAAATTTGCAAGCATTTAAAAACAACATTGTTGTTACCAGTTAATGAAGTTTATTTGTGGAGCGATTCCATAATCACTCTTCATTGGATAAAAAGAACAGTTTCTAAATGGAAACCGTTCATAAGAAACAGAGTATCAGAAATCCGGGATTTAACGGATCCTGCTAATTGGTTACCACTGTAGAGGTATTGATAATCCCGCAGATTATGTTTCTCGAGGATCAACTGCAGAAAAGCTTATATCTGACCCAGTTTGGCTTAAAGGTCCAGATTGGTTTCGACTAACGAAAGAAGAGTGGCCAACAGGGCCCATGCATGATACTTTTCCAGAAATATCTTGTGAAAATTCTCCAGATGTATATTTTGAAAAGCTAATTAAATTAAAAGACATATCATCATTCGCTTGCGAAGTTCAAACGAATTTGATGTCAGCTATAGATTTGAAGAAGTATAGTAACTTGCGAAAATTAATTCGTGTTACTAGCTGGGTACTTCGATTCCTCTATAATGCAAAAAATAAGATTAAAGGTCCAATGAATTAAGTGCTGAAGAACTCGGTGGTGCCGAAAAATTATGGATAAAATTGGTGCAGAAAGAAATCTTCGCAGAAGAACAGTTTTGCTTAAAACAAAGAAAACCAATTTCAAATACTTCTTCGATTTTAGAATTGAATCCCTTCCTTGATGAAGACGAGATAATTTACGTTGGTGGAAGACTTCAAAGATCAAAGTTTATGTACCTGATGAAACATCCTATTATTATCCCTGCAAAACATCAATTTATGAATTTGTCAGTGTGGGACGCTCACAGCAAAGTGTTCCACGGTGGAATTTCAGAGACTTTGATGGAGATTCGTGAAAAATATTGGCTAATTAAAGGAAGACAAACTGAAAAAAATGTATTGCGAAAATGTATAGTATGTAAGCGTTACAGTGCATCACCAGGTATACAGGTTATTACTCCTTTACCAACTATTCGATTAGAATAGTCACCACTGTTTTCTGTGGTTGGTTTTGACTTCGGAGGACCGATTTATACGAAAGACAGTGAAAATAAGCACTACATTGTGTTATTTACCTGTGGAGTGACGAGAGCTGTCCACTTAGAAGTCACTGACAGTTTGACCACAGAAACATTTCTGTTGGCATTAAGAAGATTTATTGCTTGTCGTAGTTTGTGTTTTAAAGTTTTGACGGACAATGCTTGAACTTTTAAGTGATCTGAACTGGAACTAAAAAGCCATCCGACAGTTAAAGAATTTTACGCTCACCACAAGATTTAGTGGAATTATATACCTGAAAAAGCTGCTTGGTGGGGTGGTTTTATGAACGACTGATAGGTAAAGTAAAACTTGCATTGCGAAAAACTTTAAGAAAAGCTACTTTGATTAGAGAAGAATTAGAGACTCTAATTATTGAAATAGAAAGTGTACTTAACTTACATCCATTAACTTATGTTTTCTCAGAAATTCATGAACCTGTGCCTCTAACTCCAGCACATTTGCTCTTAAGTCACAGAGTCAATAGCCTACCTCCTGCCAGGCTAAATTTTGATTCCAAATTGATTAATCGAAAAATGCTAATTATAGTATTTAATTATCGCAAAAGATTAATTAATATGTTTTGGACTAAATGGAAAAAGGAATATCTTTTACTGTTACGATCCTTACATTGTACTAAACCCTCAGGTAAAATTAGAGAATTTAAGGAAAATGATATCGTATTAATTCATGACGATAAGCTTCCTTGACATTTTTGGAAGTTAGTAAAGTCGTTACTACATTTCCTGGCAGAGATGTTAAGATTAGATCGTGTAAAGTAAAAACAAATATATCCGTCCTTAAAAGACCTGTACAACTGTTATACAATCTCGAAATAAATGAATAAATTTGTTTGTCTTTAAATGTATATTAATCTAGATTTTTATTTTTCAGTATTCAGAATTGTATACAGTATTCAAGTATTAAGATTTAAGAAATATTATCGTTTGTAAATTGTATGCAGGTATATTTTATCAATTATGTTGCTTGTATTCATATTTGTAAAATTGTTGATT
>BMAW01046468.1:593984-607651 GCA_019974015.1 Nephila pilipes | reverse complement strand
ATTTGTAAAATTGTTGATTGTTATAAATTTGTAAAATTGTTGATTGTTATAAATTTGTAAAATTGTTTCATTAATGTAAGAACATTATTTGTATAATACGTCATTAACTGTAAAATTTGAATGAACCCCTTGGTCATTCGGGGGGAAGAGTGTTGAAACTAACGATAGAGGGCGCTAGGCGCCAGATGTGAAAAAAAAATACCATTTGATTAATACCATTTGAAAGTAATACCATTCCAGTATGAAATTGCGATTGGATGAAAATTTTGTTAGCTAATCTGAATAACTTTTGGAGATTTTATATCATAATTTTTAGAGCAACTAGAACAGAGTGACTATCTGATAATATTAACATTTTTTTTTATTTAATTCATTGAGATCATCTAAAGTTTAGCATATGGCTATAGCTTCTGTTGTAAATATAGTGCTAATGGGATTTACGTTGTAAGCAAAGGAGGAATTTTTCATTATACCTGCTATAGAAGTCATGTTATGGGGTTTTTTTTTGAAGCATCCGTAGCTACTATGAAATAATCCCGGTAGTTATTGTTCACTATTTCACAAATAATCCTCTAATCACAAAAGTAGGAAGGTTTTTGTCCTGAAATTCAAATTCATTGGTGTAAATTTCACACGGAAGTTCTATGAAATATAGTAATCTGGGAGTAGATATTATTTACTGCTCATTAATATTCAATGTATGAAAAATATTCAAGATATTGCTTTTGTCCTCATCAAAAATATTTAGATCCATAGGCCCAGGGCTATTGAGATGAAGAGGAGAAAATTCACCATTTGAAATTTGGAGATAAAAAATTTATTCGCTCCTTTTTATTTTCTCCGACAATCAGCTATTTGTAAAAGTACAATGTTGGGAATCTATTGTGGTAAGCCAAATGTAATTCTGAGTGTTTTGATTTGAATGATATTGAAGGATTGGAACTGATTATCTAACCATTTGCTTACGATATGACATGTATAATAAAAGGTGCTGAAAATACCATTGTTAGTAAATTTGATCAAGTCTTTTGCTCTTGGACCGTAGTACTTATATTCTATTCCTTTAAGGCCATTGATTTTTTTTTTCAAAGCTTTGTTTTCATTTATTTCATTGTAGTAATATTTGATTCTGCTTGAAAAAATATACTCCTAGATATTTAACGGAAGCTTGCTAAGTGAGAGGGAATCCTGCTAACGCAATATTAGGAAACTTTTTTATTCTTTTATTAGATAATTCTGCCATTATAATTTTATTAGAACTTAGGTACAATTTCCTTCTAAGGTATTTTGCAATTTACTACTTATTATATCCAATATATTATGAGAATTATGAGAACAATAAATAAAGATATCGTCTACATAATCAGAGCATTCTACTCTTGTTTCTATTGTTTCGAAGAGATCATGCACATAAATAGTATATAATAGTGAGTAATAGTAGTAGGGAGAGGACACTGTCCTGGGGGACTCCTTTTAGTACAGGCTTTTTCAATAAAAGACTATCAGTAAAACACGTTCCATTCTTAGTCGAGTGGTTGTAAGACGGTGAGAGTGGTTGTAAAAAAAATAAGTCGGTTCAGACTTTTTTTTTTAGCTGCAAAGCTTTAATTACATTTTAATGCATCACGATACACAACATTTACAATAATAAAATAATAACACGCATCTAACTGAATTATCAGATATTGCTCGTTTCTCCCGCCATTGTCCTCTTGTTCCTCACTTTCTCCACCCCACCCCCTAAACTCGCCTGGGGTTGAGTTCTTCCTGCTCTGCTCGTCAGGTTGAGCTGTTCTCCAACTCCTAGTCAAGTTGAGTTATTATTTTTCTTTGAGTTATAAAAATCTTTACTACTCCCATCGAGGAAAGTACATCCGTCACAGGAGTGTCGATCTGGCTAAAGAAAATAAAACTCGAACAAGTAAATGTCCTATTACACCCAACGAGAAAAATATTAAGGTGAGAGCTTTTCATCTATGCAGCTCCCAATTAATATAAAAATCATACAAATACAGACAAATTTATAAACAACAAACAAATAGCATAGTTAATAATTTTAATACTATTTAAGTACAAGAAAATATTCAAACACTGTATTCTTGTACTTAAATTGTATTCGGCGGGGAATACTATTTAAGAACAAGAATATGCGAGGAATGATAAATTCTTACAATCATTTAGAAGAGTCAAATTTTAATCTAGACAAGGCATTAGCATTACCATGGCAACTACCCTTCCTAATTATATGTAACGCTCATATTATAACGTTGTAAAGCTAATACCCAACGAGAAAGCTTTGCACCATGAGGGCCACTTTGAGTTAAATAAATCAATGGGTTATGATCGGAAATTATTTGTGTTTCAGCACCAAATACTCATGTGTCAAACTTTTTCAATGCTTCTAGGACACAAAAAGCTTCTCTTTCAGTGGTTTATCATTTCACTTGGCATGAATTCATCTTTTTACTAAAGAATGCATTGGGTACTTCTTTTCCTTGTTCGTCGTTTTGAGCTAAACATGCACCGATTGCTGTTGCCGATGCATCTGTATACAACTGGAAAGGTTTATCAAGATCTGGGGTGTGTAAGGAAGGTATTTTTATCAATTATTCCTTGAGTTTCACAAAAGCTTGATCAGCATCTGTACTCCACGGTAGGTGAGTGGTACACTTTTCTTGGTCAAATTCGTCAATGGTAACACAATTTGTGAAAATTGGGATTTATAATCACGGTAGTATCTAGCTAGTCCAAGTACACTTCTTAATTTCTTCTTTGTAATGGGTCTTGCTAATCCTTTTATGACTTCTCCTTCTCTGGATCTGGGGAATGTTGACCAGACCCAATCAAATGGCCTAAGAACTTCACTTGATTTTTTCTAAATTCACACTTCTCTAAGTTTAATGTCAAACTTATTTCTATTAATGTCTTGAGGACGCTGTCTATGTGAATAAGATGTTCCGTCCACGTTTTTGAAAATATGGCCACATCATCAATATATGAGCGACAATATGTTTTATGAGAAATCAGAGCTTTGTCTATGGATTTCTGGAATGTACTCCCAGCATTTTTCATTCCAAGTGGTAACACATTCCATTGGTAATGACCAGAATGCGTCACAAATGCTGTATAATGTTTGGAGTTTTCCTGCATTGGGATTTTCCAATATCCCTTAGTGAGATCGATTACAGTAATAAATGTTGCTTGTCCTACTTCAAATAAGAGATCTTTAGCTATTTTCATGGGGTAAACATCTGGAATTGTAAAACTATTTAGTAATCTGAAATCAATGCATAACTTAACGCTTCCATCCTTCTTAGCGACACAAACTACAGGATGCGCCCCTTCACTGTCACTTGGCTCAATGAGGCCCATACCTAATAACTCCTTAATCTTCCAATCCACTTCCTTTTGTAAACTAATAGGGACTCTATACGGTTTTAGTCTCTTTGGCGAACAGTTCTCTGTAACTTTGGCAGAGTGTCCTTCAACCTTGGCATGTCCGGGTTTGGAACTGAATATGTCCGAATATTTTCGGAGGAGTCAAAAAGTTCTTGGGTTTGTACAATAGTCAAATTAGTATTTTCCATATTTTCCAGATGTTTTCTGATATCTTTAACAGTTTTATTCATCTTGTCAGCAGGCGTATAGTGAATAGTCCCAAAATCTTCATCTAGTTTGAAAACCATACCAACATGATTTATCCTTTGGATATAAGGTCAGAGCTTATTTATGTGAAGTTCCCTGATACTTCCATCTTCCATTTCAACTTCCGCAGAGTATGGTCTCGTAATTTGTATAACTGTGGCAGGTACAATCCAAGTATTTAAAAGTTTATGAGAAGATGAAGATAATAGTACTAAAACCTTTTCGCCAACAACAAAAGAATTTTCTTTTGATCGAAGAGGATAATTAGAAGCATATCGTTCTTGAGACTTCCTTGTATTCTCAGATGTAATTTCGTGAGCTTTCCTTAGGTTTTCAGTTAAATCTTGTAAATAATCTACAATTGGACGAGATGCAGTGGTCGGAATACTCCGCTTGCTGGTCCAGACTTCCCTTAACAAAGATAAAGTACCCGGAGGTAACCATCCGTACACCAATTGGAATATTGACAACCCAGTGGTGCTATGTGGTACTTCTCTATACGCGAAAAAAAGATAAGGTAGATGTAAATCTCAATCTCTGCCAAATTCTTGAATATTTTTATTCATCATTTCCTTTAGAGTCCGGTTCCAACGTTTGACAGCTCCTATACTCTCATGATGTCCTGGAGTGGAAAAACGCGGAGATATGTCTAGAAGATTTTCAAACGCTTGAGTGAGCTTGGATGTAACATTTGTACCTTGATCGGTACAGATCATTTTAGGAAATCAAGTCTGAGTAAATATTTTCCTTAATACGTTGCATGTGGTTTTAGCACTAATTTCTCTTACTGGTATGGCTTCTGCCCATCTAGTGCACAAATCCACGGCACATATTACAAAACGGTATTTTCTTCCTGATGGCGGCTCTAATGGCCCTATACAGTTTACACTACATACTTCAAATGGAGTTTCGGGTCTAACAATAGGTTGTATAGGGATCCTTTCCTTATATGTAGCTACTTTTTTCAACTGACACTCCTTGCAACTTCCACAATACCCTTTTACATCCTGCTTGATTGTTGGCCAGTAAAATGAGTATTTAATCCGCTGGATGGTTTTCTTCTCTCCAAGATGTCCAGCTAGTGGGATTTCATGTGCCATTTTTAACACAATTTTCCTCTTTTCCAGTGTAATATGACTTACTTAATATTTTCGCCACAGATATAATCATTATGAAATAAAATTCGGTGGTCTAAAAAACAAGAATTTGTCCTTTTTTCCCATTCAAAACACTTATTATGCGTTTCATCCTTCTTCTAGAGGTTTCAGAATTCTAAGTCTGTATCTTCTATTGAAAGATCGTTTTTTGCGTTTTGCAGAAAATTCTTTTTGCTCACTGATAACACTGTACTGGTTATATTCAGAAGTATTCCCTTGTAATCACTATCTCCCGATATATTATTATTCAGTACTTTTAATTCTGGATTTGACGTCTCCAAAAAATAGCTACTCCCATGGAGTACGATATTCTCTTTTAGCACAGTGTACGCTGAAAAGCTTACTAGTAAATAGTTGGTAAGTCTCCTTGAAACGACAAATGTAACTGGAGCATCCCCATGTAAATTATCATTAATTTTCATTTCGAAGATGCTGAGAGGTGTTGTTTCACTTTTACCTAAAACTGATATGCCTTCTGATATGAAAACTATTATGCCTTCTCCTTCATAAGGCATATCGGCCACCAAATCTTCACGTACTACAGATATTTGTACACCTGTGTCTACGATACCATTCAGGATTGTCTTTCCACATTTGATTTCGACGATTTTTAAATCATCCACACCATCATAGATGTCCACTGGTTTGGAAACTGGAATAGAAATTTTAGCTGTCAACACTTCTGATTTATCATCTTTTATCGCAGTTGACCTTTGTATTTGGTTACTTTGTGCGGTAACAGGAATGTTTCTCTTCTGATGATTTTTCATGCAAAACCTGTGTGACCTACTTTTCAACAATTAAAACATGTTAATTTGCTCTTAGATCAGTATAAATCCTCATTTCGGTATTTTGGAGTCCATTTGGTTGTATATTGAGGTAATGAAAATGGATTATTTTTAAATTTCCGTTCTGTAGGTGGAATACGAGGACGAAATGTTTCATCGATCTTGCCCTTGGGGCCTATTCCCAAGGAATTCCTTGCTGTACTACGTATTCTGTCATATTCATCTAATCTGTCTGCTAACTTGAACGGGGAAATGAATTTTACCCATTCATCTAAGAAATGTTCTCGTATTTCTGGCGGTACCTTTTTCTTGAGCTGGTCTGTAATAATTAGATTCCTTAATCCTTCAAAATCTTTGATATGTAGATTTCCGATCCATTCTTCAAAATAATTTGTTATTTCATAACAAAGTCCCTCCATGATATCTCAGCCATCTTTTGATGCAGTATGAACTTTTTCCTAAAGCTTTCAGGATTCAGTTTAAGTATATTTAGCAAAATTGTTTTAATATATTCATAATCCCCAAATTTCTCTTCCGATTCTCTACTAATTAACTGAACGATTTCAGATGGTAATAATATCCAATCTTTAACATCTATGCTGGCTCTTTTGGCCTGTCTTTCGAAAAGAAATAAATAAATCGTAACATCGTTCTCACGCAAATTAAATTTAGGCATAAGTTTAATTAGTTCTAAGCAATGTTGCTCATTGTTATTGGGAACTGTAGGAAAGCTTGATTGACTCTTGGATTCGATTTCGAGTTTTCTCAGTTCTAACTCTATTTTTTCTCTTAACTGCTGGGCTTCCAACTCTCTTTGTTTCTACTGAGCTTCCAACTCTCTTTGTTTCTACTGAGCTTCCAACTCCATTTGAATTTTCTTAGTTCCTTCGAGTCTGGTATTAATGATCATCTCTAATGTCCCCTTTACAAATTCTTCATCATAAAATTTACTTTCTATAATAATTAACTTTAGATCTGTTATTTTCATTTCGGGAGTTGGATTTTCCCGCATTTCTTCAGCCAAATTACGTATATCTTCTTTTCTACCCTTAGATAAAAATACCATGGTGCTTTGTGTTTAGTAGCTCCCCCCCTTTTTTTTTTATAATATATAGATATATAGATGAATAGAAAGAGAAATATAACTCTTAAAAGTAATAGGGATTTTTTAATAATTTATATAGAAAAATAACATATATCTCTGATAATAGATGATAGATGGGTTAAATCTAATAATACACTTCTAAAACGTTAATGGATTCCAATAACCAGAGTCTTTCTCTTATTACTAACTATGTCAGCCCTTGAGAAACAGTTAAATAATAAATATTCAAATAACTAGATAATATATCCCTAATAACCATTAATGTGTAATCAATGAGCACTATACGTAAACAAACTGTTCGAATTAATAGGCTATAATACTCCATCCACAGAAGCATAATATCAGATACATTCAAAAAACATTGATAGATTAAAGAACAAACTCTAAACAAAATTTGTGTTCTCAAAGCTGTGAATAATCATTAAATATCAAAACTTTCGATACAAATATTTTGTGCATAACTCAATTTTGTAAAAGCTCAGATAATGGATATGTTAAATATCACAAAAAAACCAAAAATGTTCTTTTATCAGAATACAATCTACATAGAAAATAATCAAACTTATTTATTTTATTCTATGCTATTCTTCAACATTGAAAATCTCATCAAAAATGTACTTGCACAATCCTATTGCTTAGAATATCCGTCAAGAATAAAAATCAAGGGCATAGTCATACAGTAAAATAACGTCAAATAAAATCCACAATTCTGTTGGAACTACTTATTTATAACATGCATAAATAATGATACGATATACACACAAAAAAATCAACAAATGAGAATTGTTCTTATTGAAATCATTGCATAAAAAGTGTTTAAAATAAATTGGCATGATGCCAAAACAGAATAAGTTCATTAGAATACTAATATAAAATTTAAAGATGCAAGTTTTCTTTTCGAATTAATAATTGTAATTACTATCAAAAATACATTCCAAATCTTCGAAATTGAATCAAATGTATTATCAATTACAAATGCGCAAGTTGCATGTGTGTTTTATTAGGACTACTTTTATTATCTGGGACGAAAATTCTAAGTCCAGAAAACCAATATATACTGCTGTTTGTAGAAAATGCAACACCATGAAAGAATCATCAGAATCAAATGAAATTTAATGCAGAAACGACTTGTACTGATACAAATAAATGATGAAATTTCAAAACAAAAGAAACAAATTAAGCGTCCGAAATCAGTATTTGGTGCAGCCACCATGCGCTGCAATAAGTGCTGCTATACGACGTGGCATGGAGTCAAACAGATGTTGAATATCTGCTTGAGGAAGAGAATTCCATATCGCTTGTATGCGCAACCAAAGTTCGTCTTTGGAAACTGCAGGACGCGGATCACGAGCGAGACGCCGACCAACCATATCCCACACGTGCTCAATAGGCGACATATCCGGTGAATAAGCAGGCCAAGGAAGAAGTTGCATGCGTTGTGCTGAACAGAAGTCTCGAACAGTCCGCGCAACATGTGGGCGTGCATTATCCTGCTGAAAGATAGCTCCAGGGATGCCTTGAAGGAAAGGAACGACTTCGGGCTGTAGCACTTCACGGACGTACCTGTTGCTATTGAGATTACCCTCAATTCGTATCAAATTGGATCGTCCATGATACGAAATCGCACCCCAGACCATAACTCCGGGTGTTCGACCACTATGTCGTTCAATAATACACTCAGGAAGGCAGCGTTGACCGGCATAACGTCTAACACGAACACGGCCATCATGGGTCCACAAATTGAAGCGTGATTCATCTGAAAAGACAACTTGGTGCCAATCAGCTCGCCTGTCTCTGTGCTCAAGAGCCCACTGCCGACGCAGCCGTCGATGATTCGCCGTGAGGGGAATCCTGTATAAAGGCACCCTTGCACGCAATCCACGGCGCAGCAGACGACGACGAATTGACGAAGCCGACAATTGTACACCTGTAGCAGTAGACCAACGTACTGCCAGCTGCCTGGAGGAAGCTGTGCGATCATTCACCGCCATGCGGAGCAGGTGTCGATCATCGCGCTCTGACGTCACCTTCTGTCATCCAGTGCCTGTTTTTCGAGTTGTTCGGTGCTCGTCGGTCCACTGCTTCCAAACTCGCATCACTGTGGAACTGTTCCGCTGCATACGAGCTGCTATTGCGCGATAGGAAAATCCTCCTTCTCGAAGGCCGATTATCCTCCCTCGTTCAAACTCCGTAAGTTGCTTGAATTTCTTATTCTTCCGTCGTGGAGGCATACTCAGGTCTCACTAAACGTTTGCCACTAACAAATAATCATAGACTTTTTTCAACGTCCCGCTACAGCACTTTATTTATATGCTTTCAGCATCAATTCAGAGGGCGCTGCGCGCGCCGCGCACGCGCGATGGCTCTGAAACTTTATTAATTTGCATAATATCCTATAATTGACATTTGCTGAGAATTTCATTTGATTCTGATGATTCCTTCATGGTGTTGCATTTTCTACAAACAGCAGTTTATATTTTTTCCCGAAAAAAAAAATATGTAAAAACAGCTAAATAATACTCGGAATACTGACGTATTCTTTTTTTTTCTCTGGTGAGAAATTTATTCTGTTTTTCCTGGCAGAAAATTCTCTTATTTCTGACGAGATGGAACAAACTTTTAATTCTATACTTTTAATAAATTTCGCCCAGACAATTAAAATAAAAAACAATGGGATCATGCATTTACACAAAATATATGAAAGCTCTCACCTGATATGATCCTGTCGACTGCGCCAGTAAAACGCTTTCCATTCTTGGTCGAGTGGTTGGAAGGCGGTGAGAGTGGTTGTAAAAAAAAAATAAGTCAGTTTAGACTTTTTTTTTTTAGCTGCAAAGCTTTAATTACAATTTAATGCAACACGATACACAACATTTATAATAATAAAATAATAACAAGCATCTAAATGAATTATCAGACACTCCTCGTTTCTCCCACCATTGTCCTCGTGTTCCTCACTTTCTCTCCCTCACTAAACTCGCCTGGGGTTGAGTTCTTCCTTCTCTGCTCGTCAAGTTGAGTTGTTCTCCAACTCCTAGTCAAGTTGAGTTATTATTTTTCATAAATCTCTACGCTATTCCTCCATCAAATCAGTAGAAATTATGAAGTTAGAAATTTGTGAATCCATAGAGATATTTTCCAAGTAATTTAATTTAAAGACAATTGTATAAGGGGTCATCTATATAAACTAAGTCATAAGCTCCCTTTATATTCAAGTTAATTCCCTCAAATTTTTTTTTTCTCGTTTGGCATTTGAGATAACTTTATGAATCAGGTATGTGGCAGTTTTACTGTTTTTAATTGGTACAGAGCCGTAATGATTATCATAAAGTTTTCATTCTATTATCAGAAAGTAAGATATGTGTCCATTTAAAATTCTTTCAAATATTTTAGAAAATACAGAATTTAAAGCTATTGGTAGATAAAATGAAATTTTAGTTTTGTCTTTGCATGGTTTCGGAATTGGGAGAATAATTGCATGTTTCCATGACTGAGGTACGATAGAATTCTGAAATATATATATATATATATATATATAAATGCTGAAAATAGTTTAGAACAACATTTTGATGGCTATTATTTAAATTTTTTAAGAAAGTTGCTTTAATCTTATCTCTCCAGCGGTAGCATTTTTAGAATATTTTATAGCTCTGTTTAATTCAGAAATATGCAGAGGTTTATTAAGAAGGTAGTTTTCTTTATTGAGAAAATCCAGGGGAAATGGTTCGTGTGTACCGTTGTTAGATGCGAAATAGTTTGCAAAAAGATTAGCTTGTTTTTGAGGTTGAGTTACATATCTACTATTTATTAAGCAAATGCTAGGCCATTGAACATTATGTCATTAGTCAACGAGCTCACCAATATTTTTTACAGTACAATTTAAATGATTTAAAGAAGAACATTCGTCCAGATGTGCAGCAGTGAAATCTTATCCGGAATCACATAAAATAAATATAGGTGAGTTAATAAAAGTTAAAACAAAAGAAGTAGGAACTAAGACAATCGTGCCCAGTGAAAAGTTCAAACAAAACCACAGCAGCCTCACGGGGGGAATCCGGGACACAGTGGGATCCACAGAGCATACTCCAGAACTTATCAGTGGCAAGAGAAGTCGCATGATGAAATGATTGCTTAAACGATATCTATTATGATACTGGAGGAGGTTTAACGTTGATTCTGCATTATTGTTAGTTGTAAGTTTTTTTTAGCAGACTATGTGAGTGATTGTAAGGGTTATTGTGGCGCAAGAGCCAGATGTGGCTATGCTGCGCCAAACAAGATTTAATTGTGGTCTAGACGTGAAATTTTTTTAAAAAATAAAGACAAAAATTTGTTGACAAGAAGGAGGGTCGAAATTAGAGAAGGATCGCTATGAAAAGACTATAGAAGATTTTAGAATTAGACACTTAATTACATATTTTATACCAGAACTTCGTTTTCTCTTGTTTAATATGGATTCTCAGTTTGCTCGAATACTGTTTATATTTAATCCACAATTGTAGTCAAATGTTGTTTATGATCTTTTTGCGGAAAAATCTTTTGAGGTTGTATAAATTATTGCAGGTGCTGCTCCACCACTGAGGGAGTGATTTATTGGATAATCGAACTTCCTTGATGTTATTCCAGATTATTTCTGAGATAGTATCAGTATGGTTATCTATTTTTTTTTTGGGGGGGGAGGGGATTTTCTAATGATGATTGAACTTGTTACATCGTTAAGTGCCAATCTGTTTCCATAAATATTCGTTTATTCTGACGTTGTAAAGATAGTACCGTGATTATGGGATAGTGAACACAATCATAAGAGCATTCCAATATATAAGTATTAGAGATTCCGAATAAGTTTGTTGAGCAGAGGAGGAGATCAATTAGAGTAGCTGCGCTTATATTACTTCTGTAAGTAGGGGTAGTTGTATTGAGAAGGAGAGAGATAAAATGGGAGTCTGTTAACCATTTTACAAAATCATTACTATGAGGCGATATATGGTTTGAACCCTACATCGAGTGATGTAGGTTAAGGTCTCCAAAAATCAAGATTGCATTTTTTAAAGTTCCCGTGGAGTATATAAATTTATTGTATACAAGAAAATATTATTAATATATATTTGAACAATTAGCATGTCTGGCGTCTGTACTAGTGAAGTAAGTGGGCAGAAATGATTGCTGGTACTGCTATTAGTAGTCCTTCTCCTGGTCTGTAGAGTCTGTTTTGTCTGAAAATTATTTTTTCTGGAAGGTGAAAGTTGTCGCCTGGTCTCAAAAGTGTTTCCTGAAAGATCCAAACGTCTGTCTTACTGAAGGGAGGGATATGGAACTAAATTGATTTGTTTTTAACGCTTCTACAATTCCATTGCAGGAAAAACATAAATGAATGAAAAAAGAAAAGGGCTAAATTCAAAATTCTGTCCTTCCCTGGAGGTATAGAATTTTTTTTAATCGTGGAAAATTTGTCCACTTATGAAATCAAATATAAGAATTTTTTATATAAACAGAACATCCTATATAAATCTCATTAGGTGCATTTATGGTATTAGATGCCCCTGGTATGGGGACACAAAAGTTATGAAACATTTTACTGGTAGACTTTTTCCGACTAAGGGACGCAGATTTTTCCCCCCATTTCAAACATATTGCAAAATTGTGCATATATAGTCTCCATAATTTTTGGAGGGTTTTCCACAATTATTATTGTTTATTTTTCCAATACGGCCTGAAAAGTTGTTACGATATCTTCCAATTTTTTCCCCCTAATTCTTGCACATTTGGACTTTGTGTATTTGCTTATAAAGTTGTAGAATAGTTATCAAAAAGTTTATCTTGATATCTTCGTCTTGCCACTTCTAAAGTTAAAAGGTACGTGTATTCATATTACATGACCTGTTTTTCTTTGAGAAATATAGGACATATAAGAGAATTGGTGGGATGGTATTGCAGTTAATGCATATTACAGAAATGATGCAAGAGCCAGTGTGTTGTATTTCGCAATTGACACAAATGATAAGTTTTTGACAGAATCGAGAAGTATGACAGAAACTGAAGCACCTATTGCATTGTCTGGGTTTGTCAATGAAAATTCGGATGCGATGGTTAATAAACCAGAGTTTAATATTTTTGGGTATATCAGTACCGAGGATAGTGATTAGTACCGGGAAAAACTCCTGATCACTTCCACTTTACACAAAGCGTCATATTTCCACTATTTCAATATGATTTGTTTTTTGTAGTTCTGTTGCCAAATCCGTCAGTGGTACACTAATTGGTTTTTCATAGATTGGAAAATGAGATGTGAATCCTTCCCAAATGATACTCGAATTTACTTGTATGTTTAAAATATGTTCTACTGCGAGGATTAATACTGCGCATATAGTATCAGATGTATTAAATTTTATTTTACCGTTCCTTAGTAAATGACATATTTGCAATATTTTTATGTCTAGAAATCATACCTTTCATCTCGGAATGTGAAGTTGTAGATTTGTTTTAGGAATAGACGATAACTTTTTTTTGTTTTTGTTTTCCAGAAATATGGTAAATTCGACTATTTTTCTATTTCCCACCCTTAATATGAACTGATCCTTTTTAGAGCTTCGAAAGTATTTAGAGCTATCAGAATTCATCATAATGTCGTTCATTGCAGGATTATAGTCATCTAAATCCCTCACTCTAAATGTGGAGTTTCTCAGCTTGAGTTGCCTTCAGAAGTTCGAAATAACATAAAATTGAAATTTGTTGACTCACCAAAATCCAAAGAATAAATTAAATAAAGAAAAACACTTTTATCTAACTGAGTGTTTCAGAGAGGAGAAAAGAGTAGTAAATAAAGTGAAAAGATTAATGCTTTTTCTGAGCTCCTTAGTCTTGACCAACGATCTCAGCTAACCTACTATTTAAAAAATTTAGAAGCACTGGTAAGAGACGCCATCGTTCAAAATAAATACTTTGCATAAATTTCTTTCCAATTTTGAAAAAAAA
>BMAW01046468.1:423710-579626 GCA_019974015.1 Nephila pilipes | reverse complement strand
GAAATGTCATCTGAAAAGTTCTGGTTCAGTTATTTCTAGATTTCACTAACATTCCTTGAAGGTCTTGAAAATCATTTAATCCATAATGCTTTTCAACAGTTGTGAAAAAAAGAAGGGGGGGGGGACTTGTAATGTATATTTATATATTAAATGTTAAAACTATGATCTTTAGTGAAAGAGTTCAATTATATAAAAAGTATCTTTGTGTAACACTATAAATTGATATGAAGCATTGCTGTTTGAGTAGTTCTTAAGACTCAATACAAATGTATTCAGTTTTCTAGGATGAGAAATCTATTGTTAAATCTTGCTGTAATTGTCTAGGATTTGTATTCGTCTCAAATTGGTTTGTAATGCATATTGTATGCCTTTTGAATTTACATGATTCAAATAGTATTGAGAGAATAAGGAACTTTTTAAAACAGACTGTAAATAATGCATTTTGAGCTGAGTTTTACTGAGAGATGAATTTGCTTAATCTAATCTCTAACCACATTTTGCTGAGTTAATAATCTCAAGGTGCATAATGTGTGCAATAGAATTTGAGTTTGACTGAAGCAAGTTTTGATTTAATTCTATATTAAGTTGGGAGGGGGAGCAATATTCAATTCAGTTCCAAAATTTAGTTTAGTTTACGGTTTATTTGTATTTTAGTGTTTTTTTTTTAAATAAAATTTTCTGTATTATGTTGAAGGCTTACATTCTGCATGCATAAAATTATTTGGAACTTAATTTTTTAGGAATTGCTAATGGCATTTTACAGAATTGTCAACTTAGTAGGCCCATGCAAAGAAAATTGGTCACACTTGTTAACTGTCAGCTTGTAGAAGAAGAAGGTCGCTCTAGGGGAATGAGAGCTGCCCGATCTCTTGGTGAAAGATCTGTAACAGAATTAATACTACAACATCAAAATCCACAACAACTATCAGCAAATTTATGGGCTGCTGTGAGAGCGAGAGGCTGCCAATTCTTAGGACCAGGTAAGGTCTATGTATATTTTTTTCTTTCTCCTAAATCAGAGATATTGAACCTTTTTGTTTCCTTAAGCTGTATTGGAAGATGGATTTTTTGAAGGCAGCACAAAATAAATCTAACTTTCTAAAACTGTAATAATAGATCACGATAAAAAAGTAAATTATAAAGTTTATATATTTAAGTAATGTAATTTTAATTTTAGATCTTTGTATTATAAAGGCTGCATAAGGGAATAAGGCTATTTTATACATCTTACATGACATTTTATATATAACATTTCATTATAAATTTTTATCAGAATAAAGATAGCTAAAAATTTAAATTAATGACATTGGCATTGAAATTTAGAAACTAATGCATTGATATTTGGTTCAATTGTGAAATGGTTGCAATTCTTGAGCAGTTTTTAAGGTGTTCATCCAATATTCTAATTTTGTTCATAATATGCTTCACTCTTGTATACTTATACTCTTGTTTTACTCTTGCTAACAATTGTACAGGCTTCCAAACAATGATGACCTTGAATGATAATACAGTGGAAGATTTTTCTCTGGGCAGATATGATTTATAAAATTCCAATAAACTTAATGAAATATCTCTTTAAATTTGGATGTCAGGTTGTAATTCTATACATTTCATTTGAAAAATTGCTGATAGGATGTAAATGGAATCTCAAAAAAAAAAATTAATTTTTTTGAAAATGCTGAAATATTTTTTTTCAGAATCTTGTAATAAAATGCAAAGAAGGGCTGCATATTTTTTCCCATTTTTAAAATTTTGCTTGACCAACTTCTTAAAAGTGCCAAAAATTGTTTGCATTTATTTGGATTTGATCTAATTTCTATTTCATGTGTTAAGCTTTTGTGATTTGAGACGTTGTACTGGTAAAATAGTTTTTACTTTGAAAACGCATGTTTATGTTATTTAAATGAGCAGGCAATCTACCAAAAATGCTAAATCTGCAAAACCAATTGGCATCATCAAGTTCTGGTTCACATTTTAAAGTTTGGTCTCCACTGAGTTATCTCACATCTATAAAGTATATATCACCATATTTATCAGCCAGGTATTTAAAAAATTCACGAAATTGGCAAGGATTTAATCCACGGGTCCTTTTAAAATCAAAGTCTTTATGACAATTTGTATAATTTTCCCCATTTTTAAGCTTTCCCACATATTTTTTATTGTTGTATTATGCTATGATACTTTATCAAATGAAAATTTCTTTCAACCATCTATTAATTTTTCCAAACCCCTCTTTTTCACATACCCCATTCCCAGGGTTTCCATTTGTAACTATGCCATATATGTTAGAATGAGGAAAAGAAAACCCTTTTGTTTTTCTTACTGCTTAATATAAATGTTCTGATGTTGTGTCTTTTAACGGTACTAAAGAAGTTGTTTCTTCAATTACCTTATAATTATCATTACTACTTCTATTGCAATTTACTTATTGAGCAGCTTCGGTAATCGTCCTTTGTCAAAAATATAAAATTTAAAACTACTAGCTTAATTTTTCAAATCTTTTTCATCAGACTTTTCATCAGTTCTCATGGCAATAGTATGATGAGACCACTCTTTCCATGCAACACTTAATAAACTTACTATCTGAAAATGGTTTTGATTTTGCGGCAACTAAATTTGAAACTACTTGATTCGCCTTCACAAAAGATTCTGTCTAAATTGTAACATTGTTAAAAAACTTTCATTGATATATAAGATCCCATTATGGCTATTTTGTCTTTGTGGCACTCTTTGATATGCATCAAATGTAAAAGCATGCTTTTACATAAAATGCCCGTATAAATTATGCTTTTGAAGACAGGTATAAGAATGTGACTAATTAAACAGAGTGCCTGCCTTATTGTTCCTTTAAATAAAATAATAGTTCTCTATCCATTTTTCATTGAATTATCTTCGGTCAATTTATTTTCTTTGTTTTATTGTGGAATTTTTTTTGTGACATAGAGACCATGCTAAAATTTTCAAACTATTTATTTGGTAAAGATATTAAAATCAGGATAAAAATAGAAATAAATTATCACTTTTTTTTCCCCCTGAAAAAAGCAAGAATATTGAATGCAGAGTTCAATAATGAGTTAAAAATATATTTACCTGCATTAAACATACAGATAAAAAACCAATGAGCCAGTGACTATTTCATTTTCTTAACTCAATTTACAAAAATACTCACAATATGAATTCAGCTTTTTTACCTTGAAACTGTTAAAAAAATGTGCAGAAATAATGAAATATGCTGCATATCGAATGATGCAGGACTACAATCATAGTTAATCTGATTGTAACAAATGTTTGTTTTTAAATAGGAATTGCCTGTCTCATCACATTTAGTCAATTTATATTCCTAGACGACTATTCACCGGGCATGTATACTACGAACATTCCCATCCCCATTAGTTGATTCAACAGAATATTTGATTCTTGGATCTTAAGATCTGTCAACTATTTAAAAGATTACCAAAATAATTCTATGCAGCTGCTATCTCTGAAACCAGCCTTATATTATTATTAAATGGATTGTGGCCACGGTAGTCTAATGGTCATAGTCAAGGACTCATGGGTTCGAGCCTTGATACCACAAAAGACCTGCCATTCAGTGGAGCTAGTGCACTTTAAATTTATCAATATCCCAAGTGCTCCCAAAGACATAGTGTGGAAGTTTGGAGAGGGAGATGTCTTCTCTAATGTGATCCTCGTACTTCGACCGTGGTTCAAAATTACAAGTACTGTCGCAATAGCCTTTGTTGCTTCTTTGTGCGACATTAATAAACAGTCGCATCACATAAAATATGATTTTAGTTTTGACTTGTCAGGATTTTTGAATTGGAAGAATAATAGCATGTTTCCACTACTGTACGATTATTGAATTATCAAAAACCTGTTGAAAAATTTTTGTAACAATCATGCATTTGCCTTGATTTCTTTGTTTTTGGAAGGTTGCTGGTTGGTCTGCTCATGAAATTGTATTTCTGGATGTTTTTATAGTCCCAAATGGTTAATTAAGTTGTCCCTAGCTAGAGAGAAAATCAAAAGGCTCATGGAAAGTATTAAATGCAAAAAAAATCTGCATAAAAGTAAACCTGGAATTGAAGATGAGTAATAAATCCACTATGACTTTAAAGAATATTTAAAGTTTATGCAGGATTCTGAGCTGAAAAATTTTTCAGCATATTGTAAAAGATTTTCCCAGTGAAAAGCATTGTTATAAATTGTGTCTCAGTACATTTTCTTAGCTCTTTTTTAATATGAAATCTGAGTTTACTGGAATATAGTTTATACTAAATCCAAAGTTGAGGAGAGATATCATGAATGGCTTTTCTTCAGGAAAACTTCTTGAGTCTGGTGGAAGTTTCGCTAAGGTGGAAGAATCTATTGGAAATTCTAATTTTTAGATGTTATTTAAAATTATTCTAGCAGTTAGTATCAGGGAGGTTGATATTGCAGTCTTCTATGTTGCCCAATGTAAATTTAACTTGTTTTATGACTGATAGCCAAGCCACTCTTTTTACAGTTCATTTTTGAGGATTTTCAAATTAATAGGGTACTGATCACTGTTATGTATCATCTGATACATAAGTTATAGTGTATCTAAATAGGTTTGCAGAGCTCTTAACAACATTGATGAGTGCAGCATCACCTACAGTACATCTATGTGTGGGAGCTGTAGTATTAAGATGAATAAAATTGGATTCAGCGAACCATGTCACAAAATCATTACCATATTTTGAAATGTTTGTGATTTAAGACCCACATCAAAAAATGGTTTAGATTAAAATCTCCAATAAAACAAATTAATCTGTCCAAGATTCTAAAAAGAATTAAGAAGATATTGAGTCTCTGTGAAGCAAATAAATTTTTGTTATGTAAAAAAGAACTATTTGTATTGATTTGAGTAGCTATAAAATTTCAAAATCTGGTGACTATGCTAACTGAATAGGAATTTTTTTGGGCTAACATGTTTGCCAGTACTAATTGTTGAATACTTAAAATGCCAGGGCTCAATAATTATGTCAAAAACTATACAAATTTTATTTACATACACTCGTTAACTGAAAGAAATGGAAAACAAGGGAAAACATGGCTTCTCTCGGTTGAGAGTATCAGTTGCTGAATAATCCAATATACTTCGCATGCTACTACTGCAGCTCCACACTGTTGCCACTAAGTAGAATACATATATCTTACACTAATAATTTTGAGAGGCTTACACAGTTGATTCCCAACACTAATATTTGCAGTCCTCTGGTTCTGTCTAGTCTATTATATCCTGGAAAGTTTAATATATTATTTGGATTTTAAAAAAAAATTCCAAAAAAATCTATAGATCTGTCTGCGTAAAAGGAGTAATGTTGAACCAAATGCATTTATTTTTAATACTTCTACAATTCCATAGCAGAAAATATATAAAAGGAAAAGGTAGTGGAAAATTCAGAATTTTTATCATCCACTGGAGAAAAAGAGGGGATTTTTTTCCTTCTTTTCTTTATTATGGGAAATATCTATCCATAAGTTTAAAATTTAAAACTTAGATTATATATGTTTTATAACTATCCTCTATCCATATTAATAGATGCATTGTCATTGTTATGAGATGCTCCTGTTACAAAAAACACACATTTCGAAACACTGAACCAGCTTTTTTTTTTCCCCCTTTATTGGTGAACTAGATGGTTTTCCTACTTCTGTATTTTTAGAAAGATGTTTTGACAATATGCTTACTTTTGAAGATAAATCCAGAAAAAGACTGTGCTAAATATATGTAAACTTGTTATATGATGTATAACAACAAAATTGATTGCTGTGAAATGCATGCATGAACAGTTATCTATGTTTTGCAACAGTTGTCTGAGAACTTTTAGGGTGTTCCTGCTATAAAATCTTCTGTATTTTTTTTTTTTTTTTTTTAATTTCAAATTACTTTGCATCAAGAACTGTAATATTGTTTTATAGTATTTTAATTTTTTTTTTCTAATTGTCTGTACTTTTGTTATTTCATATAATTCTTCTTTAATAAACACTATTAAAATATATATATACACACACATTGTTATTTTCAAGAGTTATGTTTTATTTTTGTTTAGCAATGCAGGAAGAAGTGCTTAAATTAGTTTTGCTAGCTTTGGAAGATGGTTCAGCACTTTCCAGAAAGGTTTTGGTGATGTTTGTTGTACAGCGTTTGGCTCCTCAATTTCCCCAAGCATCAAAAACCAGTATTGGTCATGTAGTTCAATTGCTTTACAGAGCCTCTTGTTTTAAGGTATGAAATATCATTAAATGTATAACCTACCATCTGTGTATACTTCAAGTTTAGCCCCCATGCTTTGTATGCTATATGTATGGTCATACTAATTTTTAATGCTCTTGCCTTGTGTATATTGGAATATTTCTACCCATCAGCTTCAGACATACTCTTTCAATTTATCATTTTGCCCATTGATGAATTCTACCTCACGGGACCTAGCTAAGTTCTGTGCTTTGTGTATGATCTTTGCTTTGTTATGTGGAGAGATAGATTAGTATTTTCTTTTACATCCTCAGGTTTGAAAATAAAGTTTCTTCTTTTTTTTTTTTTATGGAAAGAGACATTTTACTTTGCAACATTGTACATGAATAGGAATCTGAAGTTTTAATTTATTGCATATAATACAAGAATGCCTCACTGATTGCAATTCATCCCTTGAAGTACTAATGAAGGAGATGGAATATGAAAAATTGCCTAATTTTCTTGATTGAACATATACTACAGGTTGTACTGTGAAAATTTAAAAGTCCGAGTGACTGGTTAGTAATTTTTTTTTTAATGTTAACTTGCCAGATTAAAAATTTATTTTCTTAAAGGAAGCATTTTATGTTAAAAAAATTACTTAAACAAGCATTTCTCTAAGTTATTGATGAATAAACATACTTGAAACATTTTTATTTGCTGGAAAAGTAGTTATGTAAAATTAAGTTTATTTTTTGTTAAATATTATATTGATAGTATTTAAGACCATGAAATCAAAGATTGTTATGATGCATATTTTTAACTCTAGAAAAATTATAGCAAGACAACATTATGTAGAATTCTCTGCAAATGTGGGTCTGAGTAATGAAATCTTGGGAGCTGTATTTAGTAAAATTACACTACTTTTTTTAAATGGGTATTGTGTTCTTTCTTGGTTCTCTTGCTCGAATAACTTAATAGAAAAAGGGTCACCCCAGGCTATTTGTTTGCATCTATCTTGCTGAAATTCATTGTAGATTTGTGCAACATGGTTAGTTGCATTGGATTGAAATAAATGATATGATACCCATCATACCTATTTACACTATTTTTATTACAATTTAATTTAAAATATTAAGGTTCATATTAACATGGTAAATGCTTGTTGCACTTGTAATTGCAATTCCAAAGTAACATTTTAGTTGCATTTGACACTAGCAATGTCCTTGAACACAACGTTTTGAACTACAACAATTGAACATTTAGTAGAGATCTGTTTGTCTCTCTTCTCTTCAGAAATTTTGGGTTGATTGGAAATGACCATGCCTCTCATAAAACCACAGGACAAATCCTTTGTTTTGGTTTGCTAGTTGAAAGTAACTAGTTTTTGGTCCTAAGCACTCCAACCAGGGCAGGAATGAACACCTGCTCTGTTCATTTAAAAAAAAGTTCATGAGAAACGGAAATGTTGTTTACCCTTTCTCACAAGTCCAGATGTCTTTAATTTTTACCTTGTCTGGATGTAAGGGGGGGCCACTAACAAACTTGCTAAGTGTGTTCCTTGCAAGATTATTATTTTGATGTACGAAGCATATTTAGTAAGGAAATACAGTAGGTAATTCTTATTTGTTGACTAATTTTGAAAAAATTGTATAGTAAGTATAAGTTACATAATGTTTTTTAAATTCTCTTAACTCACTAATACCGTCATAAAGGTTTTCATACTTATGTAAAATATAAGATTTTTGTTGTCATATCGCGGTAATGCTTTGGAATTACGTGTTGCTGATATGACGTCATCCCACGCATCTGGCAATGGAATCGGGAATTTGCATTCGACGGTATTTTTCAGTTACGTCATATAAAGTCATTTTTCATTGGATGCCGATTCTTAACTGTCGAGTTGATGGTGTCGATTGCAGATTCTGGATATATATAAAGGAGATCGGGGGATGCTGTGTGACAGCTGTTTGATGGCCAAATGAAAGCTTGGATGCTTGGCTGATGGTAAATGAGTCCTTGGCTGTTATAGATGAGAGCTGGGAATGGCCAAATAAAAGCTTAGATGCTGGATGTGATCTCAGATGGCTGTATAATATCTTGTGATGGTTGATGAAACTTTGGCTATGATTGATGTGACCATCGATATAATTCTGTAGCTTTCGGCTTAAAGTGTTGTTATTAATTAGTGTTGTAAATATGTACATATATATCGTGGAAATAAATGTGGATTTTAAATATTAGAGTTTGTCTTTCTCTGTTTGTGGCAATTAATTATCAAAGGCCAACTTAGGTAAGCCAACAATTTTTAACCCAGCATTACTTGTGCAAGGTATCACATACCTACCTCCCCTCTTCTTTCAATGTTTCTTCCAACCCTTTTTTAGAAAATGGGTGAATCCTCTTATAGTTGACTCTAAGGTCATAAACTTGAAGGGGAAGAACCAGTGAGTGAATTATAAAAATAAATATTTGTTTATCAGCTCTTTGGGTATGTTATACCCTGCACGAGCTTTTTCGTTATAGTTTTAAAAATATGAATGCATTTCTGATTGCTTGTTCGATAAGGCGCATTATCGGAATTATGAAGAACAAATACAATATTTAAGACATTTATTGGATATCGTATCTTAGGATAAAAAAAGCTTGAGCAATGGTAATGAAAACCAGACAATGTGGAATAAAACAATAATCATGATTCTGCTATAGAAAATGATTGAAAGATGATGATGTAAAATATAACACTTTTTTTTTGTAAGAAGGGATAAAAAAAAACAGCTTGGAAAAAAAGAGAAATTTCATCCAAACATTAGAGTGTTTTCAAAAAACTGTCACAAAACTTCCAGGAAATACATGTATTTCAATAGATATGACTTCGGTTGTAGAAGCAGGGAATTTACTAATCTCCCCTGAATTGATTCAAATTGTAGTAAAATGCTCAAATATTTTTATTGTATCAATAATAGATCATTTTTCACAAGAAAGCGATGTTAAAGAAGCAAACAAAGCTGAAGTAAAAGCATTTATTAGATTTTTATATATTTTCAGTGTACACACTCATAAATCACATGTAAACGGGAAAGATCTCTGGGCATTAGACGGCACCTGAATTAAGATATTTTAAAAAGTATGTATGCAAACAGTTTCAATTTTTTATATGTCTACACTTTGCCAATATTAGAACTCGTCGAAAAGGGAAACATTGAGAATATATGTAGAACAAACCATCTAAATATGGTACAAAAATTTTGCTCTTGTCAATTCAAGATTATTTTATACATGGACTAGGGAAATGTACACTGATAATCAGCCGAAAGGACCCTTTGAAGTAGATAATAATCAAAGTAGTGTAAAAAACTCAAATTAAATCACTTTATAACTCAAGGTGTAATTTGACAGTAAATAACTGGTATACATCTTACCCACTGTCACAGAAACTTTTGCAGAAAAAATTTTTAAAAAAATTCTCCAACATTTTTGATTTCAAGGAACAGAAATAATTTATTCATCCATGTTTGGTTTCCAAAAAGAAACAACAATTGTGTCATATACACCCAAGAAAAATAGGAATGTTATTCTACTTTCAACAATGCATGATGACGATGCAAAAGGATCCATCTGTAGGAGAATTGAAAAACACTGAGATCATCACATTTTATAATTTAACTAGACGCAGTTGATGTTATTGAAAAAATGGCCACAATATATTCTACAGCTAAAAAATGAAATTGTTGACCCATGGTTATATTTTTTTGCATTATTGAACGTCCTTTTGTTATCTACAAGGAAACCCCCTACTCAAAATCAAACCAGACACTTATTTTTAAAATTTTGGGATTCATGCTTGTAGAAGATTACAAGACAAATTTGAGCCCAAAGGCAATGCTTCCAAAAACTGAAAAGAAAAAGTAGGATCCAGATCTGAAGACATTGCACCACTTGCTAAAAAAAGCCAAAGGACTCTATAAAAGATGTGATGAATGCCCTAATTAAAATGGTAGAAAAACTTTTATTTGTAAAAAGTTTGAAAAATGCATATGCGGGGAAGACATGGCTTGTATTTGCAGGAAATGTACAGGATAAGTGTGTTATCTTTCAACATATATTTACAATTGTATTATTCTACTTTTATGCTTGCATGAAACACTGGGCACATATTTGCAGAAAATGTGAAAACTAAATGTAAATGTTATTTTTAAATATATATTTACAATTGAAGAAATCTATTTTTATGCTTTTTATCTTTTTTGCAAAGATTCCGAGGTAGAAAACAGAAGTAAGTGTTCATGGATTTGAGATACCCTGCTCGAGTAATTCTGTTTGTTTTTGTTGTGTTAGTAATGCTGGGTTAATCGCTTAAAAAAGGAAACTAAATCATGGCTAATTTTTTTTTATGTCCTTATAGTTATCTGAAATTTATGGATAAATAGTTAACAAGTTTTTAGACTAAAATATATTTTCTAGGTTTCTAAACGTGAAGGAGATTCTTCATTAATGCAGTTGAAAGATGAGTTTCGCACATATGAAGCTCTCAGAAGAGAACATGATGCTCAAGTAGTTCAAATAGCAACTGAAGCAGGGCTGCGTATTGCACCAGAGCAGTGGTCATCTCTTCTGTATGGTGATACTGCTCATAAATCACACATGCAATCTATTGTAGATAAGGTAGATTATTTCTCATTAAAATTTTATTAATTATTACCTATAAATTTTAAGTTGTTTATCAATGCTTATATTAGAAGGCTTGTTTTCAAGACAAATGGCATTTTCTTAGTTATATAGTGCAGTTATTCTAAATACTTTTTTAAGCTTCAATTTTTAAAAAATTAAAGATAAGAGAAGAAAATACTGGTAACTCTTTTAAAGAGGAATATACATTTATCAATTTTTTTGCACCGAACAAAACATTTGAAACCTTTTGATTAATAATTATGAATTGCATTTAAATATAGTGGTATATAATGTGTGTATTCTCAGGATTTTATATGGTATAAGAATCATTCTTGCACTTATAGTTTCAAGTATTGTTCTCTTGTTAATTTTTTCCTTTTTCAATAGTTGTGAATAATGAGAATATTGTGTTAATGACACATATCCTTTAACTTTTTTTACGTATGAAAAATAAGATTTCAATTGTTTTGAGTTTTAAATATTTTACAAAACACAAAATGTCTTACTTGTAAAGATAACCTTAAGAATTGTATTTTTTAATACATTATTCAAACATCAAATACTATTTCTTTGTAGTTACAAACACCTCAGTCATTTGCTCAAAGTGTTCAGGAATTAGTTATTGCATTACAACGCACTGGAGATCCAGGAAATTTGTCTGTTTTAAGGCCTTATTTAGAATTATTGGCTGGCATTGATCCTAGTCCAGGTTTGTGTTTTTTAAGCAATTTTTTTACTGAACAAGTTTTCAATTACATTTTTTCCTAAATTCCAAAAACATTGTGGAATTATATAGGGACAATCATTGTACAATTTAAATCAGTTTAGGCCATGTATTTATCTTATCAAAAGAGGATGAATACAACAGTTTTATAATATAATTTATTCTACACTTTACTTTCACTATACACTTTAGCAGATTCGTTTATTTAACTTTTGGCTTTGAATTATATTGCTAACTTATGAAAAAATTTCGTCTTTAAGTTTGAGTTACATTTCTTTGTTGGAGACAAATTTTATTTGGCTGTTTTAAATGTCAAGTGTGGAATATCCATAGAAATAATAAATAGTTATAAAGGGCATGAAAGCTAAATTTATACTGCAATATTTGAGAGAAAACAGGTAAAGATAAAATATTAATTTGAAAAATAAGACTTGTATATAAGTTGAAATATTTTTCTAGTTTTTCTTTCTTTTTTTTTTTTTTTTTTAATTTTTAAAAATTATTTTTTTTTTTTTTTTTTAAAATTTATTTTTTTTTTTTTTTTTTTTTTTGTTACATATCAACTGTAAAGTGATTCTTATTTGCTTGTATGAATTGCTAGAACAAAAGAGCATTTATTTTTTGCTTGATGTAATCTAAATAACTTCACTATAAGTCTTGTTACAGAAGTGTTTTTAGTTTAAAAAAATTTCACGATTTGCACAGTTTAATAGTTTATATGTAAATTTTACTTTCTTCTTAAATATTCGTTTTCTGTAATTTGATTTTCTGATTTTTTGTTGAAAATGACTGGAAGGACTTATCCTAGATTTCTTGAATTCTCATTGAGTTTGTTGTTTTTCACTGACCAATAATGCATTGTAAACATAAAAGCTGTAACGTTGGATAGAAACAAAAGCACATTTATTAAATAATTTTCAGGTTAAAAATTTTATCCAGTTTAATAGTCTTAAAATTATGGTTGCAAAATAGTTCATTTTAATAACAACATATTATTTTAACTAATTACGTATAAAAATATTTCTTTTGGGTCGAGGCTTTATTTAATTGTAATTTTTAAATTTCTTGTACTGATATAAAATCCATATTTTTAGATATACCCCCACCATCATGGGAAGCTTTGAAAAATGCACAAGAAGCTGCCAAAATTGTTGTTAAAGGATTAATTGATTTTATTCAAAACTTTGGAAAGAGTAAATTGCAAGAAGATCGTTTGAATATGAATGCAAAATACAAAACTAGTATGTGTCGAGATTTGATCCAACGAAGGAATTGTCCTCGAGGATTAAACTGTACTTTTGCACATTCTCAGGAAGAACTAGACAAGTAGGTTTTGTAAAAGTATTATTAGTACTGAAGAAAACTTTTAATACTGTTATTAACAGTGTGTCATATTAATAAAATTGATGCAGTCTTTTTCTTGTTAAATGTTTTAACCAATTACTCAGATTTCGAGCCAGAAGTAGACGCTCAACTAGTGGTGGTCAGACATTTGAATCAAGTTCAAAAAGCCCTAATCCTGATGATTCCAACTATGGATTTAATGATGATGACTTGTATGCTTGCAGTTCTTCAGTAACTATTGATAGGTATTGGTAATTTTATGGAATTGTATTGTTCAGATTTGAGTTTTGGAAAATTTTACACCTTTAAAAGCTAAGTAGTTATGTGAATTGATTTCTCCACTTGCATCTTGCTTGAAGTACATAAAGTCTTCTAAAAGTGTCAGGATTTTACTGCACCATAGAAATATTCTTTTCAGATATTTTCATTGACTTAAAAAAAATTAATCTCAATGAACTTTGCTTTTTTTTTAAAAAAAAAAAAAGATTGTGATAAATGTTTACTTTTGAGTAACAATATCTCCAAGGTTGTGGTATATTTTGAAGCTATACAAATATATCCTGATTTTCTTTCATTTTAACCAAAAATTATACAAAACCAGTACATTTGTGGTAATAAAAAGAAAATTTAATTAAATGCTAAAAGTTAGTTCATATTTTAATAATTTATGTGATTATGATTATGAGGGTGGTCTGAAAAGCTTCCTATTCTCCCAATGGTGCTCCCATTTCTTTAAACCACCTAAATAGTCCATGACATTTTCCTCTGCAAAATATTTGTTTATGAAGATGATGGCCTCCTCATTAAATGAAAATCTCTGTCTTCCAAGCACAATTTTTAGATTTGAGAACAAAAAGAAGTTGCTCGGGACTAAATCTGGTAAGTAACGAGGGTGGTCAAGCATTTCAAACCATAATTCGTGGATTTTCGTCATGGCAACCGTTGAAATGTGGGGTGATTCATTGTCTTAGTGAAATAGAATTTCTTTTTTTCTGTAAATGTGGCCATTTTACTGCAATTTCTCCCTTCTGCTTGTCAAGTAATGATGTGCAGTATACTCCTGTAGTGGTTTTTCCTGTTAGTTGATAATCAATTTAAGGTAACTCCATGACAATTCCAAAAAAAAACAATTTTTGTTTTTTTTTTTGGAGCCGATTCTTCCATCGCACCTCACTGTTTTGACTGCATTTTTGTTTCAATCATATAATGATGTATCCAGATTTCAGCTACAGTAATTAATAGTTACCAAAACTTTTATTTATTGTGCCTAAACTGTGCTAACAGAGCATTGGAAATGTTCATTGGTACACATTTTTATTCTAATGTGAGCAAACATGGCAACCAATGTGCTGACAGCTTTCTCGTGCTTAAATCTTGATTCAATATGTGGCAAACACATTCTTTGGACATATTCATAGCCTCTGCTATCTCTGTCATTTTAATTTGATGGTCATCTAACCCCATTTGGTGAACTTAAGCAATGTTATCTTCAGTGGTTGTACTTTTGTACATCCTGAACCTTCATCATCTCTCAAACTGATATAGCCATATTTAAATTCAGCTGCCAAAATTTCATGGTGGTAAATGATGGGGCTGAGTTCCTGTACACAGCATCCAACTCATCTTTGATTTGTGTAGGCTTATTGCCTTTTAAAAACAAGTATTTAATGACAGCTTGATACTCGATTTTTTTTCCATTTTCACAAAAATACTCTCGGTGATTTGCCCAAATGATTGTCAAACAACATCCGTGGGTCCAAAATGGCTGAAATTTTTGCGATTGCCTGTCAAATGATGCACAACCACATTACTATTATGGAAAGAAACTACTCTTTACATGTATTCTCTTAAATAAGCTTCTAAGAAATATTAGACTCAAATTTTAATAAAGTAACACATATGGATTTACAGAAATTATTGTTGTTGAAAACTAACCGCAGTAGATGCTTTCTATATCTTGTGGGAATTCTGGAAAAAAGGAAAGTTAAAAAAAAAAAAAATCTTTTAAAATTGAAACCAGGTATAATGATTCTTGATTTCTAATTATATAGAGACTATCTTATCAATTCAATTGAAAAGACTTATTTATTATATTCAAAAATTTTGTTTTCCATACCCATTTATTTATTATTATGACCAAATAAAAATTGGCTCTGATAAATTAAGAGCAATATTTGTTTGTTTTTGTCAGCCTAAATATTGTCACCCAGATAACAGTGATTTGTGCTATTTCTCCACATGAATTAATACAAAAGTATAAAACAAAATTAGTTTGAAATTGAGAAAAAATTGACTAATTTTTAAAGAAATATATTTTCCATTCAATTCTACACATGAAGATAAAATGATCAAAATTTATTGAAGGCTGTACAGTTGACCTGTTTTTCCTTGTATTCAGTTTTAGACTGACCTCCTTAGGTTGTATGTTGAACATTTGGACTGTAACGAACTATATTAATTTAATCTCTGCAACTTGATCAAGCAAGTTAATTCATCCCCAAGAGGTAGAAGGTGTGTAATTTATTCCTTAATCATAAATTTCTGCTCTGTTAAACTAAATTCTTCCCTCCATTTTGTGTTATTGCATGTATTATTTACTTATCAGTACTTGCTGATAATTTGATAGTTTTTTCTAAGTATATTTATCACCTTTTTGTTAAACAGTGTCATTGGCTTGGTGTTGTTTTTTCTTATTCATTGTTATTTTATTTTTTGTTATTTTGCAATAATTAATCTATATAAACTATCTATCAAATTGACAGATTTTCGTAAAAATAGGTATGCAACATCTAGAAAAAGTATTCCAAAGAAAACTAGTAGAAATATATATTCGCTGCACAATATCGTTAAAAACCAATGTGTAATGTCTAAAGAATAATATTAACATGTTCAGAATTTTTAAGTTTAATATTAAAAACGTAAATCTAATGTCAAAATTATGCTGGTCCATATTGAAACTTCAGGTAAAATAAAAAAATCATTCATTTGCCAATACAAGTAGCGTCAATCACATGGGAGCAATCAATTTAGTTTGTAGTGCCTATTACATTTTGACAAAGATGCCAGTTAAAATGCATTTGTGACCCTTCAGAAAGATCAGATGACATTTCTGTGGCACATGAATTTCAAGGTTAATTTCAAGACTTGACCTTACAGAAGTCGGATCTCTTAGCCCTCTGACAGTTAAGTGAATCAAAAGTTTTTGCTCTCTGCAGTGCTACAATCAAACGTTCGTTGAAAGTGGCAGCTGTTTTCCACCGAGTTGCTTTTGAAAATGTTGCCCTCTTTCTGAAATTGATACGGATAGCTCACTCACTTTTAAAAGAATGTCCTTAAAGAATTATTTGCAGTATATTAATGTAATATTTACGACAACTTTAAATGCCCTTTTAAATAATTCAGTAAATGATAAATATTAGTTTGTAAAATATTGAATTAAAATATCTAAAAATGCACAATTTAAAACTTTACAAAGCATTAAATTATTATATTTACTTAAAAAATTTGTGTGTGTGATACATTTTAAGACATGGACTTTTTCATCAGAATTTTCTAGCTTTCACTTTTGAGCTATTTCAGTAATGGGGCGCGCGCCGGCCAAATTACACACAAAAAAAAAAAATAACTAGATCAACAACAATTAGATTGGTAACATTTTCCCTCACTGTGTAAAAAAATTCATGTTTAACCTACTGCCATCTATGTGCTGACTGCTGACTAAATTTTTAGTGGGTATTGCTTGTAACACAAACATTGCTAGGTAATATGCACAGGCAAACTCGTCTCATCAGCATGCATTGGGAGGAAGTTTTACTAAACGAGTAGGGCTTGGCTGCAACAATTTAGGTTGAAAAACTTTGGACAAGCTGCACTTGTCTGTGTGTTACTGAAATGCAAGCTGGGCTTGTTCATAACTATCAAAAGGGTAAGAACTCATAACACCCTTTACCAGATGTCTTATCCTTGCAGGTGTTATGTGCCTGCTATAGCCTTGCACAGTAACCTAGCGTGGTCAAGAACTCCCATCTTACGTTGTTATTGCCACTGAATCTTGTTTTCGAACCCTGATGTCGAAAGCCCTGCCATGTAGCAGGGCTGATGCATGCTAAATATTTTGAGGCTCCAAGTCCTCTAGTTGGCATGGTATGGAATTTAGGTGAGGAAGAAACCAGCTCAGTTGCCATCCTCGTTAATTCACTGAGGTTCAAAATTATGTCAGTTGTCAATAGTCCTTGCATTGCTTCTTTGTACTATGTTAATAAACAATTAAAATCAAACTTTGCAGGTGTTATTTCCTTTTCCCATCGGAGCTACCAGGGACCAATTGTGAAATAATTTTAACTCTCCTATTAACAGAATATATTGTATCCCATGATTTTATAGAAGCATTTTACTTAAATTCAGGTTCATTCCACTTAAAAGTTTCTAGGTGAAGGGAACCAGCAGAGATCTCCTAAATATTCATGAGAATGGCTGTGCCCGCAGACATAGTTAAGAACAGTAACAACTATTCAAGTGTGCAACATATAATACTTCACAATATTACTTTGTATAGTAAATGTTTAATTCAATAGGTACTAATCTTTTGTTTGTGTAATATATTCTTTATTGCTAAAATTAACTCAAAAAATTAATTGTTTTAAATAGCAATTTGTAACCGTTTATTCAACACAAACTACCCAACCATAACATATCCAAGTATGTAGCAGGATCAAGTGTTAGAAAATTTTTCCAATTTACCTTATGTGTAATTAGGATAAATATCAGACAATATTATTTTATTATTTTGCAGAAAAGAATTATTTAAGTTGGGTGAAAATTTCATTCCAAATTTAATTATGCAAGCAAGTTTTTCTTGTTCTGATAATATTCAATTTCATATAATCTTTTAAGGCTATACTAGAAAGTAAAATATGTGCATAAATTGGCATAACTTTGTTCTGTATGCTTGACTGTGTTTTTCAATTCCTTGGGTGATTAAATTTGTAGAAATTCTACTGTAATGACACTTATATCTTTCATTAATTTTAATTTGAAAGAATATGGATACATTTTCTGTACCCCTGATGTCCAGTCCTTATGTAAATAGCAATATGTTCTTTTAATACCTTATTTTATTACAGGAAACATTTGCATGATAAATTTAAATGTAGGCCTCCTAAAATTTCAGATGTTGTAATCCTCATAATCATACATATGTTTGAAATCTTTGTAATACATCAGCACGAAATAGCAAATATTTGACTATTTAATATTTTAAAATATCATATCCTCCCTGTTTTTGAAGTGAAATTTCAATTGAATGATTTCAAATCTTTATTATCAATTTGCATGCACAAAATTTGTAAAATTTTATCAATATAATTAATTACATTAAGATGTAGAACATTTTGGATAATCTTTGTGTATTGCTTGGATTAGTTTTAATATATTTCAACTTGATCATAAACATATAAATTTATTTGTTAATTTGGTAATGAAAAGTAAATTTGGGAAAGAGAATGTTTTAAATTAATTTAAAAAAATATTTTCAAATCTTTCAAATATTTTGTAATTCAAAAGCGATTAAAAATTTTATTAATTCTTCTATCTTTAATGTTGATTCTATTTTTTTTTTTTTTTTCCAGTTATATGGCATCTAATACACCACTCACTTCTCCTGATTGTGGAATGTCTGATTATATATATGATGGATCTTATTTATCCGAAGGTAAATATTTAGATTAATGTGTTTTAAATTGTGGCACTTATGGCTGTCAGAATGCTAATGGTATAGAAACAGTTTTGAAAATAAGCTTAAAAATACTTTTGACAAAGTTAGAGGGTCTCTATTCATAGAAAAAAAAATTTAAAATAAGATTGTCCATTCTTGACTTTTAGGTTTAGATATTGCAATACCTTTTTATTTAGGTAGAAAGGTATTGAGGGTTTGAAAATTGAAAAGCTGTCTTTAAGTATCAATGTTTGAGAATATTTTGAACTAGGTTTATCTTATGAATTAATAGGATTAATTATATATAGCAATTAGAAGATAGTTTAATGTTCATTTTAAATGTTATTTTTCTGGATAATATCTGAAAATAAATACCAATTAACCTGAAACCATTCATTCAAGATTTTACAATGTATGATGTTGCCTAAATGTGAGCTTTTTAAACTATTGTCTTCTACATATATCTTCAGAGGGAGAAAAGTTCAATATGGGGACAATTGTTTTGGAAGCATTATGTGGAACATTTTTTCTTTTTCTTTGCATTATTCCTATAAAACAAAATTATTTTTAGAAGTCTTTCTATATATTTTTGGATGAATCTTATTTTATTATCTACAAAATTTTCTTTCATTGATAATTGTTTGTTAAAAGTTTCCCATATCTTAGTTCTTCATTAATGCTATATTTTCATATGTACAGGATTGATGGTAGGTCCTAAAATAGGCTGAGTATGAAAGCTGAAAAAAAGTTTAGGAATAAAACCTGAAGGGAGAAAAGAAACATTATTCCTCTCATTAGATTTGAAAGGCTATTATATTTGTTGTATATTAAATTATTAACATATCAATTAATAAAAAACACAAGGCTTTAAAATTTCTTGGTTCTAAAGACAGACATATTAGCTACTTTATTTAATCTGTCTTGAATGAACACTGTTGGTTTGCATTGGTAATTTAAATTTAATTGAAGTTTTTTGAAAGGCTTCTATTAATTATGATGATATATCATAATTATTAAAAGCAATGAGAAATTTTGTAGCAATTTGTCGTAGATGTAAAAAAAATGTTTTAAAAAATGCCACCTCTGATTTAGAGGAAAAACTAAACAGAACTTGATATCGCTCATAATTTCTTTTTTATTTGTTTGAATTTATGAAGATGATAAAGAGCAATGTCATACTAAGTCTTTTCAGTATTGTGAGAGGTTTGTAAAGCAATTCATTAAAATTAAAAGATATTCTATCAATTATTTTTGTCAAAGTAAAAGCAAAATATCAATATAAAATTTAGGAATAACATTTATACCATGGTGTATTTGTAGTTTTTTTTTTTTTTTTTTTTTTTTTAAAATTCAAATAAGTGTAAAAATTCTGAATAAATAACCTTTATTTCTCAATCATTTTTGAAACATGTTTCTACATTTGTTTGTATGTACATGTATTTTCTTTGGTTTGTTTGTAATTTATTTCAGTATTTGTTTATTATGTAATATTTCCAAAACTAAGGCATTTAATAATTCACATCAATCAGTAAATATTACAACTAGGGAAAAAATTAAAAATTGTAAAATATTTTAAAATCAAAATTCCATTAAATTTTCTAATTTTGCATAAAATCTCTTGGCTCTTAGATAGCATCACATTAGGTTATAAATAAAAAAAAAAGTTTCTGTTTAAAATATGAACTCATTGTCAGTTAATTTTATATCATCTTTAGCATTGCTTATTTAAAATTAACTTTTTTAATAATTTCTTCTTTAACATGGTCCCTAAAATGAGCCTTATAACAAAATGTTTATTTATTTTATTTTTTGTAATGAATTTAATTTTTATTTTTATTATATAATTCTAAAAATCAATTTTTAATTGTCACTTTGATTTTTGTTTTAATTTTTTTCAGCTTCATCTTCTGAAACTGAAAACTCTGTAGCTGAAAACTCTTCAAAAACTCATTTATTCAGTGCAAAAAATAGTAATAAATGTTCATTAGCGAAGTCTACATCTCAACCAGTTACATATCCTTCAGTGCAGACATCACATAAATTGAATCCAGAATCACCTGCTTTCCAGCCTTTAGCAACAAAGCTTCCTCAAGTTCAGCCTCTTCAATCATCTTACCAAACATTGCCAAACACAGTTCTTGGTGTGATCCCAAGTGTCATAACAGGCTTGCCTGCAACAAAGGTGAAACTGAGTAGTAAATCTCTTTCCCAGACAACTGCACAAAATACTTCTTGTCTCTCTACTTGTGATACTTCATCTGTATCTTGTTTGCAACCTGTTTGCTATGTAAATCCTGTTAAGTCAGACTTAAATATGTCATTATCACCCAAACCAGTCATGAAAAATCAGGTGATTGGAATTTTATTTTTTATGTATTTTATTTTACTTTATCTTTTTATGGTAATCTCTTTTATGATATTTGATAATATTGAATTGGGTTATTTTTATTTATTATTATTTTGTAACTTTGTAGCCTTTAAAGGGAGCTATGTAAGACTTTATGTTGAATCCTGGTTAAATTTGTTTTAAATACAATTATATTTTTGCTTTAAGAAATATTTCCCTGCACTTTTCAATTTTGCATGCATTCCTGATATGCAGCTCATCGGATTTCTTCTTATTTGTAACTTTTTTAGTAATTTTTTTAATAAAAATATATGAAGTGTGTGAAAAAAATTTCAGGTCCTAATTTTTCATACATAAACAAGAAAAACTAGGGAGCTGGTTTTGGTGTCCATATGTATGCAAACCTTAATGAGAATGCATAATTTTTTTTTCTGCTTGTATTAGATGTCAATAGCAAACACCAATGAGTGAGAAAGTGTGAGTACCTTCGAATTTTCATATTTGATGAAATGATTGAAAAAATTGAACTACTGTATTAAGTTTTTGTTTTGTTAATAATTTCACTATTCCCAAGTGTAAATGATGCTCTAGATTCATACTTCTTCAAAGAGAATTTCACATCAGTGAGAAACAAAGCTTTGAACATCTTAACTCCAGATCATCATACAATGATGGTGCAGGAAGTAGTCATATATTGGCATTGCAGTATTAACAAATTATAATCACAGATCATGCCAACAAAGTGATCATCAGTATTGGATCCATCTATTCTTTCTTTTATAATTGAGGATTTGGGTTTTCAGGAGAATCACAACAAAGTTTGTGCTGAAGTTGTTCATGATAGAGTAGATCTAAATCCTCTTTTGAAGATTCTACAAGACTTGCTGGAGACTATGAACAGCGAACCTTTCTCAACATATTGATCACTAGTGATGAATTCTGCGTGTATTGGTACCTCTCCCCATCCAAGTTTCAATTATCACATTGGAAGCATCCAACATCCCCAAGGCCAAAAAATGAAATGCATTTGATACGTTTTACTGGCTGATCACAATACATCTTTGTTTCATCAAGTTCCCTACTCCCTAAACATCGCCTTATGTGATTGTCAGACTTTTCCCCAATTAGAAAATATGCAGAATGCAATGGACCAAATGTGTGCCATCTCAAAAGAGATATTTCACCACTGCTTCTAATAGTCCCTTTAGGGACCATCTTGCCTTCTTTAGTTAAGTATGGACATCATGACCCTGAGGTTCTCTGGTGATCTTTTTTCTTTTCTATGGTGTTTACTGTTTTTGGTAAACATGGGTGATGCTTCTTGGATACCCTAGCAATCCTTCTCTATTTTCAACTCTTCTATTTGTCCAGAAATTTTGTAAACTTTTTTCCATTTTTTCCCTTTGTCTAAATCAGCATTTCCCAACTAATATTACCTGGAACCCTAGAGTTCCACAAAACATTGCAAAAAGTACTGCAAGAAATAAGGAAATAGCACATCATAAAAAGAGAAAACTGATTTTTCCTGATTCGATACTGGACTTGGGTAAGGGGATGTGATTGTGTATGCATTAGTGATACAAAAAGAGTAGGATCATGTGGTTGGTTAAACAGAATGTTAGTGTATATTTTTATTTTGCTACTTTATTAGTATTTTATTCACTTTTGTTTCTCATTATTAAATTCTTTTATAGATTTTAATGGTTAAAATGTGGCGATACTTGAAGACAAACAATCCAGATAATTATGAAGACGCTTGTGATGAAGATTTAGAATCTTATTCAAAATTTCAAAAGACTGATAAAGGAAGAGGTGTGAAAAAGGTTTGTTGGTACAATGAAAGTTATTTATCATTGGACTTTACATGGATTGGTGACCCGGAATGTCCTCTTCCATTGTATCTCGTTTGTGGTAAAAAAACTTTCAAATACAGCAATGGCTCCAACAAAATTGAACAGACATTTCATGGCAGAAAATACTAATATGAAAAATAAAATTTGATTCTTTTAAAATCTCAAAATAAACAAAGTACAGCTTTTGTAAACATACTAACAGTTAGTGAAAAGGTTTAAGAAGCAAGTTATTTAGTAGAAGAGCTTATTGTACAGAAAAGGGAAAAGTCACATGGTGAGAATCTGATAATATCTGCTTGTAAAATTATTTTGGATAAAATGTTGGGAGAACATACAGTAAGGAAAAGAGAAAATATTCGCTTTCAACCAATTCAGAAAGTTGAAGAATTAATAGTATGTCATATATGTTGAAGAGGTTTAGAATCTCATTTAAAAAACTAGATAAACTTTGAGAAATGAAAATTTTTCCAGTTCAAGAGAATGAATCAACAGATTTAACCAATAAATGTTATGATCTAGCATTTGTAACATTTATTAAGGAGGGATAAATTCAAGAAAGCTTCCTCTACTACAAGAATTATTTGAGTCAAGCAAAGGAGTAGATATATTTATTATTTGATCTGTATATCTGAGAAAAAATATCTTTATTGGAAGAATATATTGACATTTATTTGTTTTAATGGTACTGTTTCCATGGTTGGATCCATAGAAGTTTTTTACTCTTACTCAAGGGGGAAAGAAAAATATTCGTACACATTTTTTTATTCATAGCTAAGAGTTAAAGTCAAAATTTCTTACAAAATTACAAAAGGTATTTGATGTTCTAGAAATGGTAAACATTGTTTAATGAAAGCCATTTCCCTCCAGAATTTTTAAGAAGCCCCTGAAGATATGGATAAAGAATGCACAAGTCTATTGTTATAGTCTAAAATTTGATGGTTATGTAGAAACAGTGTTTTCAATGGGGGTTTTCAGCTAAAGGATGAAATGCATGCACATTTTCAACAAAATAAAAAAAACAAGATTTTGCTAAATGTGTTGAGAATCAGATGTTGGTGCAGATGCTAGCTTATTTAGCAGATATTTTTTATCACTTGAATCAACTGAATAAATTAGTGCTAGGCAGTTGAGAAAATATACTAACTTCAAGTGACAAGATTCTTGGATTTAAAAGAAAATTAAACTTATGAAAAGATCATTTTGTAAAAGAGAATCTTGATATGCTTTGATTTACTGGTGGGACTAAAAAGTGAAGGTGGGATACCCTTACTCTCCTAAAGGAGCTGTCGAAGAAAATTGATTTTTTCCATTCCAGTCAGTAAAACTGTACAATTGGGTGAGGAATACATTATCTTGCTCTTCTGTTCATCCACACAACTTAACTTTAAAAGAACACTGTGGCTTACAATCAGATGATTTGTAGAAAATGAGATTTAATTATATGGTTTTGGACAAATTCTGGATTTCCGTTGAAAGGGAGTATCCAACAATGCATTGGAAAGCATTGTTATTGCTGCAATTTTCATCATCTTGCATGTGTGAATGAACTTTTCCTTGTTTAACAAGTATCCAGAGTCAGGATAGAAATTGTCTCCTTTCTGTGGAAGATGAAATCTGTGTATGTATATCAAAAATCAGACCCTAGATTTCGTATTAATATTTGCTATTAATTGTTATACTAAGGAAATTTATTATTTATCTATACCTAATTATATTTAGAACTATACCAATTGCATGTAAATGCATTTTTTAAAATAAACTACTAAAATAATAGTCATTTTTTTTGTTTCCATTAAATTGTTAATAGAAATATTATAAAATAGTATTATATGGTTGCTGGGGTTCCTAAGAAGTCGAACATTGTCATAATAATTCCATAAGAGTGAAAAAAGTGGGCAATGCTGGTTAAGATTACTGTTACACTTTATATGGTGCAGCACAACAATATCTGGTTCTTGTACCTTTAAACTCCGCCATTACTGCCTCTAACAGTGGTGGAATCATTGAAAAAAAAATTGGCAGCCTGAGGGATCTTATCTGAACGAGATTTGTGTTAGATTATTGTGTCTGATTGTGAGTATAATTTATGAATCAGGTTGGTAGCATTCTGATGCATTGAAAGGTTGGGTAGTATTTGGCGCACACCTTGTATAATCAGTTAGTTTTTCTTATGAATATCTTAAAAAAAATGTTCTGCAAAACGTCTACATGTCATCTTTTATTCAAAATTTAAAAAAAAAAAATGTAAAACTGTACTTTTCTGATTGAGATGCAAAATTTCAGAAATATATTCTTAAGTATATTTCATTGTCTATAAATATCCTTCAGAATGAATGCATTTGATTGTGTTTTGCTAATTCTTTGCAAATAAATTATATGTGGATCATTCTATTAATTGCTGAATGTGTAATAGTGAGAAATTTTTTTAAAAAATCATTGTTAATATTCAGTTTTTGAATAGATTAAAATTATTGAAAGTCATGAAAAATATGATTAAAAGGTATATTAATAAACTTTCAGAAGTCCTATTGGATTAGATATCCCTGCATTAGTTAAAAAATTCAAATTTTGTCTATTAAAAGCCAATTTATTGCTTATTGGTTTTTTTTTTCTTTTAAAAGTTAATGATAACTTCTAAAATTTAATCTTGAATTGTTTTTGTTTATAGTTTTTATTCTATGGTAGTTGAATTTTTGTATTTTTCTTCTCAGATGGATTATCAAACACTTACTTCTCTTCAACAAAGGAAGAAACAACTTTTAGCTCAATTAGACAGCAACAAATCTCCAAAATCATTTTGTCTCACTATTGCTGAAAATGGCATTGTTTCATCTCCAAATGTTGGAACAGTATGTAATGTTTGTAGAATAGATAATCACAGTAAATATTTGATTTTTAAAATTGTTCTGTTTTAAAGGTTTTCATTTATTAGAGAGCATAACTACCTTTAATCACTCTTAAAATAATATATTTATAGGCCACAAATTGCTCTATAAAGATGTCATTTAAATATTTACTATTTAGTAATAAATCTTCTACTTGTCAAATGCAAGTCTATGATTTATGAGTCATTGTAAAATTCAATTTATTATTATTAAGGGATAATTAGTCTTTAGTTTTGTATTTTAATCATTTTTAATATATCAGTAAATTCTAAAAAATTAATATTTTCATAAGTTTTCTGTATTATTAAAAATTATGTAAAGATAATTTTTTTCTTCCTGAATGTGAGTTTTATTAATTGTGAAAAATGAAACATTTCACTGAATTTTTTTAATGATGTCTTTATTTTTTATTTCTAAATATTGTTAATATGTTATAATTTTAACTAGGATTCTGTGTTGAAAACTACTGATGATTGTGGTATGATATCATTTTATTCACCTTGGACTTCTCCTAGCGTATTTCCATATGGTTCCTCTACACATTGCACTGGTAGCGATTACAATAATTCTCTTAATTCATACAGTAGTGATGTAAATTCTTCAGTTGCAAAAGAAGAAATTGGAAATGGTTTGTTAGAAATGTAAATGTCTTTTTTTTTATTTGTTATGCAAAATTGTGTCTCATATTGATCTTTTTTTTTTTCCAGTAAAATTTTAAAGCATTAAATTTTTTAAAAAAACCACAGTGTCAATCTCACTTTTAATGGTTAATTTCACTCTATTTTGTTAATGTTTGCTTTCTAAAGATTTTCTTAGTTGTTAATTAGAATTTTTTAAGCAGAAATATTATATTGTTGTTGGTTTATTTTTTGATGTAATTTGAACATCATGCATACGAGAAAATCTTTATTCTGAACCTGCAAAAATTACCTCTGTTGTAATCTGAAATCTATTTAAAATAAAGTAGCTTTAATAATAATAATAAAAAAAAGTAAAGTGTAATTTATACTGCATTAATATTTTCTAAAAATCATTTTGTTACTAAATTATTCCATTTTAAGCATACAATTCATGTGTAGTTTTTTAAATAATTAATCCCTTCCTTTACAGGGATTTTTCCAACTGTGCTTTATTTTCCCCTTCTGAAAAAGATGAATTTATTCCTTTTGAGCCACCTTTAGTTTCCAAATATGGTCCAATTTCAAGGTGTTCTAAAAGCTTAATACGTGCAACAGCTCCTATTCAAGTGAATGCTGTTTCGCAAATGGGAGAACTTACTATTCCTACTTCAGTTGTTCGGCATCCATTGCCATCAGCTTCTTTTGCACCTTCTTTTTATGCGACAAATACTTCAGGTTTTTATTTTTCAATTACTTATTTTATTTGAATTACTTATTTTATTGTCCTATTTCTTAATATAATTTTTCATATAAAATTTCTTTTATAAATTCATACATTTATGCTTAAGATTAATTATTGTAATGTTACATGCTTGTTTGTTTTTCATATACTTTTGTAAAAAAAATTCTGCTCCATCTTATATTAAGCTTTGTTATATTGATCATGTGTACTTTTTTGAACTTTGTTCCTTTTCCTTTGTTAGATTTTACAGTTCCATTAGCTATTATACCTGATCAATATTTGCCTGTTGTTAAATCTGCATCTGTTGTTTTTCCTGTTAATGTGGAGAACTCAGTTTGTCTAACGAAAGAATCTGAAGTGATGAGGTAAGTGTATTTTATTTTGCTACTGCAATAAGTTTTTAAGTATAAAATATAACTGACATGCTTATCATTTACATTGATTTAACTCATAAAATTTTTTATAAAGATTTTTAAAATCTATTCAAAGTAACATTTTGAATCAAGTTAGTTCAAACTTTTACTGTGTTTTATGAAATTACTATCAACATTATGTGAAACATTATTTAAATAGAAATTACATTTCTTTAATGTTTGCATGAATTATTAAAACAATTCTATATATAATTATGAATTAATTTTAGTCCAAGAACCTCACGTAATGTAATATTTTTTAAAAATTTTATGAAATTTTTTTCTCCATTTTATTACATATTAGTCAATGGATCAATAATGACTTCGCAAGTCTGTAATTTTTTTATTGTTTTATTTTTTGAAACATATTTTAAAGCTTACTAATAAAAGTAATTTGAACTTATAACTCTATGATTATAATTTTAATACTATGCAAAACAGTTATTGCAGGTTGTGTTTTTTTTAAAAAATGTTATAAATATAACCTAAAATATTGCATATTCTTTAAGATGTATGTTTATATTATAGACTTTATTGTATTACCATTTAAGCTATGAAAATTTTACTGTTTTTTAAACTATTAAACTTTTTAAAAAAGTCATTAATTAATACTTACGAATTTAGGAAGTTCTAACGTAATTGACAAAAAGTTTAGTAAGCATTATTTACATTTTTCTAGTTATATGTAAAGTCTTTTTTTTTTTAAAAAAAATCCTGGTTATTATTTGTAATTCCTTTTAAACAGGCCAGTGTTGTGCAGTAATCAAAAAGAACATGTTACAGTTTTGTTACACAATTGAACTAATTTTCTTATGAAATTGCCATATATGATTTTTTATATTAAGTTGACATATTAAAAAAAAATTTAATTATATATTTTTAAAAAAAATGCATTTAATGTGGCAAAATTTTCCTTAATAGGTTTATTTACATGAAGCTTTAAGTATTTCATTCGTTGAATTGCATATCACTGCAAAAAAGGAATTATTTATAGATAAGCATTTATTTTTTTTAAGAATTTTCTTTGTCTTTAGTTCTGTAACATAGAAATATTTTATATAAGTTCGCTTGTGTTATCAACAAAGGTGCATAGCACTGTATTCAAGAATTATTTTGTTGCCTTTTTATCATCGTATCTATAATTTTTTGTTGTTGGAGGAGGAGGAAACTGTGAAATAAATAATTATTTTTGTAGTTGTTTCTATATTTGTTTTATTTCATTTTGGTTCGACTTTTATTGTTTTTTTTAATTTCTTGCTTTTTATTTTAGGATTGGCAATGTAAACAGAGCAGAAATATTCAGATTTACTGATGAATCTGCTGGTGATAACCTATACCAATTACAGGTCAATATTTATTATTATTCTTTAAGATATTTATCTCATTAGGGAAACATTAACATTGATGTGTAATTATACAATTTCTTTAGCATTTTTCATTCCAAATTTGAATATTAATTACAAAATTTTGTCATTAATATTTAATTCCTTATGTATGTTTACTACTGTGAGGATCTGCTGAATATTTTCTTATTAAATTAGTTTTTCAAATTTTTTTCTTTGTTATGAATCTGAAAAAAGATAAAACATAATATTTTTATTTCATGCTAATAAACTACAGTTTTGTTGTCTGGAAAGTGCTATTCTTTCTATAATAGTATTACATAATTTTATGCCTTTACTTATAAGTGTGCATATTCGATTCGGTGTTTTTATGAATTAAATGTATATTTTATTGTAAAGTTTGATACAGATTGGTTCTTTTAATGAAATTTTTAAAATCAATTATCATATTTTTTTTAAAAAAAACATATTGATTCTTGGAAAATATTTCATTTTAAATATAATTATTCATTTAAAAAGTGTTGTAAATTTTTACATGAAAATAAATTATAAGGTATCTTTCAAAGTACATATACTATGAATTTCTGTATATCAATTGTTAAGGGCAACAATTGATAGGATAATGCAGGATTCAAAATCAAAAAAATTATATTTCCTATAATTGATCATTATATGCAGACAAATTACACACACATATGTGCACAAACTTATTCTATTTTGATAGGATCTTACCAGCTGACTTGCCCAAAGGAAAATAGAATTCCTAAGCATGATAACAACAGTACTCACCATGAGTAGTTATCTGCAGCATAACCTAATTTTACTCTTGTGCCATAAAACCCAACTCTCACTTGCTTGGATAGTTATCTGCATTTCTGTGTCAGCCATTCTGTAGAATAAATCTTCTGTGAAAAATACTAATACACTCTACTTGATGGGACCAGAAAGCTGCTGTTTTAGTGAACAAATTTTAAATTATTTGACATTTGTATTAAATTATAATTGTGTTTGCATAACTTACGATCTAATAAAATTATTTTGTTACATAATTAGTGGGAATTTTGTAAACTTCACTAGAATTAAACTGTCACAAAGAGTTTTTTTTTTTTTTTAATACTCTTTACTATTTTAACTTACAGAAAATATTTTAATGGTTCATTTGATGAGCAGTATTTGTTTTATTTTATTTATTCTGATTTTTTGTGGATTGCTATATGAGAAGTTTTTTTTTTTTCTTATATGTATTTCTGAATAAAAATTTAACAGTGATCTAAATTCGGCCGCAGTTGCATTATATTAGATGTTTTTACACACAAAACAGTTTTTTTTTTTTTTTTTTGCTTGTAAGAAAATGCAAGGAACCAAAGTATTTGCTTCTCTTATTTAATTTTAAATTGTACTTTATTGATTACTATTATATTTTATTTAGATGGAAGAGCTTATACAGGAAAATGAATTAAATACCCAGGATTTAGAGGAAGAATTGTGGGAAATTGAGAAAACAATTCAAGAAAAGGAACAAAATATATTAAAAGTAAGCATCTTCTCTGATCATATATATAATAAAAATTGGGTAAACTTTAAATTACAACTTGTACCTTATTTTATAAATATTAAACTATGATTTTTTTTAAGTAATACATTTGAATAACATGAATATACCAATAATTAGAATATAGAGGTCTTATGATTGTATACTATTGTACTCTCTCGGCATAATCCAGTAGGTATTAATCTAGAGATCGCTGGATTACTGGAAAATCACTAATAATAGTGTTGTTAAACAGTAAAGACTGTGTATTGTATAAAATTAAATACAGTACATGCAAATAAGTAGTCATAAAGCATCAAACATACAAAATAGTTAAACCTATGAACATATGTTATGTTTTGTTTTGATATCCTGCATTATTCTATTGCTGTAGAAGGCTTAAAAAATTGTCTGTGATCTTGTCAGCCGGTATAAAAATGCCAGATTACCAGCAGATCGGATTGGAGAAGTGCTAGATTATATTGTACTTATGAAATGTAATACAATTTCCTATATTTCATTTATGTATGAGGTGCGGATATTAAATAATAAGATTGATGCAATTATAGAAGAAATGCACATGGGTCAAAGGCTGACAGCTATTTAGTAAAAGGTCTTCTCTTTCAAATGCAGTGCCTTTTGCATCTGTTAGCAAATTTGTATAGCCATAGTCTTCATTTGCATTAATTATTTTTTTTGTTTCGCCAGAAAAATGATAAGTGAGCAACTAATTGTTGTGAAATTTCACATGGAACTTGAAAAAACTGCTACTGAAACTTATAATTTATGAGGGAAAGTGTGTGGCAAAGAATGTTTATCACTTGAATGTGTTTCAGTTGTTTTAAGCATTTTCAATAGGGCCTGGAAGGCGTTGAAGATTATTCACACCCAGGTTGCCTTCTACATCAAAAACAGGTGACAAGATCGAAAAAATCGGTAATCTAGTTTGATCTGACCATCAGTTAAGTATTCATGTAATTACTGTGGCTGTAGGAATTAACAAATAATCTGTATTTTAACATGCAAATTTTTTTTGCCAAAATGATGCTTAAAATTCTCACATTTGAACAACAAGAAGCTCACAAAAATGTTTGTGCTGACACTTTGAATTCCATTAAAAAGGACACAAACTTATTGGAAAGAATAGTAACATGTGACAAATCATGGTTTTTTACTTATGATACTGAAACAAAGCACCAATCCATGCACTGGAAGGGCCCGTCTTTACCAAGAGCCAAAAAAGCTTGAATGAGCAAATCAAAATTCCAAGCAATATAATGACTTTTTTTTCAATATTCATGGGATTGCGTACCTTCTCTGGGTTCCTGAAGGTTAAAGTATTTATCAACCTTCATGTTCTTGCTGAGCTCCATCAAAGAATGAGGAAAAAACTAGGGTTTTGGAAGGACAAGGAATACTGTCCCCATTGCCTGTCAAAAGGTTTCTAGACGAGTACAACCTCCCAGTGTGAGACCATCGGCCTTATTCACCAGATCTTGTGCCATGTAATTTCTATTTGTTTCCTAAGGTGAAATCTGTATTAAAAAGGATCAAAATTTGAGTCATAGAAGCTGTGAAAGAGAAAGTGGCACACGTCCTGAAAGAACTGACGAAGAAGACTTCCAGCACTGATTTGAACAATGGAAGATTTGCATGCAGTATTTTGTTATGGATAGAGGAGGGGTGTCTATTAAAGCTGATAAGTAAATACGTATGACATCAAAATAAAATGTTTTTACAGCATCAGTGTCGTTATTTAATAGCCAAACCTTGTATATTTCTAAGAATATTAAAAAATTTGAGAATGTGTTTCATCTATTCAATTGTTTTTTAAATATGTTCACAGTGTATTTAAATGTTTCCTATTGCACATTTTTTCATTGAGAACATTGTAATATTTATGATTTTCCTTTCTTAAAAAGTAAATTTTATTTCTAGAAGTTGTGTAATTTTTAAAAAAAAAATCAAATAAATATGTTAAATAGCTCATTGTAACATTATTAATTTACATTGCTGTGACCAACATAATGTAATAATATAACAATACTTGCATTTATATTCAGTCATATTTGCTTGAAACTATTTCTAATATAAAAGCAATTGCTTCAATATGAAAATTTTTTTGTAGGAAAATGTTAAAATACAATCTTCAACATAAATACAACCTTCTTTTATAGCTGAAATGGCATAGATATAAATGTTTAATTTTTCACTTGTCTCTGTATTTTCTACATTGGTTTTATTATCTTTGTAGATGGAAGAATTTAGACTTGAAAAGGAGCTAAATACTCAACATTTAGAAAAGGAATTGATGGAAATTGAGAAAACAATTCAAGAAAAGGAGCAAAATATGTTAAAAGTAAGCTTAAAAATTAAAAATATTGCTAGTAGTGAAAATATAGAAATGTATTTTCCCCTCTTTGAGCACCTAAACATTTGCTTTAAGTTTGAAAATGATTTTTAATAGACAAAAAGAAAGGGATCCATGAAATTTAAAAACTATTTTCTCCTTCTAGGATAGTGCTAGGTATATTAATCATCCTTTTAAGCAAAAATACGATTTGAATGCTGGTGGATCTGTTCCTACTTCTATTGGACCTTGGCCATCTCAAAGTTTGGAAAATATTCCACTTAAATCATCAGAGGTACGTCAAAAGTTGTATTGGATATATCCACTATGAGTACAAATTGGTTCTCATTTATTAAAAACTATTGTGTAGTAATTTTTTAAAAAAATTCTTTGAAAAGAATTGCAATAATGAATATTTTTATTTGAATATATCACTGAAATTTTATTTTCTGATCATGATAATCCAGTAAATATAATTGTGCTTTTATCTTTTTTCCCCCCCCATCATTTGGAAAAATAATTGATAGGTTTCATTTATAAGTTTTATATTTAAGAATAGGAATTTGTAAAATGTGTAATTTACATGTTCAGAATTATTCCTAATTCTAATATGCATGTAGAAATGCATACTTTATTTTAAGTTTTAAATTATTTATTCTTATAATGCAACTGCTTTCTGAAAAGTAAAAATTAAAGAAATGAAAAATAATTAAACAATAAAATAATTTAAGGAAATGAAATAATATTTATTCACTCAAAGAGGAAAAGTAAGTGATAAACCTGAAATTGTTCTCATTTTAGTGAGAAGTGTAATGGTTCATAAAATTTTTATTCCTATGAAACAAAATGTATGAATTTGTACTTGTGGGAAAACAGTCATTTGTCTGAAGATTCTATTAAATTCTTTTTGGACATATAGAAGAGTTGTAATTACTATTGAACTGTGATTTTTAGCAATTAATTTTATGTTAAGCATTTAATAAGTGACAGTAAATTTAATTTTAAAAAATTTGTGAATGTAAAAATATTTTAGGGTGTGACTCTACATATCCACTTGAAGCAAATTATTTTCAATTCTGTAAAGAAAATATACCAAAATAAGATATTTATTGTATGAATAGTTGAATGTTTATTTTCAAGTAACAGTAAAATTATTGATAAAAAAATTAACTTAGGTGAATTAAAATGTTATCACCCACTAAAGTAATGTGGGAAATGTCATTTTAACATATCTGGACATCTTCAAATGAAGTAATTGATCTTTTCTGACATTAAGTTACTGCAATGAATTGAGGTAAAAATCTCATTAAAGCTCTGTTATTTACATTTTATCACTTTCCTAAAAATCTAAATGCTATCAAGAAAGTAAAATGATTGATTAAATAATATGGCAATTAATTCAAAATAATTATTTAAAAATTTGTTTTAAAACCATAAAAACATTTTCTTGTTCTGCTTTAGTCTTTTTGGAAATTCTCTATAAATTTAGAAGAAACTTTGATTAAACTTTTGAAGCATAGGTATCACTTATAGTTCCTGGAGGGAAAATATATGGGGCATCAAATTTGGTCTTTTAATTTATTTATATTTTTGCAATTTACAGCCTTTTGTAGATTTTAAGTCTGTGTTAGAAATCTTTTGTGATAGTGAATGCATGAAAATATATTGAATATTTATAAGTAGTGCTTTCTCTCTCTTACTCTCTCTCTCTCACATTTTTAAATTTTTTTTTAACTATATTAAAGGTTAATAGCTATCAGATGAATATATAGATACTGTTATAAAAAACATTCTGGTAAAAATTACTGTTGTGAAGATTTTTTTTTTTTTTTACTACTACTTGGGTAAGCTTATATATTTATATAAAATATATTTTAATGCTAAAATGCATGAAATGAAACAAAAATTCACAATGTTTACATGTATCAACGTAGAACTTATGTTCTCATACAAAAAGGATTCAAGTCCTGATGCATTTTTGTAGTTGTTTCACTAATACCTTCCTTTTCTGTATTTTAGGTATTGTCAGGATTTCAAGATCAATAAATATACAGAAGAATATAACTGTACAGAGTTGCTGTTTATCGTAAATGAGCTATTTTAATTTATTTTTGAAATTGTAAATAACAAAATCTAATATGAATATTTCTTCATTCTTTTTCACATTTTATTTTTGCTTTTACATTTATTTTCTTTAATTATCAAAGTATAAATGAATCACTATATGTTTCAATCATTTTTTAAGAACTTTCTATGTGTAATCTTTTAAAATCTAAATAATAGCACTTCAAATTAGTATCATTCTTTTGTTTTCATACTTCTAATTTTGTGTAATATGATAACTAATGTTACATAAGTATCTTTACTTGAGTGTTTTCATATCAATATTTGTTCTTAGTGGAAAGGATTTAAAGGATAAAAATGAAGGCTATGATGCTTTTTTATGGAACAGTCACTTGGGGCATTAAATCTCATTATATGTTATCATTACATTTGTACTGTATTCTGCTTTTAAAAATTGCTAGTCCATTAATGAGGAACATTTTAAGTGCAATGGATATTAGTCATGATTTTTTTTTTAACATTACTATTAAGTTATCATTTATTTGCATGTTTTTAATTTAAAATCTTGTGAATTTTCATTTCTTCAGACACACATAAATGCATTAAAATCTTTTTTAAAGAAATTATTATTTTTAAATTTATGGTGTAGATTATCTGAGGTAATATAAAGGAAAATTAGAGTACCTAAAAGGCATATTTAAGCTATTAATGTATTATAAAAATTTGTTTTGAACTTTATAATCTTAGGTTAATTCCAAAAATAAGGTCTCCAATTTTTTTAGAAATAAAAATTTATTTTTAATAATGTGTACATATTTTAAAGCTTGGGCATTTATCTACATATTCACCATTTTAATTAATGCTTTTTTGTTGGAGCTTTGGCAGTTTTTATATGCCCTTGTCATACCATCTTGCTGCCATATCATTGAGGAAGTATTCAATCACCTCTCTCACTTGATCATGATTGCTGACGCAAGCTCCAGTTTAACTGAGAAAACAGATGATAGTCAGTGGATGGCTAAATCTAGCCAATTAGGTAGTTGGGTTATGATGTCTTATCCAATCTGTGTTGCAGGGTAGCAATGGGAGATGTGAAGGCTTATGTTGTTGGGGCAAATGTGACACCCTTACATTCCTCTGCTCTAGTTCTGGATCACGAATCTAGTTTTTTCAATGTTTCATAATGTCTGTTATCATTCACTGTGTTTCCAAAACCTATGAAGTCAACCAACAATACCTCCTTTTGATTCCAAACACAGTACAACCAGCAGCGAATTCCCTACTCCAATTATGGACTTCTTGACGTCCAACAAGGTATGTGCAGGCTAATTAGGGAGTGAGAGAAGCAACAAAAACAACAGTGTTGCTAACTGCTGTACAAATAATTTTTCTGCTTCCCTAGAGTTTGGTGACCTTACTTTTTGGAATTACCCTCATAAATAATGTAGTATTAGAGTTTTATTATTACAATGTTTGTAATACATTTTTAAAAAACATCTATAATTATTCAACTGTAGAAATTTCCTGTATTGTATTATTTCGTTTGTATGGTAAACTGTTTGGTTTTTTGCTTCCACAGCTTTTCTGGGAGTAAGATAATGTGATCAATATAAATCTAACTCTCAATAGTGGGACTTTGAATGGAGTCACGGCCAGACTTCTGAACAACTGCATGACAGAGTTTAAAAAAGGTTAGAAATTTGAATACAAATTTTTTAGTATTATTTAGTTTTGACTTTTCAGAAATAATTTTGCTTTAAAATGACCTGGGGAGTAGAGTGTTATACATACAGTAGAATTTTTAAAATTGATATCCTCCTTAAGTGTGATTTAGTTTCTACAATCCTGGAATGCATCACATGTTTAATGGAAAATTAATCTCATTATGTTGACTACTTTTGTGTTGTATGTTTGTTTTGGTTTATGATACAGCCTGAATTTTCAAATTCTTTGATAACACATGGATCAATAAGTCCCGAGACTATGCGGTCGTTTTTTTGCGATTTCCTCCTTCAAATGCACCAGCAAGTCAATATAATAATCACTGTTGATCGATTTACCTTTTTCGAGGTAGTCAATGAAAATTACGCCATGCGTATCCCAAAAAACTGACGCCATGACTTAGCCAGCTGACTGCTGCGTTTTCGGACGGCTTTCGCCAGCTGTGGATGACTGCCGCTTCGACTCTGGAGTGTAGTGATGTATCCATGTTTCGTCCATGGTCACGTGACGATGCAAGAAATCTTTTTTGTTGCGAGTAAATAGCGATAAACAGCTTTCTGAATCATCGACTGGTTGCTGTTTTTGTTCCATCGAAAGCAATCGCGGCACCCACTTGGAAAAAACCTTTTTCATGCTCAATTTTTCATGAAGGATAGTAAATACACTTCCGTATGATATCTGTGTCATCTCAGCAATCTCACAGAGCTTCACTTTACGATCTTTCATTATAATTTTTGTCACTTCACTCACATTTTCCGGTGTAACGGCTTCCACAGGTCTACCCGAGCGTTCCGCGTCATTTGTGTCGGTACGACCACGTTTAAACTCGGCAAACCACCGACAAATCGTTGCTTTTGATGGACAAGAGTCCAGGTAACATTTTTCAATCCATTGTTTCGCTTGCACAGTGTTTTTACCCATTATAAAACAATGTTTTATCAGAACACGAAACTCGGTTTTTTCCATTTTTTAAACAAACTACAAAACTACTTTACTCCAACCTTGATAACTCAGCTGTTTCTGGTCCGATCGACTTAATATTTTGACACGTTTCAAGCAAAGGTTAGTACTCTAGAAAGACCTGGTTACTGGTTTACTACGAGCGCCATCTCTGGGTTAGTCTCGGAACTTATTGATCCATGTGTTATCTTTCAAAATTGACCTGTCAAACTCAATCTCCATGAAAAGGTAGATGGTATGCTTCTTAAATGCATTTTTTTGTTGTAAATTCTTCTTTTGTGTTTTGTTGTAACCATATGTTTGATTAAATATCACATTCTATTGTTTATCATGAGAGTTGAGATTAATTAACTAGTAGGAATTATCTGAAATGTTAGCAAATACTTCAGTTACAGGAAGCATAATTAAAAATATAAAAAGAATAAAAATGTATCAATGCAATATAAAAGCTTAAAATTAGAAAATTGTGCAATCTGATGATATACCTTAAATCATTTGATAGAAAATACACACATATATATATGCTTTTAACAAAGGTAGTAAACCATAAGAAAATAATTGCACTGATTCTGAAAGATATTGTACACATGATTTTACTCTCATTATAATTTCTTTAAAGCTGTACAAACAGACAACAAACATATATGAATCAGTAAATGAAGCAAACTTATAAGTTTTCTCTTTGTCTTTTATATGTGTGTTTTGTTGATCAGTTGGTTTCAATCCCTTGGATGGTTAACTGACAGAGGCTCTAATTCTAGTGAAATGTTACAAATCTATTGTTTCATGTGTTCTTTTGAAAATGTTTATCTAGTGTGTCTTTTTTTTTTTTTTTTTTGTATTGACTGATAAAAGTATTATTTATATTATGAGAATTATAATTAAACATATAGATACATGCATTTTTTATCTGATTTATCCAATGAAAGCATATGCTGCTGTATAATTCAGATTTGATCTGGATTTTGTTTATTCCTTTAGAGAATACCGAGATTCCTCATATTATTTAGCAAAATATGTTTTGAACTCAATTCTCACTTTTTTTTTTTTTTTTCTGGTATGAAAAATTATTTCAAAGGCTTTAACAAATAGCAGTTTATATACTAATTAGAAATGTGTTTCCCTTTTGTAAATGTTGGATTTATTGATTCAGTTGAAGATTTTAAAAATAAAATTTCTGATAAATGGATTGTCTTTTAGAAATGTTAATATAAGAATAATTTCGTTTCAACCAAAAATTGGAAGGAATTTTTTTAAAATATTACTTCTTTGATATTGTCTGTCATCTTGTATATTAATCTAATCACAATGCTAATGTCCAACTTTCTGCACAGATGTATTGATTGAAATAGTCACACAATAATAGTTTAATAAGGCAGTCAGAGTACTCTTCAAAGCATTATGTTTGTTAGGAGAAAAGGGGATGATTTTTATTAGTTCTTTGTCCCTGTAACCAATAACTTCTACTAAAATATCAAAGATTGTTCTTTTTACCCAAGTACTCAGGAGGTTTGATATGATGAATTAATCCACATTGGAGGTAGCTTCGAATAGTTTGCGTTTGGGCTTAACTCCTTTTCAATCACCTAGACAAGCAAGTAATCTTGTGCACCATTCATTTCCTTTGCACTCTTGCTTATCATTCTACCACTACCACAACCTTTCTACCTGCGTATTCAGTTTTCCATTGCTTTTATACAACTTCTTTATGGTATATTCACTACTCTGCAAATATTTACATGATTTGCTGAATCATGTTTCATTTGGTTGGAAAGGAACTGGAAACGTAAATATAAAGTCAGAAAGTAATCCCATTTGTTATTTAAGGGATGTTTAGTGAATGTAGTCCATGTTACTGGGTTATAACTTTTTTTTTTTTTTTTGTTCAAAGGGGCCAGTTTTGCAAAGGAATATAATTTTGGACTGTATATTTTTATTTTGTTATTTATCAAGGTTTTGTCTTTCATGTTCTACAGAAACTCTGAAACAAGAACAAAATGTCCTTTTTGCCTTATGAAGTGCCTTTATCTCCAAATCGAAAAGTCTGAATGTACCATGGATCTTTTGTAAGTCATTCTCTACTTACATTATTTAAAAAGAAACATATTAAAATATGCATTTTCATATTAGTGTTTAGATCACTTCTTTAAATTACATTTATAATATTTTAATGTTTTTCAACGGATGGCTTAAAGAAAATCCATCTTTCCATTACAATACAGTTAGATATCTGTATAGGCTTGAAATTATACTTTAAGATAAAAAAATAAGTAAATAGATAGTTTACCCCTACAATGTATTAGAAACATAATTAAAGTGATTAAAATTCTATTGTAAATTTTCATGTTTAAAAAAGGAATGTTGATACTTTTAATGAATATTTCATGTGATACTGTTTTTAATTGATCCTTTTTTAATTAAATCAAGATTTTTTTTTCATCGAGAAAGGGGTATTTTTTTGATTACAGGTTATTTAATTTTATTTTAAAAAATATGCTTTATCTTAGAAACTCTTTCCCCCTCACATCAATAAATGTTATGAGTTGTAAAATCTTAAAATTTTAAAAAAAAGAATTAAAATTTACTAAGGTTTGGTCATTATTGTAATGAGTGATATTATTTTAAGTAATTTTTGTAGTTATGAATATTTCAAAAGTTTTTTTTAAATGTTTTTATAAATCTTGTATTCTTTAATTTCTCTTCTAAATTTTAATCTGTTTTCCATATCATTTTAAATCAATAACTGTGAATGTAAGGTATAATGAATCACTAAGAGCTTATATATATACACACATACACAAACTCTTGTGCAGTAAGCCTTGTTCTATTTTAAAGCTTTCTTTGCAACATAGCTCTTGTGTCTTAATTTTTTTTTTTTTTTAAAGATAAATATTTTCAATATACACTTTATTGATTACTGTAATTTCGATAATATATTAGATGATTGCAACTATATTTATTTATCACTGTATGTCAATAAAATATAATTGTTCAAAGTATTTCATCATAATTATACTATTATATTTTGTAATTATGAAATTTAATTAATTGAGTAGCTATTTTTCAGCCCTATCTTGTGAGCATTTTTCCTTGCTAAAGTTAAAATTTTATTTGCTAGGATTTTTATCTAAAGTTTAGAAAATTGTGATGAGAATGAATGTAGTTTAAAGAGTAGATCATATAAAATATTTCATTATGGGAATATTTATTGTCTTTATGTGCATGATTTTACCCAACTAGACTTTGAATTCTTGTCCATGCACTTTCAAAAAATATAAAGGGGGGTGAATTAATTTTTAATATTCTCTGACTTTGAAAGAGTTAAATTATCAAAAAGCTTTGTGAGAACCTTTGTAAAAGAATTTAAAGGAAAAAATAACAATTTAAACATTAAGTACAATTGTTTCATTCAGAATGTATTTTATTTTTAAAACAAATAGTTTATATATTAATAGATAATATTTAAGATAAAAATAAATTATTTGTATTTTTCTGTTAAGGGAAAGTATATGTGTTATAGAAATTGCAGCAAGTGTGATTTTTTTTAAACTTACAGAAAAAAATTTATGCCTTTGCATTCTGTATAATTATTTACAAAAATAAAAGCCTAATATTTATTTGGTATTTTTGTTTGCTTTTTTCAATTGAATGTATTTCAAGCAAGTTCATGACACTGTTTTTGCATTAGTTGTCTGAACCTTTATACACACTCACACACATATATATGTGTGTATATATAAGTATATATATTAACTTGTGTTGCTAACACTTAAATGTCTTTGCTTTTAGAGATATTCTGTGTAAACTCGTGGACAAACTATGTACTTACCTAGAATTCTCACCTTAATCACTGGTTTGAGCAGTCCCTTCAATACATTTCAGTAGTTCTGAACCTACCTTCTGGAATTCTTGAGGTACATGACAATAAGCAATAAAAGTGAATAATTTGTATGTCGATTCTTTCTTAGAAAATAAAAACAATATAAATGACAATTTCTATTGATTATATATCAAATTACTTGATGTGTTTCCTTATAGTCAGGTGCAGTATGAATTTTGTTACATCAATTTTTTTCTTTGTGATGATTTGCTAGAAATTTAAAATACCACTTGAAATTAAATATATATTTCAATGACCAGTTCGTGCTGAAAGAGTTTTTGCTGTGCACAGAAAGTGTGCAATATATTGTGATTTATATTGTGATATATTTGATGTCAAACTTGATAATAAAATTTCATTATTGAAATTAAAAGATTTATCTTTTATTTTCTTTTTCTCTCATGTATTTTATTGTTTGAAACATGATTCATCAGTTCTCATATGTTTCATATCAATTGATTTATGCTCTAATTTACATTGTTTGCAATGCTGGTTTTTTTTTTTTTTTTTAAGAAATCAATCATATTGATAGTATTTTTTAGTTAACAGATTATTTTAAAGTTTTAAACATTTTAAATGACTTAGTTATGTATTCAACATAAATATTTTCTTAAAAAAATTAGTATTATCTAATTTGAATTTTTATTTTTAAAATTAAGCAACATTAAATTTATTACGAAGTTTTAGTAAAGTTTTAGTACTCATTTTTCTCTAACAATGCCTTATTAACAAATTTTGGTATAATCAGCCATTCAATCAAATATATAATTCTATTTTAACTGTCTAATTCTTTTTTTTTTTTTTTTTTGATAGAACATGTACCATAAAGAAACAGAAAATAAGAAAGTATTATTAGAAGAAATAATGCTGTGGTGGAGAGGTAAATATTTTTGAAACTTTTAAAGTAATATATTGTTGTGGATTTTGTGTTAATAAAAATTGTTTAATTCATATAAATTGTATTAGTTCATTTTTGAAATGTATAAATATTTTCTTTGATTTATGTAGAACACATTTTGATTTTATAAAATTTTATTGATTAGTCTATGTATTTAATGAATCTGGAAAATATTTTCTATATTTAATTTAATTATAGGAAAAAGTTGAGTAACTTTTTTACTGCTTATAAGAGTTCAATATGTGGATATCATGTATAATTTCTTAACTTATGTTTGAATAAATACATTTGAACAAATCATTCCAAGTCATTTTCTGAAAATTATAGAATTTAGTTAATATACAATTAGCTTCCTAGTGTTTTTTTGTCCCCCCCCCCTCTTATCTTCAAGTGAATATTTTTACCTAATTATTTTCTTCCTGCTTGGCATAGGTGTCCAACAAACAAAGAATTTTTTTCCCCCATCTTGGAGTACTCCAAGATTTAAATGTCTTGATTGTTTTGCTCTACACAGCAAATTCACCACACATCCATTCGTTTTCCAATGCTTGTTTCTCTTTCATCATAATCAGTATATGGATTTAATTCTCATATATATGGGTTGACCAAAATGAACTTAATACATTTGCCATGGTGGTATTTTTAATGATGTCATGAACAGTTACTGGCTAGATGCTTTTTGCAGTATCTATACTACTGAAACTGTCACTATTTACTGTGCCTTTAACCTGGTTGAAAAAATTCCAGTTCCCGTCAATTCATTTTATGTACTGACTGCAGGAATGTCCTGAAAACATTGAAAAATCAGAATAATCATATGGCGATTGATATCACTGATGTTATTTGCAAACAGCACAGGATTTAATATCAAATTCTATAAGATACTTAGACATGTAAGTATTTTAGATAATGAAAAAGCAGATTCAGCTGCATGATTGACAGTGCAACATCTACAGCTAGCAGTTCCGCTTTCTGATATAAAACTTTTCATTATAATAGACAATAAAAGGGTATAGCAGGAAATGTGATATACAAGTCAACTCCTTTTTTTCTGGTAAAAAAGTGTGTTCCATTTCCCCCCCCCCCTGTATTGTGTATGATTATGAATGAGTTATTTCTTGACATGTTAAAGAAAAAAATTGCTTATTTATGGAATATTTTCTAATTTTAAAAGTGTAGTATTATAAACATAAATGGAATAATTTTCTGGCGGCAAACTTGTTCTGGGTTTGGAGTGGACTATTGCACATATTGGATGAGGACAGTCTTAAATGCAAAACATTAAAAAAAAAAATGCCAAAACCAACTATTGAATGTGTACAGCTTAGTACATTATATTTCCTCATAGAATAAACTGAATAAAATATGAAATTATTCTTCAAAAAAGAAGCTTCTACTTGTACGTTAAAGTTCATAATTCAAAGTTTCTTGGAACAATGACTGATTGGCTATAAGTTTTGAATCCTGTTTGCTGTCAAAACTCGTTCAAATTTCTCCATACTTTTGAAGTAAATTTTGTGTAACTTTTGAAATATTTAAGGTGTTTGAATTCTGTTTATTTCAATTCAGCATTAATTTAAACACAGTTTATTTTTTATGCATGTTATTGTTAAGTATTAACCCTTTGACATTTAGGCGAATCAACAGTTTTCTTCTCTTTTGACACACAGTGTTTTGATCAAACGGTGAAAGTAACATCCATTTCCCCCAGTGGCTTTTGAAAATGTCACTTTTTTCTGATGGTGATACAAATACCTTGCTTGCCATGGTGGTTTTAAAAGATAGTTTCCAAAGATTGGTTTGTAGTATATTTATGTAATATTTACACCAATTGTAACTTGCACTTTCAAACAGTCCAGTAAATGATAAATATTACTCAGAGCTTGGAAACTTGCAATAATTTTGTAACATTGTCTCGCTCATGAAATATCGTCATCGCTCGATTCTTCTTCTAAACGAAAAAAAACTATCACCAATCTCCTCATCAGACTAAAAGAGTGAAAACTGTCATAATCATTTCCGAAAACATATTCATCATCAGAATTATGCTTTCGCTTTTGAGTCATTTTTAGTAACAAACTCCCACAAATTACACAAGAAAAATAACTAGATTGACAACATCTCAATCAGTTACATTTTTCTTTATTAAGCAAAAAAAATTATAGTACTCGTACCGCTATCTATATGCTATCAAATTAACTATATTTTGCCAGTAGATATAATTTGTAACACAAATAACGCAGGATAATATGCATAAATGAACTCAGTTCATCAGGGAAAAGATTCACTTCGCAAGTAGGGTTCGGCTGCAACCATTTGGGTTGCAAAACTTCAGACGAGCTGCACTCATCAGTGCCCATTATGGTGCACTATTCGAATGACAAGCTGGGCTTGTTCATAACCATTGAGTGGTCAACATATTGCAGCCATTATACATAATGTGAAATTTATATGTATTTAAAAATATATTTATTTTTAGGTTAGAAATTCAACTTAGGAAAAAAAAGGGAATTAATATTGTTAAGAAAATGAATTGTTTAACCAATTGATATTTTTTAAAATTATCTATAAAAGTTTGTTTCTAAGCAAAGCAATAAATGACTGTGCAATTAATCATTAAAAGTCACTAGAATAGAGACATATCATGTTATATAACTTTATTCTTATTTGAAAAATTAGATTTGCCTATTTTGTGACTTGTTATTAAATCTGTGTTATGTTTTTGATACTATTTATATTTTTCTTTTATAGCACTGTGTGTGATCTACAACTGTGATGAATTGATTCTTGTCATTCAAATTTGTTGTATTTGATAAGGTAATTCTGCTACTTGAATTACTAGCATTTACATGATATCTATGACACAGTGATATCACATGGTACAGTACAAAAAGATTGTTCTAAATATGAAAATTTGTATGAGTAAACAATCCTATATTTTTTATATAGGAGTGATTTTTAAGATGTGTCCACTGCATGTGTAAATGCATTATCACAATGTATTCATTAATGTTTAAAACCTAATAATGTTATACATTAAATATACGAGTATAAAGAACAATCTTGGAAATTATTTGTCCGAATGTCTTTCAAAGTATCAAAGGAGCTTATATGGGTTTAGGAAATTGATCCTCAAACCTGTAAATAATTGTATGATATGAAATATCTTATTGAAATAAAGATGTTCTTATCTATTAGTTCATGACTCATTTTTAAGAACTTTTATTCATTTCAATCAAATGATGCCGTTTGATCTTTCGTAATAGATATTGTTAAATGTTTTTGTGATGAATATTTTTTTAATAAGACAGTGTATGAAGAAATGTTATTTCTTCAACAGAAAGAAATATTTTTTTTTTCAGGAGGTTCATTTTGAATCTTTTCCTGTTAAACCTTAGGATTTTTTATATTTATCAAGACTGTCTTCAAGGTACTTAAAATATATTTTTTAATGTGCATTAATTTCCAAAAATTTTAACTAACAATTATAAATCATAAAAAATCCATTTGGAAAATAAATATGCATAACATATTACAGTAATATATCTTTAACGCATTTTATGCTAAAAGTAGATGTACATATCTCACAAGTAGACAAATTCAAATAAAGTACTAATATTTCTATTGGGTAGGGTTGCCTGTATAAAACTGTCACATAGAATGAAAGTCAAATAAAGACTACAGAATTTAATCTCAACTCAAGAATTATCAATTTGATATTTAGAAACTTTATTTTATAAGAACTGATATTAGTATTAAGAACTCATTTTAACTGGAACTATAAACAGATTAGAATTTACTCTGGAATAATGTAAATTAACTATAAACGAAGATAATAGGATGCAAAGTCAGACAACAGGAAGATGAAAAATCTATCTCCAATATGATAACTATTTGAAAACATATATAAGGTCATCCACATGTATTGAATCATATGTATTGATATGTAAATTTATTCCCGGAAAGAATTTTTTCCGTAATTTGCCCCTGCAATTGGCTGCATAAATTAAACGAATTGTACTTCTGTTGTCTTTGAAAGGAGTGAAATCATAAGGGATGGAGAACTATTTCAAAAGTTTTTGAAAAAAATTGAAGTTGTGCTATTTGTTTTTTGAGGTGATTTGGGTTTTATCTTTGCAGGATTTCAGAATCTGAATAACAACTGCATGCTTTCAAAGATTATGGGATTTTTGCTTTCTAAAACTATTATTATGAATAATTTAGAATAATGTTACATTCATTAAGGTTAAATTTTTTATGGAAGTTTCTGGAATATTGTATGCTCACACACTTGGTGATGTGCTTTTAGATGATTTTATAGTCTTAATTAGAATTCAAAAATGGGAAGAGGTTTATTAAGTAGGTTGTCTTCTTTTCATAGAAAATCCAAAGAACATAATGATGGTGGTGGGGGGGGATAATACTTCGTTAAACTGAGAAAAAATTACACAGTGCATGATAAAACAAAATGGTAAGTGCTCAAGTGTAGCATTTAGCTATTTTGTGGATTGTTTGGTTTAAAACTAAACTAAAAGTGCCATCGTGTATGAGAATTGCTTATATTATAAAGTAAATACTATTGTCTATGGGAGTCGGCCCTAATTACTTCATTCCCATTGTATTTACGCTTCATGTGCAGAAGTCTAACACATATAAAATGTAGATAATTTAAAATTCTTGTGAAATCCCAGAAAAATTTACTTGTTTCTTACTTAAGAATGTTTTCCTATTCAAAGTAAGAATGTTGTTTTAAAGAGTAATAACTTATTAAATTAATATCAAAATTGATATGAAATTCATCTTCATTAGAATTCTGTAGGTAATTATCATCTGATCCTTAAATTCTCTTAAGTCATTAAAAAAAAATTTCTTTATTATAATTTTCAAATAAAAGGGACATTTTTTTTATGAAATATTTAATTGGACTTTGAAGAATACAAAAGTTTTTTATTGTATATCTTTACATGAAAAAATAAATTTTATTTTTTTCATTTATAAACTTATACTGAAGGTAGAGGAGTACTCCCTATTGAATTGAAATGGTATGTTAAAGAGAATCGAAAATATGTTTAGTGCGGTCCCAGGTATCGATTCTTTTTTATTTACTTTAGTTAGTAAAGTTTATTGTTTTCAAAGAAAAATTTTTCGAAAAAATAGTCATGATATATATATATATAAAAAAAAAAGGTCAACACAGTATGAGATGATATATTGAACAATTTCTCAAGATGAAATAAACTGGTTTTGGTGATTCACCTTATCTAAATGAACGTTTTTGTTTTTGGTTCACTGTTATTGCATTCCATTTTTGGTTTGATCTTATGGTCTGTAATGAATGATTGAGTACAACACACAATTCTTTCATTAAACAATACCATATTATAACTGTAATTACCTATTGGAATAGAACAGAGGTTGCCAAATTGTTTAAATTCTGTTGTATTAGTTAAGTCTGATAAGGTTCCAATATCTTATTACTTTCAGCAATGTAGCTTGTTGTCTTATAAATTTTAGAATATATTCCAATAACCCATTAATATTGATTTTAATGCTTTATTAATTTTGGATTGTATTCCTCTAACGTGTTACTTTTCAATTTTATTTCATCATCCTGTTTCTTTTTTGGAATATATTCCACAGCCGTATTTTTTTAAACACTTTCCTGTTTATTTTTATCATTATTTTGCTTTCTACAATTCTATTATTCCTTTAATATATTCCTCTTCCTGTTTTTTGAAAAATAAGTTTAAAACCTAGAAACCAAAAAGTTTTTAATATATCCATATTTTTCAACAATTATTATTGTTCTTTAAAAGTGAAATTTTTATTGAATGCTTTTTTAAAACGATTTTCTTGGAATTTGCAATCCGAATTTTGAAACTTTAATTGCTGCTGATTGAAAACTAAGAATATAATAGATTTAACCTGTTATTATTTATAACAGGCATAATTAACGTTCCGCTGCAGAATTTCTCTGAAAAGCATTTAAATTTTTTTATAAAATCTTTGTAAGTATAAGCGTTAATATAACTAGCATTGATTTTATATACTCATCAATTAGTCTTTATGTTTAACTCTTACATTTAAAATCGATATTCTTAAATTTATGTGTTATATTGAAAGGTAAAAAAGCAATATTTTATATTTGATCCGATTTCAATTGTAGAATTAAAGAATGAAATATTTTGAAGTATTTGTTTACCGATAAAATACAATTTATATAGTCTGTTGCGTAAGACTTTTAAAAAATGAGTGCTAGATGTTAATATTTAAAATAATTTTATCATTTAAAAAACAAGTAATTCTTATCTATAAAAAATACTTACAACTGTACTAAAAATTACACAGCTCTGGTGAAAAATTCTAAAAATCTAAAAAATTGTCTGGAAGTGTTTTCTCTATATATTTTCACACCTTTTGAGTAGAGAAAGTAACTAAAATATTTTCTTGAAGTATATAAACTAATAAGTAAACATGAATAAAGCACGCAAAATAGAAACGAAGTGCAAAATTATACAGATTTAAAAATATGAATCTTAGAAATTATTAACTTTGCATAAACACTTTTTCACAAAGTAACCTGTGTTTTAACTATTCTACCTCTTCTTTGCTAGTTACAGAACAAGATACATAAGTTGAATCTTGTATAGGATTACCCATTTTAAATTCTTTGAATAGGTCTTAGTGGCAGCGGTAGCCCAATGGTCATGGTTCGACAGAACTCGCGCCCGTCATTGTTTCCGTGGGTTCGAGTTTTGATTCCTGCTGTGTAGCGGAATGGACACATGTTAAATCTGTAGAGGGTCAAGTCATTGTTGGCGTGGTTTAGAAGTTTGTAGAAAATGGTGCCAGCTCGAGTGTCGCCCTCGTCATTTGACCGAGATTCAAAATTACGATGTCCTTCGTCAACAGCCCTCATGTTGCTTCTAGAACTACGTTAATAAAACCTATCAATCAGAATTCATTATTTAACTTAAACTGTCAGGATATTTGAATATCGGACAAGAGCAATTGTTTTTTCCATGACCTAAACTTTTACTTAAACTATAAGGTATTGTATTATTATTTTTTTTATCTTATTTAAATTTTGCTTACTTATTTTAATTTCCAAGTTAAGTATACAATAAATTTTGATTTCATTATTCATTGGGAGGTGAAACCAATATCAAAACACTTGTTTGAAGCAACAGATAAATTTAGACTTTAGATAATTGTTTCCAATGAACTTCCACATAGTTTTACATTGCATGCTAATGAATCATCTGTGTTCCGTTCGAAACTTTAATATGACAATGATTCTACAAGGGCAAAGTGTAATCCTTAACTAAATTTTTTTTAGCTCGATATTCATTCTCTTAAATTAAAACTGTCCGATGCCATTATTATTAGAGATTATAGGGGAAAAAAATTTTAAAGTACTGTCACATTGTTCAAACTAGTTACACAATTTGCCACACAGAATGCGGGCCGCGGTAGCCTAGTGGTCAAGGTCGTGGACTAGCGGCCGGCGGTTTTCGTTCAGTCGCGGGTTCGATTCTTTTTATTTTTTTTAATAAAAACTAAACTATACTAGCCACACAGAATGCCGTCTTTAGAATATCAGGTATTATACTTGAATTTTGTGAAATCTTACGTAAATGATACGGATTTGTCGTATTAAAAAAAAGGGATCGATTGATTAGTTTTATTAACGTCGCACTAGAAACAACGCGAATGCTATTGATGAACCTCGTAATTATGAGTCTCGGTCAAGTGACGAGGACGACACGAGAGCTGGCACCTCCCCCTCCTAACTTCCGCACCAAGCCAACGGGAGGACTTTGGGCCTCGACAGATTTAACGTGCATCAGCCCCGACTACATGGCGGATCCAATAAAATGGAACGACAAGGGTTGATTCGAATACAATTCGTCTTTGTTGATATTCAATTACTTGATCCAGAAATGCTTATCGAACCATAAAACCTCAAGAAAAACTCTTCTGTCCGACTTTTTTACGGAAATCATTTGAAATTCTTGGTAAATGTCTATCATACGAGATGTAGATATTAAATAACGGGAACTGATGCTACTGCAGAAGTACGCATGCGCCAAACGCCACTGACCGACATCTGTTTAACGTGAAGCTTTCTCTTTCGAATGCAGTGCCTCTCGCTTCTGTAAATAAATCCCTATAGCCTTAGCCTTCTTTCGCCGTAGAGATATTTTTTTTGTTTCGCCCGGAAAATAATAAATGTTACAATACAGCAACAAATTTTTGTGAATTTTCATATGAAACTTGGAAAAACCGCTAGTGAAACTTACAATTTGGTGAAAGAAGTGTATGGCAATGAATGTTTATAGCGAGCACGTGTTTTTGAGTGGCTTAAGCGTTTTCAAGATGGCCGAGAAGACATTGCAGATGATTCACGCTGGAGTCTCCTTCCACGTCAAAAACGAATGACAATATCGTTAATCTGGTTCGATCAGACCGTCGGTTAAGTATTGCGCAATTGCTGGGATCATAGGAATTGACAAAGAATCCGTATGGCAAATTTTACTTAACAGTTTTAACATGCAAAAATTGTGCCTAAAATTTTCACATTTGAATAAGAAGCTCGCAAAAAAATGTTAGTACTGACGCTATGAATGCTATTGAAAATGACCGAAACTTATTAGAAAGGATAATAACGTGTGACGAATCGTGTTTTTTTTTTTTTTTTTTTTTTTTTTTTCCCTTATGATCCTGAATTGAAGCGCCAATCCATGGACTGAAAGAGCCCATCTTCACCGAGATTGTGTGATTCGTTTCTTTGGATTGTGTAATTTTTCCATTCGGGCAAAGTAATTCAAAAGCAATACTACAACCCTTAAAATACAATTTCATTTCTTCAAAGTTTTTTTTTCTTTAATTTTGGCAATCTTCCACGACATCCTTTTGTCCCGAGCTCTTCCTCGCCATTTATCTTTTTTCAGTCAACACCATTATTGGGTATATCTTCTGTCAACACCATTGTTGATGATGTATGTGGTGGCCTTAGTAGCCTAGTGATCAAGGTCTCGGCCGGTGGTTTTCGTGGGTTCGAGCCTTGATGCCACTAAAGACCCGCCGTGTAGCTGCGGATGATGCACGTTAAATCTGTCAAGGCTCAAAGTCCTCTCGATGGTGTGGTGGGGATGTTAGGAGAAGGAGATTTTAGCTCCGGTGTCGTCTTCGTCGCTTGACCGAGTTCAAAATTACTAGGTCTGTCGCCAATAGCCTTCGTGTTGCTTCTAGTGCGACGTTAATAAAACCAAACCAAAATCTACATCTGGTATTGTGCCCTCAAACCCCACCTAACATTTTCTATACTCACTACGCAATCAAAAAGCGAATACTAGACTTGATTAATGGACTTTATACTCTCTGTCATAGATGTTCAACGTTTTTTGACCTATGTCTCCTTCGCCAAAAAATTAAAAAAAAATACTCAACGCCCCCTTTAAAAATCCATGCACATCCACCCGCCTCCCTTCTTTAAATCAATAACATAGTAAGGAGTTTTCAGATATTTAGTAAATATGTAAAAATTATCCGGAAATCAGTAAAATAAAGTGATCAAGCAAAAACATTCCTTTCCTCCCCCCTCTTCGAATGCTTTGTAACATCGTGACCCCAGAATTTGTGGAATGGATCGGTAACGTGAAGGAATCACAAAACTTTAGTAAAATTACTTCTTTATTGTACAATTGTATGAGTTATACTCAAGTTAGAAGACGTTTTTGTCTTGTTACTCTTCGCACAAAGTCCCGAACAAAATATCTAATGCAAAATACCACGAATAGGTATATATCCACATGAATTTAGTCCCTAAAAGAGAATTCACCAAAATCGCAATTGCAGAAGATAGCCTAAATCGCCTCCTCTCTCGCTCACTCCTTGCGGGATCGCCTTCTTTCGCCCTCGTCCGGATCCCCTTCTTTTTTATCTTTTATCTGTCCCTTTTTAAATCCTAGGGTAGGGCTGACTCACGCCCCCTTCGATTCATTTTCATTTTTGATTGAACAGCCAAATTTCACGAACCTCAGTTTCTGTCTCCCAACACCATTCTCTCTTATCGGCTAATATCTAGTTTAACGCATATGCATGCAGATGTCGGACGTCCAACTGGTAGGCCCTAAATACCCATATATATCTATGTCACGGTTCATAATTCTTCACAAAGGTGAATCAACCCTGCCTCACCTGTGTAGCAGAGTCAGGTGTTCATGAATGTAGCTGACCAAAGCAGATGACCCCAGATTTGGCTCATTTATTGCTTTGGAGTAGTAAATTTTTTATTACGCCTTTGTATGGAAGTTGGGAAACAAAAACGGGAATTCATTGCAAATGTCTCTGACGGGGTTTTTCTATAGCCTACGTTACAGCATTCTATTCCATGTAATCATAAAGAATAACCTAGTTTTGAGAAGAAAAAGCACACTGTTTACCGTAGGATTAACATTACACTCAGAAATTCGTGATAGTGTATCGGTGGAAGTCTTAATTTTTTCCCGACCTATTCAAACTTTTAAACATAATCTTTTTAAACCGAGCCTAATGATACGCGCGCCCACAATGGTACACTGCTCTTGCCGCAACTCGTTCATAAACTAGTCAAAAAGGTAATGGTAAAATAAGATGTCGTTTACCAATGTATTCTTATAATGCGGACCTGATCTTACTTAATCAAGACATTTAGAACTATTTATTGAAGCATGAGCACGATAATTTTTAATACTACTCAAGCTTTTAGCACATTCTTGTATTGCACAGGGGCTGGGGGAGCAGTTAACCTTCATCCCCCCCAACCAACCGAATTAACCTTAGACCAAAATCGGCTCTTTTAATGCCTTCAATGCCCCCCAGTGACAGTATCAACCCCTTTCGAAACCACTGGTACCGTTACAAAAATAACTGGAGGAAGAACTAGACTCCATTAGACAATGTATCAACATTTCTTTTGTATAGTCCTCATTTTGTTTCTTTTTAGGATTTTAATAAACAATCAATCAAAAACCTATCTTTTGAACCATTATGAAGTCTTACAAAGTTTGAAGCAACATTTCACGCAGCTATGTATAATTACTCGTATTTAAAGATGTTACTTCTTCGACGCTGGACGTTTTGTCCGAGGCATCGGGGGGTGTTATTCTACCCTTTGTCCCGTGGAGAGGGAGTTGACCTTAGTAGCAGCCGGCTGGTGTTGTTTCGAACCCTGGTCCAGTTCGTTCGAAGTTGACTGGTCGCTTTTTGCTGTGCCTCTACCAACTAGGCTTAAAAGACGTCTCATCTGGCTAGTTAGCAAGGTGTTTTTTTTTTCATAGCGTTGTTGTAGAAAAGAGTCATTTCCGGAACATCGGGGGGTGCTATTCTGCCCCGTACCCGGTGGAGGGGGAGAGAGTTTTTGGCGACCTCAGGTAGGCTACGCTTCTTAAAGTTCCAGCAGTGGCGTGAACTGCTTTTTCTTTGTCTAATGGAGCATGGCATGGATAGAAACATGAAGGTATTAATGATTTTGTGAGTAAAATTTTAGAATTGGTAGTAAAGAGAGGATTGAATAGTGTTAGAGTGACTAATGAGTGTTGAGTGGGATGAGCGATATGATTGGTCGAAGCGAGCGGAGGGTAGGGTCTGCCGTGGGTGAGGGGGAGCAAGCACTCCGCTCTCGCCGAGGCAGGGTAGAAGGAGAGCGGTAGGTGAGAGGGTAGAACTGCCGATGGGAAGGGGTGAGCGGGGCTCAACCCTAGCCGGGGCAGGGAGGAAAGGACAGGGAGTAGGGGAAGGAGAGTGGTTAGGTCTGCTGAGGGGAAGGACTAAAAAGAAACCAGCAAAAGGTCAGTCTACTCAGAAAACAGTAACCTCCCTCCCACCCGACCCGTAACTGCAGGTGTTACTTTTGCAAACATTTGCAGTAACGAAACCACCCAAGAGATGGCGCCACAAATAGCCCAAATGTCAGCCGAAGCCAAACACCAGTTTGAACCGGCTACTGCCCTTATAACCACCCCACAACCAGGAAACTTTAATTTCATTACAGCCATTGCAGAACTACAAAACCTATTTAATAAATTCCCGAAAATATTCGAAGCCCTAAACAACATGTCGAAAGTCACCAACGACTTCGACAAGCTCAACATTTTCATATCGGGTGTAGTCGCGACACCACCCATTTCCAATAATTAAAATTCACCCTTCTCGGACTCAAACTGGTGTTTTGGAATGCCCAAGGTGTAAAGTTCCACGAAGTAGAATTAAGGAACTTCATAGATAAGCACAACCCTGACTTAATACTAATCCAAGAAACACATCTCGGACCAGGAATGAAATTTTCAATTCCAAACTACACCACATATAGAAATGACAGACCCACCACAAGCAATCGCCCGTTTGGCGGAACTGCAATTCTTATTAAGAAACCTCTCCCACATTACAATATCCCAACACCCACATTAAACGGTGCAGAAGCAACTATCGTTGCCCTCACCCCTACAGATGGAAACCCAATACTCATTACCTCGATGTATATACCCCCCTCTGTCAGAGTCACTCACATTCCAACAGACATAAATACTATTCTAAATATAGGGCCGACTTCACTAATATGCGGAGATTTAAATGCTAAGCATACTACCTGGGGCTGCACATACAACTCATCGAGAGGTAATGCACTTAAAAACTTTGCCGATCAGAACGGCATAGATATCTTAGCCCCGCCCACTCCAACAGGATTCGGACATAACTCCGCCTCCACCATCGACATTGCTCTTACGGCGAACTTTGATTGGCCCTTCCAGATACACTCGCTACCGGAGTTAAGTAGCGATCACAACCCAGTTCTCATTCACTTTGCTTCTCAAGAGAAGTTTAAGCTTCCTTCGCCGAAGCTCCACACCAACTGGGAATTGTTTAGAAAAACACTCCTTGACACAACCATCAACACTTTTACACTCCCCAAAGAGCACAGAGGAGAGGATATTGAAATTGAAGTAGCCAAACTGACACACAACATTTTAAGTGCACACCAAAACGCCTCAAAACCAATCCAAACAAACAAACAGACATTTATCGGCAGAGAGCTTAGAAACCTTTTTCAAGAAAGGAACAAAGCCAAAAAACTTTGGCAGTTCACAAGATTCCCTGCTGATAAACAAAATTTAAGCAGAATTCAAAACGAAATAAGGCGTAAAGTGCACTTACACAAACAAAAAGATTGGGAAGAAACTCTTGAAAATCTGAATGCTGAAAACGGCACTCTATGGAGTATGTCAAAAGCACTCAGAAAGAGAAGACCCCCCTGTTTCCGCCCTAAACGGCCCAACTGGTATCGCCCTGAGTGACGCAGACAAATCTGAAACACTCGCTGACTCACTTCAGAGTCAGTTTAAACTAAATGATCTAAATTCACCAACACATGATAGCACAGTGAAACACGTCGTTCACGAATTCTTCATGAATGAAGAAAACTTCGAAAACTCCCCCCCCACCACCTACTCCACCACTTGCTTCAGAAATCGCAAATTACATCAAAATCCTAAAAATTAATAAAGCACCAGGTAAGGATGGTATCACAAAAAAATGATTAAAAATCTTCCATATCTCTGCATCTACCAACTCAGAAATATCATCCAAAATATGCTAGACATCGGTCACTTTCCGGATTCCTGGAAAACTGCCACAATCATACCGATCCGGAAACCTGGAAAAGATCCAACTAAACCTGAAAACTACAGACCTATATCCCTCCTCTCAGTGTTAAGCAAAATCGCAGAAAAAATTATCCACAATAGACTGAGCAAATTCAATAGTGAAAATGACATCCTGATCCACGAACAGCATGGACTCGTTCCAGAGCTCTCCACATCACACCAACTACTCAGAGTGGTGGAACTAGTTAAAACTGGATTCTACAAAGGACAACTTACAGGTGCAGTTTTCCTTGATATTCAGAAAGTATTCGACCGGGTCTGGCATACTGGTCTACTTTATAAACTAATAAAAATTAATACACCCCCCCCACCTAATCAAAATTATCAAATCTTATTTAGAAAATCGAAATTTCTCTGTCATCATCAATGGAACCTACTCTTCACCAAGAAATATCGCAGCAGGAGTCCCGCAAGGAGGAATTTTATCGCCGACCCTCTTCAACTACTTCGTGAACGACATCCCAAAACACCCAGACACAACTCTATGCGTGTACGCAGATGACACTGCGATACTAGCACGTCACTACTTCCCGAAAAACATAGGCCAAGCACTAAACAACCACCTCAAAGACTTAGAAGTATGGTACTCAACTAGGAAAATAGCCCTGAATGTTTCCAAGACAGAGGCCGTCTTCTTTAATAAAAATAATAGAAACATTGAACCTGACATATATTTAAACAATAACAAAATCCCCTGGTCCGGGTCCACAAAATACCTCGGTGTTACGTTAGATAAGAAACTCACTTTCAAACAACATATAATACTAATTAAGCATCAATATAAAGCAGCAGTCAGAAAAAATTTTCCCCTTCTCGCGAGAGATTCTACATTAAATAGAACCAACAAGATGCTTATCTATGCACTGATGCTTAGACCTATCCTAACTTACGCCTCCCCTGTCTGGGCCCACTGTGCACCTACTACTATGGATATCCTAGAAAGCTCTCAATCCAGCATACTACGAACAATAGCAAAAGCACACTGGTACATGCACACTGCTGATATCAGAAATTCATTAAATTTCCCAACCCTCAAGCAATTCATCAAAAAACCAGCGAAAAACTTATACAATAAAATCGATATCTCCACCAACAGAACCATTCAGGCAATAGAGAAATATACTCCAATCAATAATAATCAACTTCTGCACAGACCACGCGAAATACTACTTGATTAATTCTCAATTTCTCTTCATCATCATTTTCCTACACCATTTCCTGCCAAAATCTACTTCAAAATGACATGCATCATCAAAAGCCAATAGGAGCGCACCCAGCAACCAATAGGAACGCTCCCTCTCCACACTCAAGAACCAACTTCAATTTCTTCTTAACCAGACATGAGGAATAAGTCAGGATACTTCTACCAACGCCACTAGTATTAGCCTCACTTAACAGTAATAATAATCAATAGCATTTATTTAAAAAATAAAATGGACTACTCAGATTCTAATATCTAATAACTTAAATTTAAATTTAATTTTAAATTTTAAAAATTTACTGATTCATAGTTATTATAACTTTTAATTTTAATTGTAAAATTAATAACTAAGCATTGCTCGTTTAACTTTTTTTTTCACTCTGGTAATTCATTATTTTTTCAATTTTTGAATTAACTTCTGGGCAAGCTGAAAACCAAAGTTCTGTCTCACCTCCAACTAATTAATTAAAACTGGGGATTAAAGCCCGTGAGGGTTATGCACCCCAATATAAAGTCACGTTTCCTGAGGGGAAGGGGGAGTGCTCCCCCTTACCATGGCAGGGTGGAGAGGGAGAGAGAAGAAGGGAGAAACGGTAGGAGAGAAAGTTTTTGATCAGCTATTCGAACAGCTGATCGAGGTGGGGAAGTGGGTCAAGTTTCGGTTTGTCGTAGGTTTCTTTAAAAGGTCAGATTTTGGATTGATGCAAGGCGATGATAGTAGTTAATTTCTTGAATGATGGTAGATTGGGCGTTGATGGTTGGGTTGTTGTGGTTTTCAATGCTATTGAGAAATGACTCCCAGAGCTTGTGGATAGTTTTTGCGATGGAGGGTATCTTGAGTTCAGTATGAAGGAATCGGATTGCCATGTATCTAGGGGCTCTTGCGATGTGTCGGAGGAAGATGTTTTGGGTTCTTTGAACTCTGTTTCTATGATTGATGGCGGTGCAGCCCCAGATTTGGCAGCCGTAGGTGATCACTGGTAGGATGTAGGTTTTGTAGATTAAGAGCTTGTTTGAAAGAGATAATTTTGACTTTTTTCCAAGTAGAGGTTGTAGAGAATAGAATTTTCTGGAAGCTTTTTGGATGATGGACTCGATGTGATATTTAAAGGTGAGTTTTGGGTCTAGCTGGATACCTAGATAGGTGACTTGATCAGCCCATTCTATGTATTCATCGAAGAAGTTGATAGGAGGAGGTGGGTTGTAGGGTCTATTGCTTTGGTTGAAGAGGATGGCGTGGGATTTGCTTGCATTTATTTTGATTCTCCAGAGAGAAAGCCAGTCTTCTAGGATCTCGACGTAATCTTGGAGGATATATTGGATTTCAGTGATAGATTTGTTTTTTGTTAAAATGGCCGCGTCGTCCGCAAAAAGGCAGATTTCAACATAGGGTGAGGTGGGGAAGTCATATGTATATAAAGAAAAAATTTGGGGAGAGATCAAACTTCCCTGTGGTGTTCCTGCAGATATATGACATATTTTAGAGAGCTGGTGATGAAGTTTAACTTGAAATGTTCTGTTTGATAAATAGCTATTTATAAGTTGAATGAGATAAGTAGGAAAGTTGAGTTGGATGAGTCGGAAAATCAGTCCCTTGTGCCAGATGCGGTCGAACGCTTTCTGTACATCAAGGAATAGACCACCTGAAATGATTTTATTTTTGGAATTAGATTTTACAAAATTTACTACTCTAAGTAGTTGATGGCAGGTTGAGGTCTCCTCTCAGAAGCCATGTTGATGTGGAGGGATGATATTGTAGATGTCGGAGAAGTGCTGTATACGTTTAAGGACGATTTTTTCAAAAATTTTCGCTATTGTAGAGATGAGGCTGATAGGTAGGATCTTGAAGGTCTTTTCCTGGCTTCGGAATCATGGTGATGACTGCGTGTTTTCAGGCTTGAGGAAAATGATTTAATTGAATACATCTATTGAAGATTTTAGTGAGATAGGTGATGGAGTTGAGAGTAAGGGATTTTAGTGCAAAGTTTTTGATTTTGTCTGGTCCCGGAGTTTTTTTAATATCTAGTTTGGCGACCTTGAGTGCCGCTGCTGTTTCGAACCCTGGACCAATGGGTCCGAAGAATGTTGACCGGTCGCTTTTTGTCATACCTTAACCTAGTCTGAAAAGACGTCTCATCTGGCTAGTAAGCAAGGCGTTTTTTTTTTTTTTAAACTTCTAGCGTTGTTGCAGAAGAAAGTCGATGTATTTTTTTTTTCTTTTCGTATTCGATAAAATATCGGTCTTATAACTCGGGAGATTAGAGTACATTACAACTTTTTTTTTTCATATCGGACATTTATTCCAGAATTTACTTCTATTAGGCCTTTTAAGATAAAACAAAATAATATTATTTTTCTTGATCAATTCTTCCTTTTTCTAAACTCATGCTCCAAAATATTATTACAACTCTTTGAGCTATAGTTTTTTCCTCTCGAAAAATACAATAATTCAAAATCGTAGACATTCACTTATCATTCCAAACTACTGCAGCGGCTCTCGTCAACAACAATGTCAGAAGTTAAAAGACCTTACTCATCCAGCCCGATGAGATATCTTTTCGGCCTGATTGGTAGGACCGTCAACTTCGGACCCCTTGGTCCAGGGTTCGAAACAACGCTACCGCATGAAGGTCAACAACTCTTCCCCCCCCCCTCCTCGGGGTCGAAAAACCACCGGCGGCCGAACTACTAAAGACACACATCGTGCTGTGGAGCTGATGCACACTAAACCTGTCGAGTCTTCAAATCCTCCTTTAGTATGGTATGGAAGTTTGGAGAGAGAGGTGTAAGCCTCGTCACTTGACCGAGGCTCAAAATTACGAGGTTAATCTCCAGTAGCCCTCGTGTTACTTATATAAGTACAAAGTTAACAAACAAATTATCATTACAAATAAGTTTGTTGTTCAAAAATAATTCCTATTCAAGTGAAACACTTTAAACATCGCCATTCTTATTGAAGTTTTTTCTTATTAGATATTTTACTCGAAAAAATTAATTCCTTCACTTTAGCCCTTAATTCACCAAACTCTTCTATTTTTAAGAAATCAGGTAAAAGATCTGATTAGGTTTTACTCTTGATAGATATTCTATTTCTAATGGGGAAAAGAAAACTTTTTGGAAAACCAAAAATATGAACCGTTTATATATATTTTTGACCAAAACGGACCATACCAACCTGACCAACCTTGACGTCATCTTTGATATAAAAATACTAAGGATTAAAAACTCACACACACATACATCTTTTAAAATTTTTATGCAATTTACCTTTATGTTAACGGAAGAACTCCCTAACAAACTGTATTTCTGCAATCATGCTGAGGAATTACACAAGGGTATTCTTTTTAGTTTTCCACATAAAATGTTTCAAATCGTACTTGAATTGAAACTGATTAATCCGCGTAAAATCAAAATAATGACCTGCTTGATAGTATTATTTTAAATTCAGAGTTCGATTATCAGTAATACACTGACATTTCAATCATTAATTTGAAATGTGGATACTTGCAGCTTATAGTATCAAAAAATTTGACTACGTTTTGGATAGTTCATGGTAGTTAATAACCACACACACAATAATTGTAAACGAGTGCCATTGATTCCACGTTATGTTATCAATATTATAGTGATATATGCTATGTAATGAAAAAATAAATCAAATAAAAATAAAGTAGTTTAACATGAATGAATTAAAATTAATAAAGAAACGAATATTAAAATAGAATTATGATACAGTTAATATTTACAAAAAGAAGCCATACTTAATTTTTTTTAGATGACAAGAATAAAATTAATTAGGAAAAGTAAAAAATCTAATCATATACATAAATGAAAAAGTAAAAACAATAGAAAACTTAAATAAAATATAAATTTACTAAAAAGAATATCTATAAATGACGGCAAGAAAAATAAAATAAAAACACGAAAGAGATGTATAGACCCGAGATTAGAAAAAAAGAAAGATGAGAAATAGAAAGAAAACAGAAAATGCAATACAATATTTTTAAATTCTGTAACTGACTTAAGACAGTTTTACTGAGTTAAACTTGCTTTACTAGTAAATTTCCCCAAATAAAAGGATGTTAACTCCAATATTTCACGGTACGCATATAAAATGGAAACAAAACTAAAATTTTAAAACATCTAAGATAAAAAATGATTGGTTTTATTAAAGTTGCACAAGAAGCAATACGAAGGCTATTGGCGACAAACCTCGTAATTTTGAGCAAAGGTCAAGCGACGAGGACGACACCTGACCTGAAAACCCCCTCTCCTAACTTCTACACCATACCAATGGGATAACTTTGAGCCCCGACAGATTTAACGAGCATCAGCCCCGGCTGCACGGCGCATCTTCAGCGGCGTCAAGGCTCGAACCCATGACTCGACTAAATCCACCATCCGCGACCATGACCAAAAGAGTACCGCGGCCACATATATTTTTTAGAAAATCCTTTGCAGATAATGTAATGCTTAAGTTAAACACTCTGACATTTCTTGTGAAACCCGCGATCCTTGGATTACAGGCCAAACATACTAGTAGCCCTCGTTAGTTTTTAAATCATGGCTACCAAGATTATATACAATAATAACAATGTAATAAGCTAATGTTGAGAAAAGTTTTAGAAATGATAATGTTTTTTCTAAATCATGACAAAACACATACAATTCGTCAAAAGCTCTTAACCGATCATTAGCCGTATTACTACGGGCAACATCTGCATCTCGCAAATGTTCATCGTGTTCAAATTCAGCCTCACTTTTTACTTATTTGTTGTAGATTGCTTTTTTTATTACCAAATAATCGTATTTTTGACGAGTCTTTTGAAGGTTGCTTAAAGTCTAAGTTAAATTTTGTTGAAAATATATGGTAATAAAACTTTGGAAGGAACGATTATTTCTATCCGACTCTTGTGCCATAGTATAATTAAATGTAACTAAATCTAAAAGTCAATAACTTTTCGAAAAACACACAAATCCAATCCAACTTAACTATTTATTCATCAATTATTATAATTTACTATTTAATGACTCTCTTTGGACACTATAGTTAGCCCACCAATTTAAATATCTCTGAAATAATATACTCTTACCAAACCCTTCCAGTTGGGGTTGCTTTTCTCCAATAAATCCTGTGCGACAGCAATAACCGGTAACTAACTCTTGATATTTTCGGCCTCTTGTCAGAACTATACTCAGATATAACGACACTCTCGCTTTCCTCTAAATTTCAATTTGCTTATATATCACTATATCTGAATCACTTCACTTTATTTCCACCTGCATCTAATTAACATAATCCCGTTTCATTTCGGTTGGGAAGAAATTGTTATTTCATGCAATCAATCTGAATTAAAGTCCCCAAGGTTAATGAAGAGAAAATCGCGAATAGCCCACTTTCACAACCTTTCCTCTACTAGTACAATTTGCTCTCCGTTACACTGTTTGACCTATTAGTACAGTGTATACATTTTTTGCAATCGAAAGGTCAGAATTCAAATATTGTCGTCTAGGATTTTGAATTTTTATATAATTAATCAAAACACAAGGAAATGAAATTATATGTTTTATTACATGAAATTATATTGTGAATCGTATATATTTCGTTACATGCCCAGTGGTCCTTCTGAACTCCTAGTAAACAACAATTATACAATCACCAGTTGCTTATTTGATATGTTTATTTAAAATATTTTTTTGCCAACACCAGCATCTTGACCGTTAAGTCTAATAAAATATTCAAATGACTGAGATTTTAGTTTGGTGTCTTTTTTGGATCGTTGTCTTTGGATTGCACTAACTCTAATCAGCCCCCTTAAAAATATTTTGCTTATGCTGATCGTTAAGCTTGTGTAATAACGGAATTTACCTGCCCCAACTCTGAGCACTGAGAGAGCGTAACGCCATTGGCTGGCTGCCAAGTTAAACTACTCCTCCCACCTCGATCGTCCGAGGTTCCAACTTCGGCGACTTCTCCGAATGTCTGCTTGGACTCTCCACATCACGTGATTCGACAATTAAACATTGCCAAGTTTTTGTACGTACCGACACAAATGACGCGGAACGCTCGGGTAGACCTGTGGAAGCCGTTACACCGGAAAATGTGAGTGAAGTGACAAAAATTATAATGAAAGATCGTAAAGTGAAGCTCCGTGAGATTGTTGAGATGACACAGATATCATATGGAAGTGTATTTACTATCCTTCATGAAAAATTGAGCATGAAAAAGGTTTTTTCCAAGTGGGTGCCGCGATTGCTTTCGATGGAACAAAAACAGCAACGAGTCGATGATTCAGAAAGCTGTTTATCGCTATTTACTCGCAACAAAAAAGATTTCTTGCGTCGTTACGTGACCATGGACGAAACATGGATACATCACTACACTCCAGAGTCGAAGCGGCAATCATCCACAGCTGGCGAAAGCCGTCCGAAGCGTCCGAAAACGCAGCAGTCAGCTGGCAAAGTCATGGCGTCAGTTTTTTGGGATACGCATGGCGTGATTTTCATTGACTACCTCGAAAAAAGTAAATCGATCAACAGTGATTATTATATTGACTTGCTGGTGCGTTTGAAGGAGGAAATCACAAAAAAACGACCGCACAGTCTCGGGACTTATTGATCCATGTGTTAAAGGTGAAAATTGCTTATTTAGATGTTTTCGATCATCCCTTAAATTTTAGCCCATGAATTTCGAAACACCCTGTATATCTATATTAGATATTTATTTCTTAAAAAAATAATCTTTAGTTTTCTGGTTAAGGTCACAAAGCAAAATCTTACAGATCTGGCTGAAGAACAGATAATGATGTACACTCTACCTTAATAGTATCTAAAGTAAGAATAATCATGAAGTATTCCAAATCATGAAGAATACGCAAAGATAGTTTTGACTCGAACGATCGAGAGTAGAAAAAATAAAGCTGTAAGAGGGATGAAGAAAGGATTAAAATAAATGTATATGCTAGAAAGAAATAAGTTGTGCAGGAGATTGAAGTGCAAAAACTCGATATTGAATTAGATAAATTAAAATTACAGGAGGCTGAAGTAATTTCAAATAAAGATTCGCATGTAAGGTTTACCCTCAACACACATAATAAGAGCTTTAAAATGCAACTAGTACTAAAACACGGAAAATGTCAAGACAGGCAATTGTTTTTAAAACGATTCCAAAATAAAAGGAACCTTGAAAAAATACCTAAAATTGAAGGGTTGCATTTCTTTTTAGGCCTTTTCTTAAATCTCCGATAGTAATGAACAAATTGCAAGCGAAGATTCCAAAGAAGTTCAAGAATATTTTATTAAAATCCTCTTAATTCTGTGTTGTAGACAAAATCCCGAAAAACTCAGACAACAATTTTATTCACATCGGAGAAATAGTGACTTAACTTGTCATACTTACACGCATGAACTAGATTCTTATTTTTCAGAGTATCTCAATTGATACTTTTGGCAAATTAAAAAAATAATAATAATAGAGGCAAACCAGATTAAATATAGGGTAAACGATGACTGTACAGATCATTTCATCGATCAATGGTCCAATTTTCTTTCTTTTAATGGCGTGGCAGAAAAATTAGATAAATATCACAATGTACGATCTATTTTACAGAAAAATAACTCATAATGAAATCTAAAGCTTCGGTTGAATCCTAACATTACAAACCTGTTGTAAGGGTTCAAATCTCCCAATACAGGAAAGACAAAGCTAAAAAGATTTGTTAATCTCAGACAAATTATCATCGAATCAAAATCGTGTTCCCCAAACACAACAAAAGTATTATTACCAAAATCTCAACGTAAACCTTATCATCCTCAAGGCCAAACTAGGACTCAACCACACAAATATCATCATTTGGTCAAAATAGGAATCAATGCGCAAGAGAAATGTCATGGCCAATTAGTCATTATGACAATTGTACACATGATGACTTAGTCGGCTAGAAAAATAAAAATACAAAAACTCTGAGCTGATGGAAGATAAAGAAAAGGTATGACCGTTACTGTTTATTCGGATAACTGTGCTAAGAAAGGAAACTTGAGACGTTGGGCTATTCGCGATTTTCTTTTCACTAACCTCGGGGGCTTTTATCATTTTGAATTGCATAAAATTACAATTTCTTCCCAACTCAAATGAAACTTAATTAGGTAAATTAATGAAGATAGAAATTAAGTGCAATGATTTAGATAAAATAAAATGAAATGGAATTAATGGAAAAAGAAGGGTGATAGAGGATAACGATTTGCTGAGAATTGTCATTCGGGTTGAAATTCTTCTATTAGTTTTATGGATGGAATATATTTCTACTCTGAATATTAAGCTACGTTGCTACTGTTGATGATAGTTGTTGAATTAAGAACGTGTGCACTGGTAAGGTAAGATTTCTTATTTAAATTATAAATTAGGATTTTGAGCTAGATTGGGATGAGAGAGAGAGCGACATTAGTTATTCTACAGTAATGATTAGTAAAGAATTCTGTTTTACTCTAGCGTGACTTCAATTAGAATTTATTCATTATCGTTTGATATAAATTAATGAGATAATCGTAAGAATCGAGTAATGAAGAACGGACGTTACAAACTGATCACATTCTTTTCCCAAGTGCTTGTAACACCATTCCACAACAGTTTTACCTCTAATCCAATATAGAGAAAAAGCTTCTAAAGGACATCAACCTCGAATTCATAAATCTTCTTGTACTATACTATTGTATATGAATTATTTAACTGTTGAGGTCCCAATAAAGTTGTCAGGTTTTCGGAATAATTAGCTATTAAAATTAATATTCCATATTGTTTACTTTTTTAATGAATGTGAATACCTTCCAATTACAAATAGATATTCCTAAAAACCATGTCGTGCAATATGGAAAATTTTTAATTTATAAAAATTCTGAATCACATGTGTTGTTAGTCTCTTAAAATCCGTTTAAGATGTAAGATGGGTTGTATGATACAGAATTTAAGACTTCCACTGTAGGATATTGGATGTTTACTTTTGGCTGAGAAAAATGCTCTACTAGTATGTCTATGGAGGAAAATTCACATTGCAGTTCAAAAGCATATTCAATATGGAATACTGAAATGGAAAGTTTGCATTCTTTGCCAGGCAATTTCTCACACTTTCTCAGATAACTTTGTGACGCCCGCCCGACCCGGACTTCATCTTGTGCCATCACTAGATTCAATTATTAAACACAACGACACAAATAATCAAAGAGACACTAGAACAATCTATACTTAATTTATTAGCTTATATTTACTATAACAACAACTCGCTATGCTCTCCAGGGTAAGCTTTCTAATACCTTAGTTCAACCCACCAATAGAAATCTAACAGACTCTTGCTCTAAATTACTCTGATAATATTGTATCAGATAGTTGGGAAAGTCATGTTCAACATCTAAAAAAAAAATTTTTTTTTTTACTATCTGTGAAAAAAAAAAAAAAAAAAAAGTTTAAAAAAGTCTAAATGTTAATTCGGTAAAATAATAACTAAATTTGGCACTTTTCCATTTCACTGACGCAAGCGATAAAGTTGCCAAAAATGATACAGCTGACGCCAAATGGAATATGTGTTTACTGCGAGTTGTCGCCAATAAAGTCTTCCTGGCTAGATTTGCGCCTGTGAAATGGAAAAGTACCATTAAATTCTTAGAATATGAAATTTCAAGAGGTCAATGTTCCCCAAGTAATAATAACTTCGGAGTCAACAAGCGGTTAAATTCACCAAAAAATGTAAAAGAAAATCGTATCAATGTTTATGACAAATTCATCAGTGATTATGAAAAACTAAGGTTACCTCTAAACCAGTTGCTTAAGAAGGATGCTACATTGGATTGATCAGAAAACTATCAGCAAGCTTATTTAAATCTTAAGAAATCCTGAATTTCCGAACCAATTTTATCTTTTTTTTCATCCAAATGATAAATTTCATTTATATGTAGACGCATCACAAGATCTTGGAGCTGTTTTAAAATTCTTGGAGCAAGAACAACATACTGGTGGTTCACAACATACCATTTCTTTTCATTCTGGCCAGCTACGACATTATGTAAGGAACTATGCCATCATGGAACCAGAACGCCTTGGAATATTAAATGCATTAGACAAATACTGTCATTATTTACATGGAAACCATTTCCCATTATATACAGATCATGATGCTTTCGTATGGCTTAAAAGTGTAAAATATTTAACTGGAATGTTGTTTAGATGTCACTTAAATTATCTATGTTCGATTATGAAATCAAATACAAAAAAGGATCCTCTAATTATGAAGCAGACATGCTATCATGGAATCCTATTTTTCACCACACTATCCAAATGACTAATTCACCACAAAAGGAAAAATTAATCGAGCATAAAAATTTAGATAGTGTCAGTGATCCAAGATGTATTAAAATTAATGATATCTGGACTATCAGTAAGAAAGGCAATTTTAAAATTGTTGTTCCTTTTTCTTAAAGAAAAGATCTACTTGAAAATATCCATAACGATTTTGGACGTCAGGGAGTTAAACAAATGGTGAACTTAATACCAACACATTATTACAGGAAGGATATAATTAAAGTCATTAGCAATTATGCAAAACACTGTGAAGTTTACCAACTAAATAAAGAATCTCTTCAAAAAAGGCTTGCACTTTTACACATATTCCCTCGGTCAGAGAAACCTTTCGAAATGCTCTGTGTTAATACGGTAGGTGGGCTAAATTATAACTATTCAAAAAAAAAATTACATGCTGTCATTGATCATACAACAAGATACATATAGTCTTTGTTTGGAGAGTATAAGTGGACTGTATGGTGGAAATGACGACAATTACTTGTTGTAATTGTTTAATACGATAAGTGAGTGAGGCTTGTTGCCTCGGACCTCGTTGTTCTCTCGCTTATACAAAAAAGTAACATCGAATCACAATTTTCTTCCTTCACTGGCACACGCCAGGGTTACTACAATTTGAAATGGGAGCCAAGTGCTCTCGGGTGAAGTACGCCATCGCCAAGTGGCGAGAGTGCCTGAACAGTCTTTCTCATTTAAAATAGTTACAAGTGAAACGTATTCTAACTGTTTAAAACAAATTTTCAACATTCAGGCCCCAAAAATCTTATTAAGCGGGTAGGAATTATGAATTCACGTAATCGGGATTGGAAAAAAATTCTAACGCAATAACAGTGTCAAAGATTAACTTCCGCCCATCATTCACAAACTAATGAAAAGGTTGAAAGAGTGAATCAATCTATCATTATCTGTTTAAAATGCAAGGTAAAAGAAATTTCTACGAAAATTCCTTTGACAAAGCTTTTAGAGAAGGTTGCTCACAAATACAACGACAGCACTCATTCGGTTACATCCTATCCACCTTATTTAATGTGTATGATAAACTATACTATATATTCTCCAATTGATTATCAAACTTGTCCATTTGTTCACGAAGCGAGGAAAATTACATTTAATAGTACTCGAGAACGTCGTAAAAAGAATAAAGCTCATTATGACTCCAATTATCAGGCTCCAAAATTTAAGCAAGAAGATTTAGTGATCTTAGAAGAATTCAAATCCATGATATATAGTCCATAAATCTTTGGACCTAACACAATCTTGAAACAATTAATTGAAATAACTTATGAAATTGATTAGTTAAGGTAACCACCTACCTTCGAAGAGGATTTTTTTAAATAATTGAAAAAATAACTTTTTATATACATTATACACTCATCGACAAAAAAAAATTAGCTCACCAAGAAATAATAGCGGGATCGTAACGAAACTTAGCATGAAGGTATATGTCGGGGAGATATGCAAATGATTAGCAATGCAACGTAATTGCGCATTACGTATAGCCAATAGAGGGCATTTAACGTCGTTCTCCATGGAGTATAAAACAGGTAACCAAAGCTTGTTTGAGTGTGCTGAATCGTTTACGAAGGAAGAGCTGAGGTAAACATGCCATTACGCCGTTTTCGAAGACAAAATGAGCAGTTGTCGCAGTTTGAGAGGGGAAGAATCATCGGCATGATGGAAGCTGGGTGGTCAGCTAGGCGAGTAGCTCGTCAATTAGGCCGCTCTGATTGTGTTGTGAGGAGGTGTTGGGACCAGTGGATCCGAGAGAGATGTCATTTACACGAAGACCAGGCTCAGGACGCCCTCGACAGACCAGTCGTCGAGAAGACCGCCACATCGTAAGAAATGCACGCGTACAGCCAACTGCTTCATCGGCAGCCATCCAGACACAGGTAGCACCTTCACTAGGGGCCCCTGTGTCTTCTCGAACCATGCGAAGGCGCCTGGCTGAAGGACATTAAGGATAGCAGCGCCCATTACATGTGCTGCCCTTGACGCCCACCCATCGACGCCTCCGTCTGGAGTGGTGCCGCGCACGAGGAAACTGGACTACAGCGGAATGGAACCAGGTCATCTTTAGCGACGAATCCAGATTCAATCTCAGCAGTGATGACAATCGTGTTCGTGTGTGGAGACCTCGTGGTGAACGCCTCAATACTGCCTTTGCTTTACAGCGATACACCGCTCCCACAGCTGGTGTGATAGTATGGGGTGCCATTGTCTACAATACACGGTCACCCCTAGTATTGATCCGTGGCACCATGACAGCCCAATGATATGTCCATGACATCCTGCAACCACATGTGTTGCGACTCATGCAAAGGCTCCCAGGAGCCATTTTTCAACAAGACAATGCTCGGCCTCACACGGCTAGGGTGTCACAAGACTGTCTCCGCATTGTTACTACCTTTCCTTGGCCTGCCCGATCCCCAAATTTGTTTCCAATCGAGCATATCTGGGATCATTTGGGACGGCGAGTTGGGCATCCCACGAGTGTGAACGAACTAGAGGCAAGGTTACAGCAAATATGGAACGAAATGTCTCAAGACATCATACAGAACTTGTATGCCTCAATGCCCGATCGTATTGCATCGTGCATTCGCGCTACAGGGGGTTTAACAGGGTATTAAATCCTCCGTTCTTTTGCCTTTTTCTCTGAAATAAATGATTCTTTTTCTTTGATTTTCTAATTATGTACTTATATCAAAGTAGTCATTACGTATGTAAAATTTCGTTTAATTTTGACGACTTCTTCTTGGGGTGCTAATTTTTTTGCCCTTCAGTGTACTATAATATGTTATATGGCTAAAAACTTAAAATACAATATAAAATTTGCATAAATTAATAATTATTTTAATATTTCAGCTCAAAAAATACATAAAAATAGCAGTAAAAGGGCACTTGTGCAAAACACCAAAACTAAAATTTAAATAATAGAGGTATTTCCATTTTGTAAATTTTATTATGATGAATTGAATCTAATTTAGGATTTGTGCCTTTCTCACAATTATAACCCTGAAAATTAAATGTTTATAGGAAGTCGTACTTTAACATACAGAAAAACCGTACAAATTTGTGATAAGTTATGACTTTTATCATCAATAAAATGTAAAGTAATAGCATTATAACGATAGGCGAGGTTCAAGTCCTGCATTCACTTTCATAGAGTATTCCATGAAAGTTTCATACCATTATATACATAACTTTTTTCAATACGGTGTTTTGCGCTGAAGCAAAATAGAAAAATCTTGATTTTGAGAAAAAGCTGAAAATACATTTCAATCCAGAAACTTACCTAATTAAATAAACATTTAACATCAAAAGGCCCCTGATTTGTAAAGTTCACTATCTGTATTACTTAAATAAGTTATCTTTTTCTTCCTGATGGTCTTTAAAATTTTCTTACGCTTACATTTAACAGGTGTTGTATAACGTTTCAATTCCCTGATTCGATTGTAATCCAACTTTTTGCATCCCTTTACAGTGAAGTAGCCCGGATTTTCGATGTTCAGTTTATTTAAGACTTTTAAGCAGCCTGGATGTACTTCGTTAAATTGTATAATAGAATCATATATGCACTCAATATCACAGTTTTCAAACAAACAAAAACTTCCTTTATTACTCTATATCATATTACACCATAAAAATATTCATTTGCATTTTGGGACTTAGGAAATTCATCTTGCATGTTGGAAGATATTTTGATGGGGATATTACGCAAAATATCAATGGAAAACAAGCATTAAAATCCCATTCCCGGTAGGAGAATGCTACTTCCAGTTCTAAAATTTGACACAGACTATTATTAAAATGCTTACAACTCAAGTTCTATGTAAGATAGAAACAAAATTGAAACTGTTTTATAAAGCTAAGAAATCCAGCTTTAATAATAGGCCGTAAATAAAAAAAATCGACTTTTTGACCGAAAATCGCGTTTTAAAGGTAGGCGGATATCTTAAGTCAAAATCTGCACATAGGCCTGAGAAGTCCCACCAGGTGGTACCCATCTCTAAAATCACTAATTAGGGTTATGACACATGATCTATGCATCACGTTTTTCACACCCAGCAAATGAGTGTCAGTTAATCAATATCCATGAATGCGTTTTGTCCATTAAGGAGGATAACCCAAACTCGCTATGACTTATCTATATTCTTACATTTAAAGATAATTCGTTTTTGGACCCGAGTGATAATATACCTTTATGAGAGAGTGTAAATTATTTCATCTTTATATTTGATTGTCTTATTTTTAAAGTATAAACATACTTTGGAATTTACTAAGCATCTTATTTTGAGAGTATGAAGTATCTAATTATTGAATTTAATTTTTTTTACATATATCTTATTTTGAGTTTATACATGGAGTATCTCTTATTTTTGTATTTTATTACGTTTCTTACTTTGAGTGTATGACGTGTCTTATTGTATTGAATTTTATTAGATATCTTAATTTTTGCAATGTATGTTTCCAAAATTGTGTTGAAACACAATTTTGGAAATTATAATTTTGGTGCGAATGATTATGTTCCATTAATGATTATCACAAAGTATTAATCTAAATGCTGTGGAAATCATTGTAATTTATATGAATGAGTATGTTCCATTAATATGAATATTACTAGGTATTAATAAGTACATCGCCTCAAATGTTTTATTTTGAGACTCTCATATTTTGAGTGAGTGGACAAAGAACGTTGAACTATATTTGAACTGTGACAATTCTATAATATGAGTTCGAATACAGCATTGTTATAAAGATGATTCTGCAATGTGAATGTATATATATTATCATAAAGGTAACAATTCTACAGTGTGAAATTTGGTCTGTATTACTATAAAAGCAACCATTCTTCAATGTGAATGCGAATATATAGTGAATTATTATAAAGATAACAATTCAAGAGTGTTGAATTTGAATATATGGTATTAGTAAAACAGTAGTGAAGTTGAGTTCCAACGTTTTCGAGGCGTGGCTATTAAATAACGAAGCTAACGCTGCTACAGAAGTACGCATGCGCCAAACGCCAGAGATCGACTGCTGTTTAGCCTAAAGCCTTGTCTTTCGCATACAGTGTCTCTCGTTTTTGTAAACAAATCCGTATACAAGTAGCCTTCAATCGCATTATTTTTTTTATTCGCTGGAAAAATGATAAATGAGCAGCGAATCATTGTGGAATTCCACATGATACTTGGAAAAACAGCTACTAAAACTTATCATTTATTGAAAGAAGTGTATGGCAATTAATGTTTATTGCATGCTCATGTTCTTAAGGGGGTTTAAGCGTTTTCAAAATGACTGAGAAGATATTGAAGATGATGAACGCCTGGGTCGCCTTACCACTTCAAAAATATATGACAATATCGAAAAAATCGGTAATCTGTACCGCAAATGTTTTCAAGTTTACAATGCACTAATTCCACATTGCCTGTCCAGAGGTTGCTCACCAAGTACAACACCCCAGTGTTATCCGCAGGATTTGTCGCCACGTTATGTGCTTCCTAACGGGAAATCTGCATTAAAAGGAACAAGATCTGAGTTCGTTGAAGCTGCGAAGAGAAAGCGGCACGCGTCCTAAGGGAGTTGACAAAAGATTTCCAGCACTATTTCAAACGTTAGAAGATTTGCATAGAGCGTTGTAAGGATAAAGGAGGGGTGTATATTGAAGCTGATAATAAGTAAATATGTATGACATCAAAAGAAAGTGCCTTACAGTGTCAGTCTCGTTATTGATATCTCTCATTTAGTTATTTAGTATCATGTTATAGCGCTTGGTGAAAATAACGATTTCTGTATTGATATTTTTAGTACTTGTGTTTTATTTATGCATTTACATTTTAACATGCGTCTGTTGTAATCCAAGGCTTTTGCTCAAATATCAAATTCGCTAAGATTATTCTTAATTTTCTTCAAGAGAGTGTAGTTGGAATCTGCGCACCTCCAGCTGCATCCTTTTGAAGCGAAGGATATGTAATATAATTTTCCATCTAACATTATCTGAATGGTCATAGTAACATCGTTTTTCCTCCTAATGTAGGTGTTATGCCTTTGAACACGAGTCTTGGAGTGTTATTCAGATAGCAGAAATATTTTGTCGGGTTTTTTAACCCTTTTAGGCTTTTATCACCGGTAAGGCTGGAATAAATATTATTAAGCTCTGCTTTGGATCTACGCTTGCCAAGGACTAAAGAATTAAGTCAAAGAAAATTATTATTGGTACATTAAAATTAAAACGGGCAATGCATTTAAGTTTGGAGTTTACTTGGAAATTAGAAATTTCATTGCAAGTTCATAAGTTTAGAGTTAATAATAATAAGAAGGTTAGAATTAAAATTTTCCAATAGATTATTGGAAGTGGGTGAAGAGATTTTGAAATTAAAATTTAATATTTTCCCCTTTGGTGTTGCAATTTATTATTGTACAGAATGGGTAGTTTGTATCAGATTTTTTTAAAAGCAACTATTGTAGTGGAGGTTGGAGAAAGTGGTGACTGTAGTTCGTTGCTCAATCTGGTTGGGATGGAATTTTCGGAGATGAAAATTGTTCGCTTCGACAAGGACGAGAGTGGGCTTTCTGATTGGTCGAAACTGATAGTGGGCGGTGCTGGGAGTTCAGAGAAATTTTTTCTTGATTTGGAGCTGTTTTGAGTTTTAATAACAAGAAAAATATTTTGTAATGGCTAATCTAATAGGATTTCTTGGGGACTATGTAGTTGGGGGTTGTTTCTTAGGTGGGTGTATTTTTTTATTTTCTGAATTGTTCTATTCTATTAAATAATTTGGCGGCAAGTTTTTAATGAAAGTTTTGAATGTGTGTGTGGGGGGGGAGGATTATTTAATTTATTTTCTAATGGCGCTGTTACGCAAGTTATAGCGTGTATGCAGATTTGTCTGAACATTACATATTGAGATTTTTTTAATAGTTCTATTGTGGTATCTGAGCTGTGAACCCAGATTGGATAAGCTTAGGTCAGAATTGGTCGAATCAGCAGAGTATAGTTAAGCCTTTTTTTTTTTTTTTTTTTTTTTTTTTTTTTTGGTAGGGGGGGGGGGGGGGGCTTTTTAAATGTTTTTTTTTTTTTTTTAATATGTGTGATATGTTGTTTAAACGTGAGCTTTTTATCTAAAATAGGTCAAGGTATTTAGTACTCCAGGACAAAGGAAATTTTTAGTTACCTAGATAAATATCTGGCTTTATTTTTCGGTAGTTTCGGGAGAAGAAAACCGCTTCCATCTTGGAAGCATTCAGAACTATTTTTCAAGACGAATACAAGTCCTCTAACACCGTGAAGTGTCTATTCAGGGCGTAATATCATACATTCTGCTGAATTCACTCCGTGTTTTAACCGCTAAATGCTTTTCCTCCCCTTTCTAAATTCTCCCTCATGTACTCTTTCTCTCTTTCTTTATCCTTCCATTCCAACCACATCCCTCCAGGGGAGTGTTCCTTTAACGCCATATGTATATTTTTTTCATTGATATCGAGCAGCAGCGCTAAAATCTCCCTGATGCTTGATATGTATCGAATTTTAGTTAGTGCTCCCCAACTTTCAAAGAGAACAAACCTTGTTCTACTAGTGTAAACGCATCGTACGAGATATGGCCATTAAATCAAGTGAATGACGCCATAAAACATTTTACTTTGATGATATACATATTTACTTATTATCACCTTCAATATACACCCCTTTTCTATCCCTACAATGTTTCATACGAACCTTCCATTATTCGAAACAGTGCTGGAAGTCTTCTATGTGCCGCTTTCTCTTTCACAGCTTCAACGGATTCAAATATTGCTTCTTTTAAAGAAGATTTCACCTTAGGAAACAAATAGAAATCGCAAGGCTCAAGATCTGGCGAATAAGGTGGATGGTCTAACACTGGGATGCTGTACTTGGCTGGAAACCTCTCGACAGACAATGTGGAATGAGCCGGCGCATTGTCTTGGTTGAAAATTTTGCCGTACGGATTCTTTGCCAATTCTTATAGTCTCAGCAATCGCAATACTTAATTGGCGGTCAGATCGAACCAGATTACCGATTTTTTTCGATATTGTCATTCGTTTTTAAAGTGGAAGGATGACCCAAGCGTAAATTTTCTCGGCCATCTTGAAAACGCTTAAACCAAAAAACACGTGCACGCGATAAATATTCATTGCTATACACTTCTTTCAATAAATTATCAGTTTCAGTAGCGGATTTTCCAAGTTTCATGTGAAATTTCACAACATTTTGTTGCTCACTTATCATTTTTCCGGTGAAACAAACAAAAATAATAACTGTAATGCGAACGAAGGCTGCGGCTCTAAGGATTTGTTCTCAGAAACAAGAAGCACTGCATACGAAAGAGAATGCTTCACACTAAACAGCTGTTGGTTGCTAGCATTTGACGCATGCGTACTTCTGTTTCAGCGTCAGTCTCGTTATTTAATAGCCAATTCTTACGTAACTATTTTTAAGTTAACCACAAAAACATTTAAAACTCAATGGAACTTTCATTATTTACAAGATCTCAAAAGCTTGTATACAACAAGGTGTGGACGAATGGAACTTAAACTGTTTCTTCATAACTTAAAAAATAATAAATCCGGATTGGTTTACTTGGACTTCAAAAACAGATAATTCAAGTGCATGTAAGAAATATATAATTCAAGCAGTGGCGTACCCAGAAATTAATTTGGGGAGGGGGGGATGCATACATTCATTACCTTGAAAGAAACAGTTTTGTATTTTAGAATTTCACTTGGTAAAGAGTAAATAATACGCTGTGTCAGTCTTATTTCTCCTATTTAAAACAATTCGAGTATTGATATAATTTTATCAGTAATAAAAATTACAAAAATGAAGATAATTTAAGAAAAATAATTAAAATACCATGAGAATAAAATTTGCATCTTTGGGGGATGCATTTTCTATATAGGGTTGCATTTCCCTCATCTCCGTCTACAAACACTGATCCAAAAGCACTCTTCCAAGTATAGCAAAAACTTTTTTATTCTTTTCATGGGAATCGGCATACTTAAAATCCTTTTTTCTTTTCATGATGAAAAAAATTTAAGCACGAGAAGAAAAAGATTCTTATATTTAAAATTTAGAACATCTGTTATAACATAGTAAAATAATAATTCTGAAATATTACAATTTAGGTGAAAAAAATCTTGGGGGGTGCATATGCCCCTTGGCACCTCCCCCGGGTACGTCACTGAATTCAACGTTCAATACAGCTCGTTTTTTCTAAGAATAATCTGAAAAAAGCATTATGGATCAAAAGCTTTTCAACATTAACGTTTGTGGCTACGACAGCCTAGTGGTCATGGTTTCGAATTCGTGGCTTCAGTCGCGGGTTCGAGCCTTGATCGCTAAAGACCCGCCGAGTGACCGGGGCTGATACACGTTGAATCCGTATGGGCCCAAAGTCCTCCCGTAGGTATGGTGTGGAAGTTAGGAGAGGGGGTGTCAGTTCAGGTGTCGCCCTCGTCACCTGACCGTGGTTCAAAATTACGAGGTCCGAAGCCAATAGCCCTCGTGTTGTTTCTAGTGCGACGTTAATAAAAACTAATCTAAAAATAAAACCTCAAGATTAACGTTGTTTTAAAAATTATTTCGACTAAGCTAGGTTTCTAGTCCAATTCTGCTAGTTTCAAATTAAGAGAACACATAAGAAGAAATGAAATCCAAAGACTAGTTGTAACTGTTTATTCATCGCTATGTATCCACATGAGCATACATAACTATGTACAACACACAACTACAGTGTTTCTCATACAACAACAACAGCCGAGATGATGAAGCAGGTGTGTTTGTTTCTTCGTGCAGGGGGCGCTGCCTAGCAACAAAGTCCGCAGCGCCTGGCGACCCCCTACAACGACTAAGAATTCACAAAGCTGAGAAAAGACTAGCACACTCACCTTTTGTTTGGGAATAAAATCAGTATCCAGCAATGGGATATGGAATACATCATATACAATGTACAATATTTTTTAGATTTTTTTTTTGAATTTTTATGCTTTTTCTTATAGACAAAAGGACATGGGAGTTTCGTAACAAGGTGCTCCAAAGATAAGGAAATGAAGTAATGACTTTTTGATTTTTTTTTTTTCATTCCCTTTCGCCACAACGTGATTTTTGATTCGAAATAGAATGTAGGATGAACTAGTGTTTGATTTTCTCTTATAAAATTCCACATATATATATATATATATAACTTTGTGCGTCTTATTTGCTTAGTATGTAAATAAAACAAAATAAGTTAATAAATACACAATCATATGTACATGTTACAATCATCTAGAAAAAATTAAAGATGTAATGCTTAAACCAAGCAGAAAAGACAGATCTAGGCGTTCCCCCTCCCCCTTAAAAAAGGAACAAACCAGATGGACAACAATTTCGTAGAAAGACAAAAAAAATCGATTAAATGTGTTTAAAAATATTATTCACAAAAATCTTTTATGCTTGGTTAAGCTTCAAACATTATCAGATTTCATATAATCCCAAGTTGCCTAGATAAAGATAATTTTATGTCGTCAGTGAAAAAAAATATTATCAGGAAAAAAAAGATATGTATCTTTTTTTTTATAAAATTAGAATAAGAATTTTTAGTAAATAATTATTTAAAAATATGAAAATTTTAAAAACAGATAGCCAAAAGAAAGAAAAAAATGAAAAACATACATAAATAGTATTCCCATTGCTATTCACTCTCTCTGCGCTTCTTAAGAATTCACCAAAAAATATAATAATTTTATACAAAATAATTACAATCGTTCTTTTATTTAGCGACTTACGACAAATTTAAATCTTCTGTTTGAAAAAAAAAATAATCGCAGAATGAAATTATATTGTATTGTTAATTGTGATAAATTTACACATACATTGATCCAAAATTTAAAAAGTTAAGATGAAAGAATTTAACTTTCATTTCTTAGTAATTGAGTTTCACTTTTTTACTTATAAATGCAAGAGTCATTTTTAAAGTAGTATAAATACACTTTTCGGGGGAAATATGAGCTACTGGTAATTTTACTAAGATACAGATATACTCATTTTATATTTAAAATCACATATTCAACGAACCACGATTTCTTCATAATTAACCAAGATAACTATCGTTTGCCTATATTTACATCGATTTAACTACGCAAACCTTTAAACAGCTCATAAGAAGAAAAAATGGATTCATACCACTTTAAAAAATCGACTCGTGTATTGAATATGTAAACTCTATGTTTCAGAGCATGATTTAGGTCTTTCTTAATTTTAAAAAGCATTCTAAATACTGCATTATCGAGAAAATTGCACTATTATCAATTGTGCAATGTTCCAACATTTTCTGAGAAAATCTTTTTTTTTACTAGAAGCAATAAAATATGGAAAAAAATTGCTTCGAATTTGGTATAATATCAGAGCTTCATTTGCTTTCAAGCAAGCAAACAATCTGAAATCTTTGAAATTCCACAATTGAGTGATATTAAATTTTGGGGTTACAAATTTTCAACGAATACTTGTTTTTCAATCCCATTTAAAAAAAACTCACTTGCAATTAAATAAATTCTACAAACATCAGGAACTTCATTTTTTTTTTCATCAAAAGTAAAAATTGTAACTGTTATTTACAGAATTTTATAAATTACGATTTAAAATTTAGAACAAACCAAAAAAATAGAACAAAAATTTTGATCACATAACAATTTTCTCCTCGTGAATAGCAATGAAAATTTAAGAACTTTCTAAATACAAAAATAAAGTAAAGAGATACATTATAATAATCATTTTCAGAGCCTCAAATCACTCTTAAAAAATAACTCTCGTATACTTCACTACTTCTGAACACTCTTGGCGCGTCATAAGCAACCAATTTAAATATGACAACCCATTCTGAATAACGTGACGATATATATATATATAATAGTTACTAAAATTTGAAATTAATTAGGAACCATATTTAAGAAAATTTTAATACATATCTAGTTGTTTAATTTAACAAGTGATAAAATAAATACATGAACATTCATTTTAACATGAAAAGATTTATGAACAATATCCACTGTACAATTCTTTATGAGAATTTTTGTGGAGAAAGGAAATATAATTTTTTCAAATATTTTTGTAAGTCACTCTAACCAAAAAGGTAATCATTTGCTTAGCAATGAAGCACCTTGTACAATACACTTGGGCAACATTATCTCACAGTTGCTCAGATAAGAGTGAATTATAATAATATAACATTTATAAATATAACAACTTGTAGAGCAGGAATATAGAGAACTGTTCATAGTTATAATATAGCATGATATCTGACAAAACAATTTTTAAATCTTATTTTATAATAATTCAATAAATACATAGGATTCAAAACACAAGTTTACAGTACCACTATAAATAAAATAATAAAAACTTCCGGAATGCAAAGAGTCTCTATGTCCAGCATAGAGGTATAGAGAGAATATTTAATGAAGAATAAACAAATATTTCCAAACTTTTATAAAGTAATTCAAATGTTTTATATTTATCAATTCAAAAGACACGCGGAAAAAAAAAGTTTTAATAATTTATTTTTCTACGTAACAAACACGAAAATATACCAGAATTCTTTTTTATGTACCTTTATATTTATTGCTCAAATAATACAAATTAATTCACAGAAATTTAAGAGTATTTCTTGTGAACTTGTCAATACCTTATTGTAAAAAAACACATCTAGCTTAGAGAAATGATAAATAGTCTATGAAGTGAACCTAAATATTCAATTCTGGTTTTTTTTAACTTAACTTATTTCTTACAATAACATAATATAGTTTATAGAAATGATAGCAAGTGTCTGTATTTCTATGTAGAGAAGTAATAATGAAGCATTTCAATAACTTAAAATGAAATTATAATTAATGCTTTATCACAATTAAAAGCAAATATATTGGAATTATTGCATAAGTGAAACTGTATGCAGAACAGGCCTTTATGAAAATACAGATAAGTGAGTTTTATTTTAAAAATATTAAAATTTGTATCAAAGTTAAATAAATTTAACATTAAGTTTAACGATCACGTAGAAGAAATTTTATGCAGAGCTTTAGTAAAATAGGAGAGGGAAAAAATCATGGATGTATGGATACAACTATGGCAACTGTTTGGCGATGCAGTAAACTCATGGTTATGATGGAAGTTGTTGAAAACAGTAATAGACAAATACATAACTATTAAAAGATATGCATGATGGAAAAAGTTAAACATTTAAAATATTTTTGTATTGAACATATACGTTTATTGTTACGTAATGAAGCGATTCAAATGCTTAAATTATCGAAATACTTGTTGCTACCATGATTTGGAAGTATGATTATAGAATAATAAGTTTTGAATGCAATTCAACGTTTTAAATCAAAGCTGCTACTTTGATTTTCATATTGAGTTGAACTTAGCAGTATTTTACAAATGCATGCTTAGTGATTTAACAAATCGTTATTAATGCAATCCAAGAATTAATGTAATGAAAAAGACGTTTGAAATTCGTTTAAATATTTAAACAAAATTTATTGCATGCATTTAAAATGATATAAATTTCCTTTTAACTATTTTTTAACTCTTAATTATTTTTTTAAAAAATATGTTTTAATTCTTAAAGGAATAATTAATTTAATTAAATATGAAAATATCATGTGAACAGTGTATTTATTGGTATTTTATCTAAACTCTAAGGGGGAAGGGAGATTGACAATTAAATGTACAATTTATGGATTCCATTGAAGTTTTATTTCCTCTTCTGTTTTCAAAAAATTGAAAAAAATGAATGTATTTACAAAAGCAAAGATACAAGCAGAGGTTAAAGACAATATTGTGCCACATAAGGTTCAGCTAGCAGTAAAAAATGTCGAAGAGTAAATCCCATTTCTTTAAAGGAATTCGTTTATGTTCACATATCAAAACACAGCAATGACTAATGAAGACTTTTTTCAACATCAATAGAGTATGAACAATCAAATTATAGAAAAAGATAAATAATTCAGAAGTTTAAAAAGCGTTTGAGCAGGGATGACTTGTCTCTGTTGCTAAAAACATCTATGTAATGTACAATGAGTTAACAGAAGGACTTTCATTAAACACCGAAAAATAAATGAGATGTATAAAAAACAGAGAAAGTTTCTTTTTTTACAAAGATCTCTTTCAATAGGAAACTTATAGTTCTTTATTGTGCTTTCTCCAACCTCTACATATAACTATTAACAACCCCACAATTGTGTAAGTGTTTTTAAATGAAAATATTGCACTGAAGTACCCAAACACGTAAATCTTACGTGATGCCAATAAAAGAAAGTTATCTCGAAATTTAATATCAAAAATTAACGCAACACAGTATTGACACATTTAAGCATCTTAGAAATTAAGAAAGGATCAAAAGCATACTATGGACTTTGAAATGTAGCAAAAATTCTGACTGTAATTAAAAATTAAAGTTTTGTAGTTGCTACTTATTACACTTTAAAATCCAATAACAATAGAGTAAGTATTAAATGTCAGTAAATTATACATTAATGGGTAAGTATAAATAAATCACTTAATTAGTTTTGGTTTTTTGAATTTAGTTTTTGAACTTTAAATGGCCCAGTACACATACTTGGGAAAAAAAATTAAAGGAACTTTTTTCGACCTGTACAAACCAATAACAATAATAATCAATTTAACAATAAGAATAAATGAAAGAATAAAACTTATGTATTAAAAATAAAACCAGATCTTTAAATATCTATATATTACGTAATTAGTATGCGTATTTTAAAATACCCATACATTATAAATACCAAGAATTTTGCATTTCAATATGAAACACGAATTTTATATACATTTTTATACATGTTTTTAAAATTTAACTAAAATTACAGACATTAAATTTTTCCAAAAGCAAAAACAAATTTGTCTTCCATTATTCTCTAAATGAATATTTTGCATATTAGAGCAACTTGGCAGATGTGGAATGAAATTTATAGTTCATTCGAAATTTAGAAAAAAAATTATCACCTGATAATTTTATTGATAGCAATTTAAAGTTAATTTCTTTTTAAGTAGCGTAGAACAAATTCTCTAAAATCCCGATACATGGTAATTAAACCGCGCTATTAATAACCATCTGATATTTAAGATCCTTCAATGATCTTTCTGTAAATAGTTTGATAGTCTAAACACACACACTTTTAACATTTGAAGGGTTGCTAACAAGATAAACATACACATACAATCCTCTATACTCTATGTAGAAACTTTGGGGAATTTTTTTCTTTCAAAAGGACAAAAATACAACATCTGAAGTTAGGGGGACAAAAAATGTTTTGAGGAGCTTTAAAAACAGCAAATGGCATGGATTTAATAATCATATATATATTATGTGATACATACATATATATATTTATACATATATATGTATATATATTTATTTATAAAACTGAAGAGATAAACTGTCTGAAAACAGTCACAATTAGTGATGTTATATATTTTCTTTCCATTTGAAACCACAGTCATATACTGGATTCTTCAATATCTTTACAGTCGCATACAATGAGAAATGATCGTGAAAATCGGAGAATTTTTTAATTTTTCTTTTCACTCGACAGTCATTTGTCTGTTCTTCATCGTGTAGATTCTATTCCCAGTGGCAGTTATAGTGGAAAAAGTGGTCGATGGTTTCATCTTTTGCTGAAACAATTAGCACCAAACCACGGACCTCAAAGTAGCTGGAAGCTCTTAGTTAGTAGTTTGTGGATATTTCCTATGTATTTTGAATGCCCTGTGAATCGTCGCAATGGCTTGATAAAGTCGTCTGTTGCTGCTGTAATACAGGGAGAGAACACAATTAATATTTTGAAATGAAATGAAGGGAATTTCTAATGTATTTGGAGAAGACAGAAAATAATTTTGGTAAAATAGTAACTTGAATTAAATATCTTGTGAAGACTAAAGATAATTAAAATTTTCTAAAATAATAACATCCATTATTGTTATATAGGGAAGGCGAAAAGATGTTAATATTGTATGTGGGATTAAATTTTTTTTCACAGATTAAATCACAGCGTCCCGATATTCCAATGAGAAAAGAAAGAAGATAGCTCCCTAGATGGAGATCTTCCATTCCCCAAGCATTGGACAAGAAAAATTTGGGGCCGGATGGGATTCACCATTGCGCCTGACGATTGGTAGAATCTATGAGAAGTTTGTCCGGATGGGGTCCGTTCAAGACGATTGCAAGAAGAACAATGGTAGAAAGAGATTTGACTGAACTGAAGAGGAAGTTCGAGATTCCATCAAGAGAATATCGTAGCTCGTCCAGAAATCGATCGTAGCTCGTCCAACCAAGTCCAAGCGCAACACTTTCTCCAGAAACTAAAATTTAGCAAAGGTCACTAGTTATAATTTTGCTTTGTGATTTAGGAATGAAGCCATACCTCTTGCAGATTGTGCAGCAGCTCACAAACACGGACAAGCAAGAATGTGTGAGTGTAGCACAAATTCTTTTGGGAATGAGCACATAGAGCCTGATATTCTGCTCATGTTTTCTGATGAAGCAACATTCCATATAAGCGGTCGTGTGAACAAGCACAACTATGTCATCTGGGCGACCAAGCACCCGAAGGTAGTTTGAGATTCCCCCAAGGTGAATGTTTGGTGTGTGTGATCAAAGTCAGAGTAATTGGGCCCTTCTTTTTTGAAGAACAGACTGTCAGGGGAGAACATCACCTTGCCATGCTCAGCCCGTTCATGGAGGAGAACGTACCACTTGCCATTTAGCAGCGAGGATACTTTCAGCAAGACGGCGCCCCTGCCCATTACAGTCAGATGGTTCGAGAATACCTAGATTGACGTTCGGTAGACGCTGGTTTGGTAGAGGTGATCCTCTCCCATAGCCAGAACGTTCACCCGATTTGACGCCTAGCGATTTTTGGCTGTGCGGCATGGTCAAGGATCAGGTCTATGCCAGCAATCCTCGCGACTTGTACGACCTGAAACACCGCATCATGCACGTCATTGCTGGATATCCTGCCCAAATGGCCGACAAGGCCTTACAAACAACAATTGACATGCTCCATAAGTTCAATGAGAAGCACGAAGGCCAAATTGAAGCCCTGTAACCAAATCTCCGAGAAGGCCTTATAAACAACAATTGACATGCTACATAAGTTCAATGAGAAGCACGGAGGCCAAATTGAAGCCCTGTAACCCTATAAACTTATAATTTAAAGTGATTAAGCACCCCTTTAGTGTCAACATCGTTTTGTCTCACCCTGCATTAGAACCATCAAAGAGAAAGAAAAGTAAAATATCAAATATATAGGTGAATTTTTTTACACATTAATTCTGGATTAAATGCAAATTTTTAGTAGGATCTGGAAAACAAAGAAATCTAAGCTAATATATAATAATTATAAAATTCATTTCGAAATTACTTACAATAATTTAAATAAGGTTTCAATGATATACTAATAATTCAGAAAAAGTATTAACTACAAAATTTTAAATATTTATACGTTGCATAATCATACACTATAAATTATATCGTTAATGCTAAATGTATCATTAAATTTATAAACAATTAGAATAACTGTTTATATCATCAGTATTTTATAAAGTAATTAAAACAATTCAGTAAAGTAAAATACCTTCAAAATAAATATTACGAAATAATTAATTTAAAAAGTCATGTGTGTACAATCGTACATAGTTAACCATAGTTTACGAAGAAATAATAAACTAATTAATTTTGCAGATGACTAATAAGTACATAAAGGTTGTGTTTCATGATGAGAAACAAATCAGAAATTTCGAAGATACTATTTAAAAGGAATTTTAAATAAGAAAAGGAATCAGTAAGTTTTGACAGCATTTCTGTACAGATGAAATTAATTTATCAGTATTCGAAAAAGAATAAAAAAATTTAATTTATAAATTAAAAATGAAAAAAAGGAACAATACATATGGAGACGATTATCAAGCATAAATTATAGATTAACTTAAGATTCAATTCACGCAAGATCAAAACAGAAATACTGAGAATAACTGCAATTAATTCAAAGAAGAAAAATAAATTAAAACTTTTTCAACTTCTGAAAATATATCTGGTATTTTAATACATACAAGTATATTAAAAAAATATCACATTATGTTGAGGTTATACATACATGTATTAAACTGTAATCTCACAAAACCTTACACAATGAAGTTTTAAATATATCTGATGTATAAAGAGTGAAAGAACAAAATAAATAATATTTAAATTTTCAGATCTAAACATTTTTTTAAATAAAAAAAAACATTAATTTATGATTATGATCAAAGGTTTATGAAAAGTGGTACTTATATGAATTCGATATTACTTTTTTTAGAATTTAAAACTCCTTTCTTTTGATAATGTTTTAATTATTTTTGGGTAATGTAATTTAATGCAATTAAGACAGAAAATACATAAAATATTCTTAAGGCTACTCTTTAGAAATGGAATAAAAAAATTAACATTTTTAAAATTGAAAATCCTGGTTTTGAATAATTAGGCTACTTTTAATAGTTGACTACAGTATAAAGTTATAAGTTGCTAAAGTATAAAGTTGCACAACATCACATTCATTTAAGTAAATATGAAGACCTTCACTGCAGCTTTTATGTTAAAAAAAATGAATCCGTATTGCAATCAATGTTTGCACACAAAAATGCTAATTTGAGATTATATCTCAATAATAGAAATTGAATCAATCCAACTTCATGATGGTTAAAGCTCAGTATCGGGTGCCCCTTGGCAATTAAGGCGAAAACTTAGCGACTTAGAAGAAAAGTCGCCAAAGTAGCGTTATATGAGCTGTGACATCATAAAAACGTTGCAAATAATAAGCTAACTAAAATTTAGGATTACCATAACCTAAATTGCCACATTTAAATCGTCATCGCACCCAAAATTTGCTAATCGCCAAGGGGTACCCGATATCCGACTTAAACCGAAATATGAGGGTTTACATTTTATGAAATAAAAGGGAAGAAGAAACTTCTTTGAAATTTGGATACTATTCATATTTTAATTTATTACTATCCAGTATACAAAAAAGACGAAACTTTATTTCCAAAAATTAACATGCATAAAATATAATTTTAACAGACGAGCTGGAATAGCATATGTAGTAAAAAAGCAAGATTATTAATGATAGAAACAGTTTCAAAGGTATTTTTTAGCACAAATAATTAAAATAATTTCTATTATGAAGTTAATCATGGCATGTTATGAAGCATAAAAAATATACAGTCAATCACACACAAACATTTAATGAATAGTATATTAATACTTAAATTTGGTGTACAAATTACTGAAATAAAATGAAATATATATTCTGTTTTAATTCATTTATTTCATTTCATAATACACTATCATGTAATCTGATATTTCAAAAAAAAATTATTTTTGCAAATCAATATTGATATTACTGGTGTACAAAAGTACTGAAATACAAAATAAGATGTAATAAAATATGTGTGTGCTTTTGGCAGTAATTTTTTTTACAAAAATCGATGCATTAGAATATAATAAATTATTCAAATATAGCACGTAGAAAATATTTAATTTCTAATAAAATTTTTAAATTAAATTTTCTTAAATACTGTACCTTGTGCTGTGGACAATATATTGTATAAGTTTCTTCGTCCATATGACACCCTAAAATTATAAAAAAAAATACTTTTTACATTAGGTTAAAGTAATAAAACTTAAGCTTTCATATTCAAATATTTAATTTAATATATTTAAGTGTAAAACAACCAGTATTAATATATATAATTAACACAAATATTCTTGCGTTTAACTAAATACTACTGAAATTTTTAACGTATTTCCTTAACCATATCAATAGTTAAAAAAGGATGAAGGTTTGCTTGTCCTTATGACACTCTGATATTATATGAGAAGCTTTTTATATTACTTTAAAACAATGAAACGTGAACTTTCAAATAAAAATATTTAATATATTTTAAGAACGAAACAATCAGTAAACAAATATAATTAAAACCAATGCTCCAGCGTTTAACTGAATACAATATGTGACTATTAAATTACGAGACTGACGCCATAAAACATTTTAATTTGATGTCATACATATTTACTTATTATCACCTTCAAAATACATCCCTACTCTATCCCTACAACGTTTCATTCGAACCTTCCATTATTCCAAACAGTGCTGGAAGTCATTTATGTCCCGCTTTCTCTTTCACAGCTTCGACGGACTCAAATCTTGTTCATTTTTATGCAGATATCATCTTAGGGAACAGATAGCAGTCGCATGGCGTTAGCGGATGGTCTAACACTGGGAGGCTGTACTTGGCTAGAAACCTCTTGACAAACAATGCAGAATGACTTGTCCTTTTACAATTCAGGTCGTTTCCCCCCCTCCCCCCTATTCTTTCACGGGGTTCAGCAAGAACGTGAAGGTAGTAATATTGATTAATATAATAGACCTTCAGAAAACCCAGTGAAAGTACACAATCCCATAAATATCGAAATAATCATAATAATAATTACTTTGAATTTTAATTTACTTATTCGAACTTTTTTGGCTCTCAGTGAAGATGGGCTCTTTCAATGCATGGATTGGAGCTTCGTATCAGGATCATAAGTAACAAACCACGCTTCGTCACACGTTATTCTCCTTTCCAATTAGCGGGTAATTTTCAATAGCATTCAGAGTACCAGTACAAACAATTTCTCAAGCTTCTTGTTTTACAAACGTGAGAAATTTAGGCACCATTTTGGCACACACTTTTTGCACGTTAAAATTGTTATGTAAAATTTCCTGTAAGAATTTTTTGTCAATTCCTACAGTCTCAGCAATCGTACGAATACTTAACCGACGGTGAGATCGAACCAGATTACCGCTTTTTTCGATATTTTCATCCGTTTTTGGCGTGAATGGGCGACCAGGGTGTGAACAAAGTTTTCTCGGCCATCTTGAAAACGTTTAAACCACTCAAAAACATGTGCACGCGATAGAAACTCATTGCCATACACTTCTTTCAATAAATTTTAAGTTTCAGAAGCTGTTTTCCTAAGTTTATGCGAAATTTCACAACAATCCGTTGCTCTATAGATATACTTATTATTTTTCCAGCGAAACAAAATAATAATAACTCTAATGCGAACGTAGGCTGCGGCTATACATATTTGTTCAGAAGCGAGAGGCACTGCATTCGAAAGAGAAGGCTTCACGCTAAACAGCTGTCGGTCGCTAGCATTAGGGGCATGCGTACTTTTACAGTAGCAGCGGCGTCTCATTATTAATATCCACACCTCAAAAAGTAATGAACTTTTAGAGCATTTCCTTAATCATGTAAATAGTTAAAAAAAAAAAAAAAACCAAATACAAGCTTTATTCCTAGTATAATTTGACAATACGTTTTTATAAAATTACTAGATAGAATCATATACATGATTAAAGCGAAGAACAGAGAGGAAAAAGAAAGAAAACGGATTACAGTTAAAATATTTTTCTTACAGTAACTTAAAATATAATAATAAAACTACTAAATCGAATAATATAAACGGTTTAAGAGAAGAAAAAAAAAAAAGGGACTATCGTTAAGACATTACTCTTACAGTAATTTAAAACTATATATTAATAAATCTATTTAATATTGGACCTGTCCAAACTTAATTAATGGATCATATAATGAAAACTGAAATTTTTCAAGAGGTTTACTATTAGCATTGAAAAAGAAGTGTAAAAGTTTATATACAATAAATATCAATAGTGTTAGTAAAAAAATTATTCTTTTGATCCCATATTTTAAAGATTTTTTTAAATATTTTATTAATACTTTGAAGAATTCTATAATATGAATCATACAAAATAATGAGTCACAACGAATAGAAAATAAAGAATTACATCTAAAATATTGAAATAAGGTTCTGAAACTAAATTTTTAGTAAATTAATTAAATAATATTTCTTTATTAAATCTGAAAGTTACTTTTATAAATCTGACTGAGTCAATTTAACCATTGCAATGTTAAATTTAACATTGAAATAAAATACATCGGATATAGTTTTAGTTTATCAAAGTTCAATTGCAAAACTGTTGAAATATTTTATCAAATTTTCATTTGTTTTTTTAAAAATAAAGTGGATTATAGTCTTCAATCAATAAATGGGTTAAAAATTGATAGATGTAAAAATTAGGTTTTGGAATGAAAAAAAAAATTATTTTCATTTGAATTGGAACATAAGCACATTCTAACTTATTTCGTTTGGAGAACGTAAAGTTTCTCTCTCTTGTTAACAGATGCTATAATTATAAAGAGGAAAAATAATTGCACTCACAATTATCCCGAGCACATAAATAGTGGTACAGCTCTGGACAATTGTCTTTAGCACAACTTAAAGAAGCTCCTGGAAATTTACACCTTGAACATAGCTGTAAAAAAGATCCAAAAATATATTTAAAAAAAATAACATTTTTATTTTCATAAAAAAGAACATCACACATACAAACACACACACACAAAAGAATTTTTACAATGCACACACACCATTTGCATGTACAATCAGACCGCGATTCACAGAAGGCTCTATTCACTCTGATTCTCTATCATTGCTTTTAATTGCACGGAACAAAATTGATTGGAAAAAGTGAAAAAAAGGAATGTTTCTGCGTGAAAATCCTTCCCCCCTCCCTGCCAATTGTAAGTATTTTTTAAATATTTACTAAAAATCTGAAAACTCGCAACCGGCGCAAAATAGAGACAAATAGAAAAAAAACCCATTAAAATCAGAATAAAAAAGATATTTACTCGTGTTTGCTCTCATTACAAACATATTTTATAACGCATTTAACTTTTAAAGCATAAATTTTAAGATACTATCTATCACCCAAGTGTTTTATTATACGATATTATAATAAAAGACTTATATGTATCGTTTATTTTTGAAAACATGAATTTTGAAATCGCATGATTCATTTTGAATAACCCTGTATTTTTGTTAACATCAGGGTCGGCCATCTGGGGATTGAAGCGGATGCTATGCTTTGGGTTCGCGATTGAGGGGGGGAGGGCAAACATAATCAAACATAATAAAATAATGTACTCTTGAACGTGAAAACTTGACAATATTCCTATCGTTGTCAGTATGATAAAGAGCACATTTTATCGTAAACATTATTATTGTATTAAACTAATGATTGATTATGCGAGTGTTACGTTTTTGTTATTTGATTCGGGGAGCTCCCGAACATATATCCCCACCAAAAATGAACTTTTTAGTCAAGCATGTGGTCAGAACACTTAAATGCCTTCGCTATATTAAGCATCGAAAATGACATAGCAAAAAATTGCAATTTTTCAGAAGTAATTAATGTTTTATCAAAAATAAAATCACGCGTTAAATAAACATGAATTAGCAATATATGTTCATGTTTGTAATTTTTTTTTACTTTACAAAAACTTAGGGCCTCAAATGGATTCTTGCACCCAGGCCCCTATGTAGAGAAGGCTGACTCTGGGTAAGGTTTAATGGGCAAAATGATTTATTTTACTTTCATTTTATGACAGTTTAAGTTACATTTAATTTAAAATGTATTAAGTTTAATAAATTATCGTTTGCTTTAATTTTAACACCTGAAAAATATTATAGTCCATCTCAATATTTTATCGTTTGTTTTAATATTAATATTTAATTGAATAATTTGATTTTAATAATATAATCGTTTTATTCTTTTTGTTATCAAAAGTTGCCATAATTTTTGTTCGGTAGAAGTTCTTATGTTTTGGATTGCAAGGAAGATGCAAATGGAATAATTCTTAGCACCTTTGGTGGCTAAATCTGTTCTTTTCAGAACTTTTGCACAGAACAAAGGAGCGTTGAAAGAAGATGACCCTTTGAGCAAAGAATCCATTCATCCCATTGTTAGATGTTCAGTCGAAGTTTTTTATGGTTAATTTACAGGACAGACATGGAGCATATATTATAAAAGCTGGCATAGAGTATCACCAAATCTTTGAACGCCAAGTACTCGATTTCAAGGAAACAGACTGTAGTTAAGGCATGCAGAATGCGAAAGATACGGTCATCACCTTGTCTACTGCCTTCAGCACTGTCTCCTCCAATCCCCTAAGCCTGTGTCCGAAGAGATAGACCGTCTTGGACCAGGCGGCGCACTCTTCGTGCACCCAAAACTCTTTGTTGTCCACCATGCCGTCCATTGGGAAGGGAGTGGACATCTGCAGCTCGGGCAGGTGGTTGGACATCTCCTCCAGGGGCTTCTGGCCCTGAAATTACACACGTCACTCATCAGTTGCTACAGTACGTGATATTTATGCCTTGAAATATGAATATGGATTACAATTTAGTTTCTCAATGCATATTTGATCACCAATTTAAGGAATAGTAAAGAAATAATTTTATATTATATAACTTAATAATATATTTTATATTATATAATTTTATATTATATGACTATATTATATAATTTTATATTATATGACTTTTTATTATATGACTTTATATTATATAATTTTATATTATATGACTATATTATATAATTTTATATTATATGACTTTTTATTATATGACTTTATATTACATAATTTTATATTATATGACTTTATATTATATAATTTTATATTAAATAATTTTATATTATATGACTTTATATTATATAATTTTATATTATATGACTTTATATTATATTTTAAATTATATAATTTTATATTATATTTTATATCATATAATTTTATATTATATTTTCAAAATTTAAATATAATAGAACATTTATGAATCCAAGGAAGTTGAAATACTATGTCCTGCGTAGCTTTAAACCGGCGGTGTCAATCTTTACATGCTCTGATAATGTAATTGAGATACAGTGGCATACTCGACGGGGGGGGGGATTGCAAAGGGACATACGCAGCCCCCAAGATTCTTATTCGAATTTGAAATATTTCAGAATGATTCCTTAGTATTCTATTATAGGTATTCTAAATTTTAAACATAATAATTTTTTCTCTCTTCATGCTTAATTTTTTTTTTTTTTTCATCACGAAAAGAAAAAGGGATTTCAACTAAGTTTACTACAGAAAAAAGAACTAAAAAAAAGTATTTGCTGTCTATGAAAGAGTGCCTCTGGTTCTCTTAATACAGTGTTTGTTGATGAAAAGAGAGGAGTGCATTCCTAAACAATACACTCTCTAAAAGATACAAATTTTATTTTCATGGCATCTTTAAATTATTTTTCTTAAATGATCTTTACTTTTTAATTTTTGTTTTAACTTGATAAAATTATTTCAACACTTGAGCAATTTTAAATAAGAGATGCATGATTGATATAGCGTATTCTTCACTTTTTGACAAACGGTAATTCTAAACTAAAAAAATTGCTTTTGTCATGGAAATGAAGATATGCATCCACCAAATTTATTTTCTCGGTACACCACTGTTGAGTACACGTTTTCCTAATCAGAGGTAAAAAGCACTATGTCCATTGACACAAACAATATGTAAATATAAATAATTAATTTATTTATTAAAGAAACATTAAAGAAATAAAAGCATGAATTAGACAAGGGAGAAATAGGAAAATTATGTACTGTTATATATAAACGATTACGCAAAAACGAGGAATTAGTATTTCTTACTTCCAAGATACAAGCCTGCCAATTACTAATAGTAATTGCTATTAAGTCAATGATAGTCGATTAAAAATATGATTACCTTTTTGGATTAATTTAAAAAAAAATCAAAAAAAAAAAATTGCTGAACCCTTTTTTGCTTCAAAAGGTAGAGATTGAAAAACAAGATAAAAGATTTAATCTTTTAAATAAAAAGCACATTATCTTAATATCATTATAGCATCCAGAACTAATTATTAAAATCGACAATTATTGCGTATTGAGTCTTCCTATATTAATTTTCGTAATAAAAGATCTGTATGAAATGAAATTCGATATTTGTTAAAATGAAATTTCGGTTCTTTTTGTGGACTCTTCTTTAGATTCTCTCTAGTAAAAGTGGAACATTACATTATTACAATGAGCCTCATTTTTGTTCTGCAGAAAAATAACATTGTTCTTAGACCTTAAATTTTGGATGCGTATTACTTAAAAATATTTGCTCAGTTAAGGGGACTTAGTACCTTTGCACTTTCAAAAATTCGATTTTTCAAATTTGTTCTCAAAAAATAGTGTTAATTGTCAGGAGCATTTTAAAGCAAACCGCATCAAAATCCGACAATTATTGCGTCATGTGCAGCAAAAAATGTAAATGTCTAAAGTGGCTTGTTCATTGTAATACAATGTGAACAAACCTCTTTTTCTCAGTTTCTTATTTTCACTCTTTCCCACAGGATTAAAAAAAAAATGTTTTGCACGTAGAGCTTTGAGATTTAACATGAGTGTTGTACTTGTAGATCTTTATTCTGTGAACCTCAATTTTGTTAATGGGATGATTAGATTTTATTTTATAGCAGGATACATGAAAAAAGTTACTAAATACAAATTTGATAAATTTTTAATTTTTCAATTTTTTTAATGCAAGATAAATTTAAAATTGGAGGTTTACAGAATAAGGTCATTATTTAGCTTTAATTTGGTATTAGAATTGTGATTCTACTGTACTACTTTCAAATGTTATCTTGTGGGTAACGTAAGGTAAGCTAATTTATTTTTTAAATTTTTGCTCGCATATTTCGTGTTGTTTGAGAAAATATATTAATTTAATAGCAAAACTAGACCCAATATTTTAAAATATACACTTTATTACACAGACTGGCAAATGAGCAACAAATGTTGATTTATGATGAATCGAAAAAAGTTTGTCAAAATGCTCTACTATTGGTTTCGAAAGGTACTAAGTCCCCTTAAGTTAATTCTTCATAATGAAAGACTTCGTTGTTTTTAAAACGTTTTTCTGAATTTCACTTGGTGTGTGTGTGTGTCATCAAATTTTCGATCGTTAATTTAACCAACTTCCCATCAAGCTAGAGCTTTGAAATTTTGGGAATCGTTCGTACTCGCCTAACAATGCAATATTTAGACATTTGCGACAAGTTTTAACTAATATTTTCTTTAATAATGCAGTTTAGCCCAAACACTTGGCGCGATTTCAAAAATTGGCACCAAACTTGGCGATTGTTTTTTTTTTTTTTTGATGAGCGTTAAATCCGTGAAACGGAACAGGGTAGCCACATTTGGCAAAATACTGCCAAATAATTCTTGTCGCCAAGGATAAACCTTTCCTGAATTCTGGTTCCCATTTTTTTTAATAGAATGACTTACAAACTTTCAAATGCATGTTTTGATTTTATGAGTATTATGAATTTCTTAATATGCTCACAAATGTCTCTTTTTAAGTAAATTTTAAAGTTAAAAATAACTAACAGTTTTAACTAATATTTCAATAATTTTCTTTAATAAACTTTGCTACCATATAAAAACGTTATTTTTAAAAACGTTGGTTTTTATATCGAATTATTTCATCTAGTTACAGAGCAATAGCTCCCAATGGGTTGGTACCTCTTAACAGTGAATGTTGGAAGAGTTCTAAAGGGGCTTTTTTAGTCCAAGGCTAATTTGGAGGGGGGGAGACTAATTGCCTTCCTCCTCGGACCAAATTCGCAAGAACGCGTTGAAAAGCTTGATTAATACTAAAAATCATCGAATACATGTGCTTCAAAAAGTTTTATGTAAATGGTTTTTAAGGTCATTAACAGTAGGAATAAAATTAGAGCTTTGTTCCCAATACCTATTTTATTAGTTCATGAAAGAACCACACCATGCGCTGTGCACCATATAGAGAACCAAAGAGTGTGCGTGTTTTGAGTTCCAGATAGATCAACAATCTTATATTTAAAAATTAGGACCGGTCGTGCCAAAATTAAAGCTCCCTTCAATATGCCACCACGTATTTCTGAGCGTACTGTTAATCTCGCATGGAGTTTCCTACCTACCTTCTCAAAACGATTACTGCTTTAAACGCATGGAATAAAATGCATTCGGAAAAAAAAAATGTTTCAGTATTATCATTTTTTTTCTTACTTTCAAAAATATTTCGAATTATTATTTTTTTTTTTTTTGCGGGAAAAGGCGCGCAAGGCCGAAAAAAGTTGGAAACCTACGTTATAGAGTAATAAAGAGTATATAAAAAAATAACAGCAGATATAGTTATTTCTTATTGAATTCTTTTCACTTTTTCTTAAATCACACTAACGAGAATATTATGTGGAAAAATTTCAAAATGTCCAAGTTTTTACAAAGTAATATTGATTTGAAAGAGATTCTAATAAAAACTAATCCACAATAACACTAGAGAAACGACCAGCATGTCGTTTAAAAATTTTATAATAAAACTATCTAAAGATAAAAAAAAAAAAAAAAGACAGCATGAGATACGTACGTTGGCTTGTTTGGCTTTTCTGAGGAGAGCTGCCCGGAACATCTGTTCCATGAGGTCAGACTTCCTCTTTCCGGGAGACCTCCTCATTCCGGGTATGTCTGGATAGGAAGAAGAAGACGGCTCCATCATATCCTCTCTGCTGTCCTCAGGCTCCAGGTCCTCTCCCGGTTCGCTGGACTCGTTGCCGAAGGTTGGGGCTGGGGAGGGGGGTGCCGAGTAGTTGGACGGCTTCTGATCGCCATTCAGATAGTAGGGGCCGAACAGGTCGCCCAGCCCTCGGTAGTGGCTGTTCTTGCAGCACAGGGAACACAGCCAGCTCCGGTCTTTGGTGATGGAATCATAGATTAGGCTAGAGCCCATATTCTGGCGAATGACACCTCCAAACTGGTACTGATGTTGCTGCTGCTGAGGCCAGTATTTAGCGTTCTCGTCTTTTGGAGGGGCATTCACAATGGATACGACCAGAGGTTTGTTCCTTACGCCCACGATGTGGACATAGGGACCATTGATGACGCGTTTCTTGATGATGGGTGGGGGAGGACCTTCCGGCCCAAAAAAGACCTCCTTCTTGCGCCGGCGACGAGGTTGTCGCTCTTCGCCAGGAGGTTTCGGTTTATTCTTGCTGCCGAAGGGCCTACCCCTCTTCTTCTTGATAGGTTGCGGCATCATCTGGCCGAGTACAGGGTCGTAATACTGGGGCTGCTGCATGGAGCTGTTGCTGCTGTTCATCTGCCCGTTGTCCTGCAGTTTCACTGTGCTGCCATCCTTGTTGACAGTGAAAAGGAGGGGTCCACGAGCCCTGTCATCAGGAACATCACTTTGATAGTTTGGCGGGGGAGCTTGTGACTGGGCGAGGCTGTTGTTCATGGGCGAGTTGTCCATAGATTCCATCATATTAGGTTTAATGACAGACATATTGTCTTTGGCTGAACTATAATCGGTACCCATGCCAGTAGGAGGAGGACCCATGTGATAACCGTGAGAAGCCCATGGCATGTCTTTGTCGTTGTTGGCGTTTACCATATCTCCCATTCCATTAGAAGGATGATTTCTCATAGATAGCATGGCATCAGTGGAATACATGTCCATTGGTACCTCACCATTGTTAGTCGGGTACGTATTCATAGCGGCACCTCCTCTTCTTCTGCTACCTCTGCGACCTCTGGTGCCACCTCTAGATACCCTAGGGGGTCGATGAACAATCTCAGAATTGTACATGTCCCATTCGGAAACGATCCCGTCCGATTCAAACATTTTCTTTTTCCTGCCTCTTTTCGAAGGCTTTGGCATTGAGAGACACTCGTCAGGATAGGGTTTACTCTGTTGCATTCCCATAAAGCCATCCTCTAGCGGGCCCATTTTATTCCATCTATTACTCGGACTGTAGTATCTAGGAGGCCTAGGCGCATAGTCCGTGGGGTACACATCTTCACAAGGATCAGGTTTGCCGTTAGTAATCTCAAATTCAGGTAAAGTGGAGTTTCGTCTCTCTTCAGGCATCATCATCGGTTTGCGAGGCATTTCCAAAGTGTTATCGAGAAGAGGATCGCACTGTAAATCATGTCCAAAGACACGCCTCCTACCTCGAGGTGACTTGGGAGATTTCCTTCTCAAGTCCATTGTGCCGTCAGGTTCAGGTAGAGGAGGTACACCTCCTCCTAGATGCTGAAGAAAATCCTGGGTATCCTTGTTCTCGGAGTCACTGGACACAGGTCCACCAAGATCATCTCTGAGTCCAGGTGCTTCAGGTGGATGGTTGCCATTAGTCATCCTTACATCGGCCACGCCGAAGTTCTCGAAGTCAGGTCGCCTTGGAGGTGGACCTTGCGGTTGTGGAGGCTGTTGCGCTTCTGGAGGCCCAGCAGCAGCGATGGGGTTGACTACATGAGGGTTAACGTCTCCGTTGACGTGACCGACGTGATTCGATGAGTCAGCACTAGCCGTCGTAGTGCGGGAATCACTACGAGGTGAGTTACTGGAAGTCGAATCGGGGGCTGAAGAGAACGTAGAACTGGTCGGTGTGGACATGGCAGTTCGAGGAGGGGTACATAGACGATTTTGATCAAGATTGTAGTAGGTAGGGTAGGGAGATCCTGGATCACTTCCGCCTGCCAGCTGCTCGACCGAAAAGTATGATGCTGGGCGACTGGGTCCACTTGCTGCAGCAGCAGCAGCAGCTGCTGCTGCTGCTGAACCAGCAGCCTGATTAGCCGCCATTTCATAGTTGGCCCTCGTGATGGGTGATTCAACAGTCTCTGAATCCAACATGACCATTTTCTGTAAGGACTGAAGAGGATCGGAGTTGGGTGGACCACCTTGAACTACACCTGTAGGGGGAGTGTTGCACATGGGTTGTCTAGGTGTAGTTGATCCTGACGGAGGAGATGGGGTAGCAGTCTTGTGAGGAGTCATTGAAGGTGTTGGGGGATGATGTTGAGGAGATGCTGCATTAGGAGGTGGACTAAAGGGTGGTGATCTTGAAGAATGGGGTGGTAAAGGTGACGGTGTTGTCCTGGGCGAGTGAAGGACACCTCCACCCGGGCTTGGAATCTGTGACTGAGTCCAGGAGTGCGGCGAGGACACAATGGGAATTTGGCGATAGTGAGGGGGTGGTCCAGGAGCAGCACCTCCCATACCAGAATGCGGAGGAGAATGCATGGAGGGAGGAGGCGGCATCATGGGCCTCGGGGAAGGCTGACTGTATTGCATGATGTCGTTGCTGCTGTTGCTGTTATTGTTCTCACCTCCCCATGCAGCCTTCATTTGTTGCATGGCCCGGGCACTGCTGCTGCTGTACATGGAGGGCGGACGGCCTCCATATAAATCTGGGCTGAGAGAGGCATAATGAGAAGCAGGAGCTGAGCCATAAGGGCCCAGCTGATGAGTACTGCCGTAGCCCAGGCTTCCATGCATCTGGTGGGCGCCGTACTGATGAGCATGGGCTGGTGGTGAGACAGGATGGGGTCTGTAAGGAGAAGGGGGTTGGTAGGAAGGGTAGCTGTTGGTCTGGCAGTGCGATGCCTACAAAAGGAACGAAAAAATTATTACAAACTTTAACATTAAATTACATTATACATTTATAACTTAATGCAAATATAATTTGTTCAACATTCAACTTGCTTAACTTGATACATTTTCCCCCATATATTTGGCAGTTTAAAATCGAGATCACTGCTAAATTTTTCAAGCAAAGTTATTAAAATATGTGTTTATACTACATTTAAAATTCATCTTTAATTCAAGAGATTTAACCACTTCTGTACTGTTTCTTTCTTTCTCAAATGCAAAGAATCTCGTGGATTCTATAACGAAAATGTTTTGGAATATTAGTTATTTATTTTTACACAGAATTATTACTCATTATCAGCTTTTATAATAAGCAATTCACCAATCGGAAATTCGACTTTTTACATATCTCATCACATTTTTGCTACATCATCTTTGTTGCAGACTTTTCCTTTATATTTTAGGTTATCCATTCTCAAACTTTCGCCTGTATTAGGTTGTTTGAAGATAACACTATGATTCTTTAATAAACTTCACCTGTCCATAAAAATGTGACCGCAAAACAAAATATTTCCAAATAAGGCTGTGAATGGAACACATAATTTCACATAGCAAGAATTACGAAATATTTAACATCAAAACTTCACACAGTGCTTGACCAAATTTCAATCATCTATTAATATGCCTATGATATGATCAAAAATACCTCAAAATGTTTATTTATATCTTAAATAATAAACAGTCTTTATTTTTAGAATTTCTTACTTAATTCTCAAAAGTGTAACATAAATACAAGAGCAAAAAAAAAAAAAAAAACTGAACTAAAGATAGCTCCTCATCAGTACCTAAAAAGTATTTTGTATTATACCACAGATACATTGTTTATATTTTACTTTACTTTTCAGAAAAATTCGTTAATTAATAGCCAAATTGATTTCTTAATAACGTCGCACTTAGAGCCAACACGAAGTCTAGATTGTGGGATTGGTCTATTAATATTACATCATAGCCAAGAGACAAAGACATCTGAGTTGGCTCCCCAGTCTCTTAATTTCCAAAAAAGTTGGTTTTTTCCCATTTAGGGAACTTTATAAAGATAGAAAGAGGTATATATCTGAGAGCGAGAGGTCTGGTGAATATGGTGGATGGTGCAGAACACCCTAATCGAGCTCAAACAATTTCTTTCGAGTCGTCAGACACATGAGACCACGATTGTCCTGATGAAACACGCATTCCGATTCCCTATTTCTAAACTTTTTAGCTCAATTGTTGTCTTTAATTCGTCTAATTGGGAGCAGTATTAAGATTTAATCGTCTCGTTGTTTGATATAAAAACTCGTAATGCAGAATTCCTTCCCAATCACACCAGATACAGAGCATGATTTTCTTCCAATGAAGACCGGTTTTTGGGATGGTTTCCCAAGATTTTTTTCTAGACACATTTTTCATGCCCCTGTCGCTGCTTGCTTCAAAAGTGGTATTTTCTCATTACGTTTACAGAGCCAGTCGCAAATGGAAATATAATCCATCAGACTTTTCTCTGTTACATCGTGATGAACCCGTACATCAAAGCGATTTATGCAGCCAAACATCACAAAATGCTTGTATATGGTGGATTTAGATATTTTTAACATAACTGACGCGTCGTACAGCGTAGGTTATTCTCCATCAGTTTTTAAATCTGATATTTATATGTGGTAGAGGGCAATACTGGAACATTCTTGGTCTTCAAAGTTGATATAACCAGCTTCAAAACCAAGCAAACTACTTCCGCACAGTTCTTTCAATTACAGCATCTTCGCTACAAACAGCGTATTTCTAATTTGCCAGTGGCATTTACGCTTTTCTGGTAAAAAAAAAGCGTTAAATAACTGTAATGCAATTTGTTTGCTTGATGCGTATAATATTGACAACAATTAATGTATCGCAATCAAATCTTTTTTTTTTTTTCCAAATATACCTAAAGATCCGTCTTTTAGAATATGTACGCATGTCGTTTGCTTTCACTCAATTCTGATACATCCAGACTTGTCCTAATGCCACCTAACGAAAATCGGCATGAAATTTCAGAACGAACCAATACGCCTTTCAACAGAACAATTACGTCATCCTAGCGATCCAGCTTCCAGATGGCGTAGCACAAGTCACGTAAAAAAACTTTGAACTCGCTTCTGGAGACCAAACGATTGGTTCTTTTTTTTAAAGAATTTTGTATAAAAATACAAATATTCGTTAGTATAATGATCTTAATACAACTATTAATAACTAAACCAAAACAAAATGTAGAATTTTAAGGTTACTTAGGAAATTTAATAATTTAATTTTGAAATAGTGTGTAATTTACCTAAATTAACAAAATAAAAAATAATAATTTACGTTTTATTTTGAAAGGCATTACTTCATCCACATTCGAAATCATATAAAAGAAACTATTAACAAAAAATGTGCCGAACTGCATGTAACTCTATTACTCAAAACAAAAATACGCCTTTCAACAAAACAATTACGTCATCCTAGCGATCCCGCTTCCAGATGCCGTAGCACAAGTCACATAAAAAAAACCTCTGAACTCGCTTCTGGAGACCAAACGATTTGTTCTTTCTTTTAAGAATTTTGTATAAAAATACAAATATTCGTTAGTATAATGATCCTAACACAAGTCAAGGGTTTTTTTTTTACTGTGTTTGAAAATAATATAGCTGCAACCGCGCAATTATTTGGTGATTCATTGAGCCTAAGACAGAATATATTAATAAGTTTTAAGTGGATTACTTCTAGATGAATTATAGCACTTCACAGGATAGAATTTCAAGATCATAACAGCTAGAGAATAATCTATAAAATACAAATGGACATACTACAGAAAAGACGAAGCATCGTTGAAGGTAATTCATTAAGATTTTATAACATTGGGTTTGTCTTTCATTTCGAAATCTCCCACAAATTCTAAGGTACAAAATACGAGTACAAAGAAATATCTGCATCGACTGTAAGCAAACTATCTGATTATTGAGAAGTTTCGAATTAGATTAAATTAAATCCTAGCTTAGCTAATTTAAAAATTAACTTAAAAAATTTCTTTTTAAATTTTAAAAATTTTCTTAACTAATTAAAATTAACTTAATTTAAAAAATTTCTTTATTAATTGATGAAAGATTCATCTTATTATTACCCTTCTAATTAATTATCCATAAACATTATTTTTAAAGTATGCTGTACTAGAGTTTAAAAGATTAAAAGAAGTGAAGTTTTGAGAAACTTCAAACACACAAGTTCGTAAGTAAAAATATTTTATTCTGAGACCTAAAATCGCAAGCGATCGTAAATATCAATATTCATAGAAAATTATATGATACTACTTAATTATAATTGCCTTAATTATTTGATATCATTTAACTCTATTAGAACATAAATTATCGTTGCTACTAGAAAATTAAGGCCTATACATCCATTAATAATTTTTCGAATATTCTAGGATAATTATAAAAATAAACATTAGAATGTGTGTAACTGAACTTATTACGCTGTGGATGGTAAAAACATTATTAAGTTTTTCTAAACAACTTATTATACTCATGAAATGAGAAAGGGAATTTTTTGGTAAATAATTTCAGCAATCAGTTTGGATCCTGTTTTGTAAGAAATTATTTTCACAATCTCGCGGTCAGTGAAATTATATATATATATATATATATATATATATATATATATATATATATATATATATATATATATTATGTTTCATGAATAAAAAATCTAATGTAACAGAAAAAGTAAAATTATATCAATTATGTACAAATGCTTTAAATTGTGTCAATTATATACAATGAGAGAGAAAAAATCGACTTTTAAAATTGTTTCCATAATTAATTGATATTTCATAATAATACTTCTTATTTCATTCATCCAAAGATATTTTTAAAAATCAGAATTTTCAAGCAACTGAAAATTAGAATACTCTGTTCATGTTAATGAAAATTTTCGCACATTTGAATTATTATAAAAATAATTAAAAAAGGATTGAAAATTAATAAATATAAAAAAGAAACATATTTACCATCTGATTTTCATAAGGACGTTCTGAATAATTCATAGCAGAGCCCATAGTACCTAAAAATATAGAATACAGAATTAATTATAATTAAAATTTCAGTCAAACAATTTTTATTCAAAATAAATGTAGTAAAAATTGCAAAATAATATACTGATATGCAATTTTAGATCTAAGCATATCAACATATGATATCAAAAACTGTCTATGTACTAATAATAGGAGGGGGTGGGATACCACCGCTGTTTTTCTTAAATATGAAGTTATTTAATAAACCGATAGATGGCAGCAGAGAGACTAAAAAATTTTTATTTCTAAAACTTTAAAATATGAAGTTACAGAGTTTATCAATAGATGGCAGCAGTACAAGTAAGTGCCGAAATGCAACAGCTATAATAAAAGAACCCGTCAGAAAAAGCAACAATAGTTAGAATTTTTTTCAATTATGAATATATCTAATATTTTTTCTTGAAGAAAGATACAGTTATAATGAATCATCAAAAAATATGTCGACAATCGCCGAAAAAATCTCGCCTAATCGGAAAGTCTGCATATAACTATACTATGAATTTATCGTTTCAAAACTGGGCCATGATGGCCCAGTGTTCGTAACGGTGGTGTTCCATAGTCATTGAACAGTATAATCATTATGATTTTAAAATAATTTAGGTCTGAGAAAATTGCGTTCACCTAAATCATCATTAAAAAACCATATCCTGTAACATTCGAAAATTTTTGAACATTGTTTATAAATCATTAGATATATTTATCTGAAAACTGTAAACTAACAGCTAAAAGAGGATTTGTTGTTTACCAAGAAAATTTTAATCTTTATTATTTCGTTCTTTATGTGATAAATAAAAAGATTCTTTTTTCCCAGAAATTCCGCATATGATCAAACGGAAATGTTCCAAGATCCCGTCTACCACTCATTTTTAAAAAATGAACTTAAATGTTGATCCTTGAATATTTTTAAATAATTTTAAACACCAAATGAAAAATATAAAAATGTTTTTAACATCATGCTTTCTACGAGAATAATAAATGGCATTCAATTTACTCATTAAAGTTCTTTCACAATCAATAAAAATGGGAAAATTTTACATTAAACTTTTGTGAATACCTACGAAAGCAAAGCACAATTTAAGAATTCCTCATAATAAGTCAACACAAATCCAAAGAGACATACCAAAAAATGTCGATAAGTTCGTATATGCATTAATTTTTAAAGAAAACAAATTAATGAAGTTAGCTCCCAGATATTCACGACATAAAAGCGCCAACCATATATGTAAAAGATAATAAAGTTTAGAACCCTGAAGTATATACTGGGAGAGAAAGCTCCCTTCCTGTTTATGCAGCTTCCTTTTTATTAATCAAATATCATCAAAATTTTCTTTCAACACTATATTCATTTTATGCAGTAAATTACTGTACTAATATATATGTAAATTAGAAATCATTTGAATTCAAAATTGACTTTTTTTTTTCTGTTGAAATATCTGATGCCTTATTTACGAAAAATAAAATTTTTATCACAAGGTACTTTGAGAAATTTTTGAATTGAAAATTGTTTTAGTATCAGATATTTAGCAAAATATGAGAGAGGAAACATGTTCGAACTTTTTGCATAAAAATATTTATCGAAAAATAATACACTAGGACGTAAAAAACATTACGTATAGTAAATATTTTTAAAAAAAATTCTTGATGTAGTCTAGAAGAAATTGGGTAAAATCATTTGCTTTCAATAACACAATATTTAAGTATTCGTTGTTTGGTGGGGCTATATTATTCTTATTTGATATATCTGATTAGAACAACCGACAAGCAAATTTTAATCACTTTTATTTAGAAAATTTGCTCTTACAATTTGATAGTCGGAAATGATTAGACCAATAAACAATAAAATATAAAACCTGATTAAAGAGACCTAACTTATTATAATTATCACATAACATTATTAGGCGTTAACATCAAAATGTGAATAAAGGATATATTTAAATAAAATTATATACTTCCGTATATTTTTTTCTTTAGTCTTTTGCAGACAAAAAAAAAGTGTTTCATGTATGAAGTTACCAAAAAAACTGCCCTTCGTTTTTAAATAACCTTTCCCCCCCACACACAAAAATAAAAATTCAGTTCATTAAATTACTTAAATGCAATTAGAATAAAACATTAAGAGAAAATAATTTGTCACACGATTGAAAATTTTCATTAAAAGAAATAATTATGAGGAACGTAAATAAAATAAAATTCAAAGGTAAGATAGATAAAAATAAGGTTTTCATTGAACGAATAATTAAAAGGGAATAAATAAAATAAGATTTAAATATAAAGGTAAAATAAGATAAAATAAAAATAAGATTTTTTTTTTATCAAAAGAAATAATTATGAATAGTAAATAAAATATTATTTAAATTTAAATATAAATATAAAATAAGATAAAAATAAGATTTTCATTACAGGAAATAATTATGAGGAATATAAATAAATTAAAAAGGATAATCAAAATGAGCGAAATAATACTGATTCTTTCGCAGACGATTTTTGTCACGTGAATGAAGATTTTCATTAAAGGAAACGGTAATTAAAGAAAAGAAAATCGTCTGGAAATAAATCGTTATTAATAAATATATTTCACTATGTAAAAAAAAAAAAAAAAAAAAAACAGTTCCAATTTCGTCAGCAATAAATTATGGAATTAAAAATTTTTTTCACCAATTTTCTCTGCAGTAATATATGCTAATTTAATTATAAGCTTTATAATAATGAATATTAAAACAACTACTCATCAAGATTATGTCAAATGTAAGAAAAAGACTGCAGCTCATTTCAGCGCTATCTTATCTCGAAAGCTCACGTTTAAGTTATTCTATGATCGCTAAATAAATTCCGAGAATTCTTCACTTATTTTATAATTAATAACAAATTCTTAAGATTCTCAATTATTTTTCGAGTGGTTAGCAAACTTAAACTACCTTCATTGAAAACTTGTTCGACTAATTAGTGGGGAGTTAAATTACAAAGTAGAACAAGATACTACAAAGTAAATTACAAATATGTAATGAGCATAAAATTAGAAAGATGGTTTTTTTTTTTTTATCATTTGCGTTAAGATTAAATATTTATATCGTATTGCATGCAGAATTATTCATAACTTATTACATGTGTTACAAATTGCATTGTTCCGTGTAAAAATGGGAAATTTTTCATTTATAATCAAGAATTCTAATCGATTATTATTAATTATATGAGCAAAAAATGAATTATAAATATAATTGCTATACATATATGTATAGTTTGGAATCAATCCCGAAAATTAGATCACAGAGAAGGAAACGGTCTCTTTTGAATGACTTTTTAAAGAGAGTTGAACTATATTTATGTAACAAGAAACGAAAAAAATCAAAAAAATTTCCCCAAACAATGACAAACATGTAGCGTATACAAGTACATAATTTGTATACACTAGCTTAATTTGTATTAATGTTGCTTTAGATTTATATCAATGATTCTCAAACTCCAGTAAAAAAAATTTTTTTTTAAAGAAGAACTGAGTACATTTCTAGCCATTACTTATTTCTATAAAATCTAAATTACCAGATGATGTGATATAATTATTTATTTCTAAAAAAAATCCATGTTAAAAAGGATTTTATACGTTCAGTTTTCTTCCAAAAAATGATTTCATCATTTAATTTTTGAAAAAAATGCTGAAACTATGAAAATAGAATGCATTAATATGTAAGAAGTATATTTATCATACTTGTTCTTGAAATTTTTAATATTTTATAAATACGATGTATTTTACTTTATAAGATAAAGTTAAATGTCAATTTAGCACTACAGTATAGAGACAAAGTATGGATATAAATAAATTTAAAATGATAATCAAAATGAGCGAAATATTTTATGTACCAAAAAAAAAAAAGATATACTTCTCCGTATAAGTCAAGTGCAATGATGGCGTATTTTGAGATCGAGGAAAATATGCTGAACATGTAGGAAAAGACATCCTTAAGATTTAAGCTTTTTTTTCCCCCTGGAAGAAGTGTTGCGAGTTTGGGTTCTAGTAATCAAAAATATGCAAATATAGCCTAAAAGATAGTACATTCGTTAATTCTCAAAGTAGATATGTTCTTTGAAAAATTGTCCGAGCTGAAATCGTGTAAAACGACATGCAGAATTCATAAGAAAATAGAAATATATGTTCAACTAAACTGCAAGCCTTATAAATCAATCTATAAAGGATAAGTAAAATCGAGGATGTGTTCATTATAATCGTATGAACTCATATAAGGGTAACGAGGGGAAATAAAGGTGGTTTGTTCACAATCATTTTTAGAGACACTTCTAATGATACTTTTTCAATTCCTTTTTGAAAATGAAAAGCACAAATTGACAATGCGCCGCAAAAATAAAAACAATAAAAACACAAACAAAAAAAATATTTTGCTAGACTGCACATTCACTTCAATGACTTAACGCTAGCGCCCTCTGTCGTAATTTCAATAACAGCGGAGTCAGACATTTAAGATACATGTAAATACTACATTAAATTTATACTCGTATAATTTATGAATGAAATAACTGCAAAGCAATCAAAATACTTCTTTCTAATTGTTTTTTCCATTTAAAAATCGTGTAAAAATGTAACCGTGTAAATTAATTACTTTACAAAACTTAGGAGAGGTGCATATTTTTCATTATCGCGGGTAGCATAGTTTTCTTACACATTTCGATAGGTCTCTCTGGTCTGATTTAGTAACTAGTGTCTGAATTCCGAAAAAGGAAAGAGTTGAAGAATTACGATTTGTAGACACATTCTACCATATTTGTCATCATACGCAAGGTTCATTGCATTTTTTCACTTCACGAAGAATAAAAAGTTTTGCAGAACGTTAACTTAACGCGATGAGCGAATTGTGCAAAAAGAATATCCTCAAACAACAAAGCTCTTCGTGAAGTCAATCATAACGTTGTAAATAAGCTCTTAAAAATCCACAACCAAAATTTTCTTTATAAGGATACAAATGGCGATGTCGCATATATTGTATTTTCCATTTATCACAGATATTTATCACGTTACTAGAGATTATGAAACATAAAAAAAATAGTAAAGAAAAGTTCATTTTCTAGACTTGTTATGATATAATGTAATATTAAAATAATGCTAACATTAAATAGTACAATTAACATCTGAATTAAAATGTAAAAATTAAACATACAAGGTCGTACATTGCATGCCTATTTTTGTTTACACCATAAAAAATTTAACCGCTTGCTACATAACTTCAAATTTTAACATGTAAAATGGTGTCGATTAAAGGAGCTCTTGTATTTATGTAAAACACACGGTTTCAAATGCTATCGAAAAAGCTAAATCATTTTAAAAAGAATGTTGAATTAAATATACTTAATGCTGTAAATAGGGTACGTTGGACTGGAAAAAGCATAGTTCTCCCGTCCCGCAAGCGTCACGTTGGACGCACACCAGTCAAAGTCAGGTTAACCTCAAATTCTACCACTGGCGCTATGCGGAAGTTAGGAGAGCTACATACCGACTTAAGTGTCAACTTCGTCACCTGATTCATTTTGTATTTGAAATAAATATGGTTGTTTAGAGTTTGTTAAATAAGTTATAAGACACTGCATTATTGTCTAATGTGTCGAAACATCTCTGTCACAACGTGCTGTTTTAGACATCTGTTGCTATCTTATTTTTAAATACTATTCAGTCTTTTAATTTTTTTTAATGAATTTACATTATTATGAGCCGAATAGGGGTCGCCATGAACAGAGAGGTCTGGAGCATGATAACAAAATTCATTACGAATGGTTATTGCTAGTCAAATTCTACTGGATTTAAAATTGCTCAAGAGACGTGATGTGGAAGTTTGGTGGGGCAGTTACCAATTAGAACCACGTCACTTGACTGTAATTCAAAATGATGAGCTATTCAATATATAGCTCTGATGTGTTATAAATTTAACAAAAAAAAAAAAAAGGAGTGAATGAATAAAATCATTACCTTCAAAATAAAATATTTTAATGGCACAAAAACTTATATATTTTCGGTATCTTTCCAACTTAAGAATTTTTTATAGAATAAAATCGCATAATTTATTTAAATATGATCATTTCGTACTCTTCAGAACACAACCGACTTTTCTATTTATAACAGAATCCGTTCCATAACCTTCTGCAGTGTCAAAACCGACTTCTACGACCCAGACACCCCTCATTCCTGGAGGACTTTTCCACGGGTAACAGTTCCCTTCCAAGTCGGGGAAGGCGCTCTCGACATCTTGTTTGGTCGTTTTCTTTCGGCCATCTTGGTTGAGACGACAACTCGATTCCAGAAGGCTCTTCCTCTCGAAGGACACCCGGCGAAGAACGAAAAAGAACGAACGAAGGTATTAGCCTCCGAGGGGAAGGCTTGCGAAGACGACACCGTCAGTCCCCCTGGTGTAATAGAAAGCCGCTGCTGCCTCTGCTCTCCCTTCCGCTCCTCTCCCACCCCCTAAGTGGGTCAGAGTCTCAGCTTGCCCAAAGGCGCACGTGCTTCCGAAGCCTCCTCCGAGGTAGCAACAACTCGGACGGTTGCTATGGCAACGCTTATGTTTGTGCCTCCCCCACCCTCCCTCCCTCAGCAGGTCGTTCGTTCGTTGACGATATGAAGGGAAGCGGGACGGCGGAACTCTTCGGGATCTGGTAACTCCGGAGGGGGCTTCTGCAAATTACGGAAAGGAAGTTCTTTATATTGCTTCGGGTTTAGTATCGTATTGCAGAATATATTCTCGGTAGTGGGTAGTGTTCTTCAGGAACGCAAAAAAAGAAATATGACTTTGGGGAAAGGGAAGTATGGTTTGCAGATAGTTCCTGACACGATCAATGAAATTTAATAAAAAAAAAAGAATAAAACCGATTTAAAAAAAAATAAATATTCTTATGATAATAGTCTTGATAATAAACATCTTCCGAAACAAATTTTAAAATTCCTAGAATTTCACGGAAAAAAAAATGATACTCAAAATGTAACATATATTATTACATTCCTATCACTACTTTTTTTTTTTTTTTTTTTTTGAGAATCTACCATTTAACTTTGTATTTATTAAACTCAGCGTTTATTACAATTATTCGGAAATCAATTCATTGCCTGGAGAATTGAGCGAACATTTTGGCTCCATTTGCTTTGTGTCCGTCATAGCAAGTTGTAAATATCAAGCACGAATTCATAACTTTTAAACAAATAATTCTCAATTAATGAATATCAATTTATTCAAACTATCGTAGAATGTACAGTAAATATGTTCAAAACATATACGTTCTCTCTGCTAAGCACATGAACACTTTCGAAAAACTTATCGAAACCGATTATAAGCATTTGTTATACAGAAGAACTATGTCCTACATCACCAGGCAAATTACACGCGAAGGTTTTTTTTAATGATGCAAAGCAGCTAACTCATTTGAAGGAAAATATCTTCAATTACAAGTTAAATAAAAATCTGCATTTTCTTAATTATCTGGATTTTTTTTTTTTTTAATATTTTGAACTGTGCAGCTTCCGATTTCGATACAAAATCAACTATGCATTTATTAAATAAAGAATTTTCTATAACATAAAATTAAATATGTCAAAACATTTTAACTAAATACTTTTTCATGGCTATTATATATGCCATTTAACAACCAGTTGTACGATTATTATTACTGTCACACATGACAGAAAAAAAGAATTGGAAAGTAAACATTAATTAGGTCATGTATCTCTTTTCTTGGCTTGCTTACATTCTATACCATTTACCCCATTGTTTCTCGGTATTTTTAAGCAAAAAATTTTTTAATACATTTTGTCTAAAAACTTTACAATAATAGATAAATGAAATAAGGTCATTAAAAATCATTATTTACATCGATCATCATTTATTGCGTACTTAAAGTATATGGCAAAAGAAGAGCAAAGACTCAGGCTAAAGCAAAATAAATATTAAAGTCAGAATTAAAAAGAAAAATATTCGGATTATCCAAATCCATTTTATAATAAAAATGTATAAAATTTGAGTAATTCCATTTAAATACATTATTTAATTTAATTATTAGTTGAGTGTAAATTTAATTTAATGTAATAATAAACGCAATTTAATAGCACGTATGAATTAATTTTAAGTTATTTGTAATTTAAAAAATATTGTTTAATTTGACAGTAGAGTCGGTGACTTGCGTTGCACGAACATATGCTTTACGTTTTGTATCTGAAATTGCGAAATTTGGAAGAAACAAGTGAACTATTATTTTTTATTATTCATTCTAGAAATATTCTTTTTCTAAGATTATTCTAGAATTATTGGCCAAATTTTTTCAACCAACAAAATATAATATTAAAATAATGGTTATAAAACCAAAGCAGGCAATAAATAATGTATATATGAATATAATTTCGATTTATTATATTGTACTTATATATTATTTATATTTATATCAATTAAAATATGAAATTTATATTTAATTAAACAACAAAAACTTTTCATCACAAATATTCTAGGAAATTATTTCAAGAATTAAAATTATAACAATATCTAAAAAAAATCACAACTGAATGAATAAGAAGTAAGACATAAGCCAAACCAGATAAATAAACAGATAAAAAATTACAAACATAAAAAATTATTGAAAACAAATTATTCAAATTTAACAATGAAAAATATCTTATAAAATTTAAAAGAAAGTAAATGAAACAAAAAATAAATTAATTAATACCAAAAATATCAAAAAAAAAAAAAAAAAAAAAAAAAAAAAAAATAGTAATTAAAAAAAATCGAAACTATTAAAAGTTTGAAGAAACACAAAGAACGGAATAAAAAATTGTTTTTGGTTGGTTATAGACTGTTAGGCTAGATTGTTTTAAAATTATTGACCAAACTATCCCCTTCAACACAATAAATTATTTAAAAAAATGGTCAAAAATACAAATGAAAAAAAGGGCAAAATCTTTAAAAAATAACGATGGGAAAAAAACAATACAAACCAAATAAATCCCTAACACAAAAATTAAAATAAATTTTAACGTGATAGATTAACAGTGCAGTAAATTTTCAAAGTAAGAAATATTTGTTTTGAATGTTGTTTGCTTAAATAATAAGAAGAATATAATTTATTTCAATATCATTAGGAAGAATATAATTTCTTCTTTTAATATTATTTGTATGATAATAAAACATAATTTTTTTAGATTCATCTGTTCAGTAATTTTCCAACAAAATAGGTGGCTATGGTAGCTTAGTGATAATGGTCGCGTGCTCACAGCCTGCGGTTTTCGTCGAGCCGTGGGTTCAAGCCCTGATCCCACTAAAAACCTGCTGTGTAGCCGGGGCTGATGTTGTTGAGGCTCTAAGTCTTCCCGTTGGCGTGGTGTAGAAGTTTGGAAGGGAGATACCAGCTCAGGTGTAGTTCTCATCACTTGACCGAGGTTCAAAATTACGAGGTCCGTCGCCAATAATCCTCGTGTTACTTCTCATTTGGACGTTAATAAACAATCACATCATATCACAAATTAAACGTAAAAATCACAAGTGTGCAGTTTAATTTAATAAAACTAAAAGGTCAAAATAACACAGTTTGATTTTAAAAACAAATAGCGCAAGAAATGTATGCGGAATAAAATATGCAAGGGAAATAATACTTCTTTATTCAAACATTACGAGCCCTATTACTATAATTTGAAATATTAGGTGAAAAGAAAATTATTTCCAAAATGAGTAAATAAAATAACTATTGGACAATACATACTTCACGTTAAAAGAGAATAGAATTATAAAATATCAATAATATGTTTCTTGAAGCTCGAATATAGATACCATTCAAATAAAATCTAAACAATTCATGAAGAAGGTGTCAATATCAAAAAGAAATAGAATTATTAGAAAAATACAAAATAATTAGTTACTGCTTTATAATTTTTATAAACATGGAACTTCCCATCAGCGTCTTCAAGTTAAGTATAAAAATAAAAAGTTGTACGCAATCTCAGTAATCTATAAAGCCCTTTTTGACTTGATTTTTTGTAAAAACAGAAGTGGAAAAACAAGCTTTTGAATACAATTTGAAAGAAGCTGCTCTATATAAATAAATAAATAAGAAGTTAACTTATCACACGAAACTCTTCTATTTTACACCGTGGCAAATTTGAAAGCAAGGCTCCCGTTAATAATATTTAATCAAGTACTCAGCTACAAAATTTTGTTTCGAAATCTTCTCATTCCTTATAACTTTTTTACGTAATTTTTATTACACGAACTTAAGCCCCAGAGTTAAGGTTACAGTTTCATTCAAAACAAAGAATATTCAAGCAATGCTGCAATTGAAAATAGTCTAGACTGAAGAGCGTTTATCTCATAATTCAAAGCGTTAATTTTTAAATTACGTATATAAGTTTATATAATTACCAACAATTAAGAAACAAAAACGTTTTATAATTTCTAGCGGATACTCGTACATTAAGCTATATATTCAGAAACTTCCTAACTATAACCTGTTATCCATTATCTTGACTACTTCCATTATCCTAACTACCTATTATCCTGTCTCGTTTATCCTAACTACCCTCCATAAACCCATTAGGTTTCTAGACTCACTAAGTGAACGGACTCGGAATGTTTTATCAAGAGGAATGCACTAAGGTGTTTATGCAGATTTCACTACAAATTCTAATTTAGAAGGAAAAAAAAAATCAAAATTTAGCATAAGAACATTGTTTTTATTTCACGCAGATCTTTCTTTATGGAAAGCAAAATTTTTAGCGAATTCACAGATTATTTTATCATACCATCCAATGAGAATAAAAAGGATATTGCAAAATTTGGGTAAGAGAGCTCGAATTGTTCCTTATCTTTATTTTTAGAATAAGCATGCCATTTATTTATCATAGTACGTGTTAACATTATTTATTCAATTTAAATGTTAGTTCATAGATGGCGCCGCAAACTGCTACCGAAGACTACAATTATAAGCTCATTCAGGAGTCATCAATGCTCTGAATTTGGAACCGACTAGACAGAAATGTCGTTTTGCACCAGGTATTTATCAGCTAGCATGATTTAAAATGGCAAATTGCCATGATTATAGCTAATCACTTTACTGTTTAAGACCGGTAAACTTAAATAACATTTTGAGTTTCAAGTTATAATCTTGGTTCACACACAAAAAATACACTACTAACATTAAAAAATAATGCAGTCATCTCCCCATCCCATTCTTTTCTTTTTGATACAGATGCGATTTTCTGAGTTGTATACAAGTTAACAAACTAGCCCTTGAAAGAATTTTGATACACATCATACACTTTAAGGCGCATAGGAACATGTATAACGAAAACCATAAAGTATTATGTGAAATTAAAACCCCAATCTTGACGCTAGAAATATAAGTAGATAACATAGCTCTAGAAAAATGAGTTTGATTAACATCCTGCGGTACTTAGAGGCTGCCTAGTTGTGTTTTTTCTTCATAGTATCTCATAACTCGATTAAGTAGTTAAAATTGATATTCCCCCTTATTTTTTTGATGCGAAAACATAACTTGAACACACTATTCTAAACAACTGTCTTTGGTAAGATACTATTCAAAACTTCCAACCTTCAGCTATTAAACTTCTACTATTTTATAACAATAGAGGCGTTTTTTTATTTATATGGTTTTTGATTTCTTTTATGGGAGGGGGAGTAAAATATCTGTATTGTTTTCCAAAAATCTCTACAGTTCATTAATCGAATCAGTCAGTGAGTAGCTCTAATGTTCATTCAGTGTATTTAAAGTAAAAAGAGAGAGAAAGAAAATTCGAACATATTTTTTTGTTTAATTTTTATATTGCCTTACTCTTGATTGATAAACCTAATTTAATTTAATGGGAAATAATTATTTTTGTGAGGGAAAGAAAGGTATTAGGTATTTTTAGATGAAAGTGAAAAAAAAAAAAAAACTTTTTTTTAAACAGGGGGCACAAATTCAAAAGCAGGTATTAAGCTTTTCACGAATTATCAGCATTATATCAAAAATAAAATTTTTCCCCTGTTGTGTGATTCTTCCTTTACATTCATCAAAGCGTCTATAAACAGATAAGAAGTTAATAGTTTATTTTAAATATAATGATGAAATTGAAACTACAAGTAACAATGTATCAGACTTATCCATTACAAACAAGGTTTCTTCAATATCGTTGAAAAACTCTTTAAATATGATATTTCCCTCACTTCTAACACAGAATTCTACAACACCAGACACGTAATGTTCCTAACATTCCAATCCTTTTCCAAAAGCTGCTTCGACGGGGTCTCCACGTCTAAATCCAGACCTACCCATCACAGGAATTTAGGTCAAACGTCCCCCGGGCGCACTATGAGGACGGCCCCTCCGCACTCCACCCACGAGAAGGAAGTGGAGAACTGATGGAAACGGGGGTGGTCGAGCGGGGAAGGGGAGGGTGGAGCAAAATCGCCTGCTAACTGGAAAGAGCTGCGAGGAATCTTAGAGGAGGAAAAGGCTTTTCTGCCACAGTCCGCCGACTCGGCCCTAGTAAAAGAGGCAAGGTATTGTAGCTGGGATGCATGGTAGCATACATGGATGTATGTATGTATGTAGGGGGGCTTCGAATGCATGGATGCATGCATGCATGCCTAGGGCATACACACACACAGCGATCGATGAGTAGTGAATGGTTAACGTGAATGCATGTGTTAGTGTCGTGCACCGAAAATGATGATGATGTTATTAGGGGGTGGTGCGAGATTAGGCCTGCCCGAGTTTCTCTTCCGTTTTAGCCCTCGAGTGCCCATTAGGGGTAAAGGCCCCCCTCCCCCCATTCATTAGAATCCTTTTTTGTTTTTGTGCGAAAGGAACAGCCTGTTTGGAATGTGGGTATGTGCGGAACAAGAAAAAAAAAAAATAATAATGCGAGGAGTTGGGCCTTTGGCCTGTGGGATGTATGTCTATTTCGTGTACGGGAGAAGATCGATGTTGCCGGTTACAGTTAAGAGTCGTTTGGGGGCGAAGCTTTTGGGTAGTTTCGCATGGACGATGTCCATTTGCCGGAAATAGGGGTGGTTGGGAGTGATGGACAGTGGAATAGGCCAGAAAGAATGGGTGAAATTTATTGTGTCTGGATTCGAACAAAATAGATAAAAAATACAATTAACATTTGTGGTTGCAAATGTTCGTTGCAATGGCAGAGTAATATTATCAAAAAAAATGCTAATAATTAGAAATTAAAGTGTAATACATAAGTAACAGCAGCTACACATGTTATTTAATCACTCAGTATTTAAAAAAAAAAACGTAAATTATTATCAACTAAAGAATAAAATCGAGTAATTTCTTAACTGAAAATATTATCAAAGTAAAGTTTTATAATGAGATTTGATTTTAAAAGTCTTTCTATGGCCAAAGAAGCATGAAAATCAGATATTTATACTAAAAACCTATGTGAAATTAAAATATTGTGAAATGTATAACAATAGTGTAATTGTGATATAATGTATACATAACAATTGCGTGACATTAGTACGTTAAGAAATGACATAAAACTTATAAAGTCGACACACATTTCAATTTAGATGGGCATAATACTGTCTGTAATATGACAAAAGCAATGCTTTCTTAGAACTGGGAACAATCATTTTCAGACAATTTGCTACAATAATATTCATATGGGAACCCCTTTGGATTTTAAATACAATACTGAAGTAAATCCAAAAGGCAAGACAGATGATAAGAGTAAGAAATTTTTTTCCGAAGAGTTTTTCAAAGAAAATTGATTCACATTAATGTAACATGCGGAAGAAGCATGGGAAACTGCTAAATAACCCAAATGACGACAGCGAACTAAAAAAAGTGCTTCAATATATTAGTTAAAATAATGGTTTCGATAAAGAGCCGAGAAAATGCAATTTTCAAAGAACTATCAACAACGAAAGAAATTAACGGAATGTTTCAAAAAAAAAAAAAAAACCCACCAAAACGCATATTATCTATAAAAATCCTAAGGGGCGGGGGGAACTTTTATTTAATATTTAAAAAACACATTTGAAGAAACTTCACTTAAGTTTAAATTTCGAAATATTACCAAAAAACATCGCAGGAACAGTATAAAGTTTAAATTTATGTATAATATGTTTTGAATAACCTTAGGCTCGAACTGCATCACAGCTAGTGACTGTCAGATTAAAAAGGAAATAAAAGATTTAGCCTCTCAATTACTTTAGTATTCTGAATCCTTAATTCACAAATCCGGGCTAAGTACATTCAATAACAACAAGACGGATGATTCTGGCAAGTTGCCAAACTGCCGGTCTAGAAAAATTCATCAATTCTAAATTATTTAAAAAAGGTTTTTAAGTAAAATAAAAACATTTCAATTTAAGGAAGGCGATTTTTTCCCTTCATTTTATGGAAAACAAATTATACAAATCGTCTTACGTGAACTATAAGCATAATTCTGAAACCACTAAATATATCGCAACACGCATAAACGAACACACTGCTGACATACACCAGAAGTAAGTAAAATTAAAACTGAATAGATTATAAAATAAACAAGATTTATGAAACATGATTTCATTTTACATAAAGCAAAAACATTCAACAGTTGTTCAGAGGCATTAACCTAATTATAATACGAGTCACTTTTGGAATAAGTCAAGAAAAATCAATAACGTTACGAATGCAATAATTCTTCGGGGGAATGTTTTCTCTTTCTGTGTATTCTACTAATGAAGAAAATCAATATCGGCTGTTTCCTTCTAATAAATCAATTGTTTATCTGAGTTAGAAACAATTACTTATGGGCTTTTCAAAATAACTGTTTATCATCAAGAAATCGTAGCAATTTTGTCTGAATATTTGTAGCATTAATCCCATTATCTAAAATCGAAGTTTAATGAGAAGAAAATCTTTTAAAGCCAACCTTTTTTTAAAAAATAATAAAAGGATTTTTCTTTTAAAAAAAAATTAATAATAACGATTATACTCATTGCTACGAAATATATATATATATATATATATATATATATATTTGCTTAACAATTTAAGAAACGTTTCTTTGTGAGCTTTAATTGTTTATCTGAAAGTAATCACAACAGTTTCGACTGAAAATTTGTTTCTCTACGGCATCAATTCCATAAGACAAATAAAATATTGAAAAAAATTAAGTCAGTCTTTTAAAATTTAAATGAACTTATACTTGTTTGAAAGCAGAATGAATAAAATTGTTTATTGTAACTGTTTATAAAATTTTTGGAAGTTAATGTTTCTAATAACATGAAAAAGTGATATATATGACAAAATATGAAAATGTGACCAACAATTTCTTTTAAAAGTAACTAACAATTTATAGTACAATTTCAGAGAAAAGAGGGTAAAATTATGTTTAAAAAAGAAAAAAGTACAATTTATTCACACACACACATATAAATTATCATTACAGAAAATATTTCAATTGCTACACACATAGAAACATATTAATTTATGGAAATACTATAACACTTCCAATGTTAAAAACATCTTCACATGATACGTAAAATTGTAAAAATAGAAATTTTCAATTAAGAAATTTCAAAAGCATTTAGAAATTTTTATACATTTCATAGGTACACATTTACCAGATAATCTACACGGAATAATAAATATTTTTCTTGTATTTGCAAAAACTAATAAATAGCGAAATGAATTCAACAAGAAATTACGAATAAAAAGCTCAAAATATAAGCTCGACTATAATTAATTAATGAAGTCAATGATAGTCACGTGATCTAATCTTAAAAAAATAAATTACATACAAATGTATTTTTAAAAAACATTCTTCGAAAACTCCCTTTTTATCGATCAAATTCAACAGAATAAAACTGAAAATAATAGAAAATCATTCAAAAACAACAATGATAGAAAAATTGAATTATATTTTTTAATTCAAATGATTGTTCAAAAGAAAAATAATTTTTTTTGTTTTGCTAGTATATTACTGTAATTTTTATAGCACAGTAATTGTACTTTTATTTACATATTTTTAAATTAAACATTACTTTTCAATTACCATAAGCAGAGCAAAAAAAAAAAAAAAAAAAACCAGAGAGAAACAATTTAAAGAAAATTAGTAAAACTGCAACGTCCATAACTCTTTCCACCATTAGCAAAGAAAAGGAAACAAAACGTTGATGCCACAAGTAATTTAAAAATAGTTTAAGAATAAACACGTCAAATCGAAAAATACAAGCCCCAAAACGAAGAACGCGACGCGAAGAAAAAGAAAGTATACGCAGACGATTATTTTTACTTCTTCTCTCTATTTTTATTTTGCGATGAATAAAATGCAATAGAAAGTGAATAAAATAAAAGTAAAAAATAAGCAGGTGGGGTAAAGTGAGATGAATGATCTATGCGAATAAAAAAAGACGGAACAAGCGTTTAGAATGGTGCATGGAAGTAAGGTTTAATACTTTCACAATTGTACTTGACAATGAAATATTTATGGGCACAGAAAGAGTTACTTGTCTGTGACAGCTTTATAAACTCAATAAAAGGGTTTAAATTTTAAATCCCGGAATAAAATTCCATCAAATGTGCTAAAATGGGTGGTCTATGGGGGAGAAATGGCATTGTTTTAATTATACACAGCGGTACAATGATTAAATTTTTATTTTGGAATCTTTTTCCGGTTGAAAATGGTGAAAGGCGAAAATGTGTTTATTGTTCTAATTTCCATTTTTTCCCTTTCGTTCATTGAAAGTTTACAATCAATTTGTAAGAAAAAAGGGGGAAAGGAGACTGTTTTTGAAAAGATTTTGATTTACCTTTAATAAGCCGAGCTCATTAAAAAAAGAAGGGAAAAAAGCCAATAATTAAGACTTTTTAATGAAAGAGATTTTAAGCAAACATTGTTAAGTAGATTTCATACATAATTTTTTTCTCCTCACATTTGTTTATTTGCTTTTGAAAGTGATTAAATTTCTCATATTCTTTTTATTTAAATATTATTTGTTTTTATGTAATACACTACACTCGGTTTTTAATGCACGTACATTATATTATTTTTCAATGGGAAATCTTTAATAATAATAAAAAAAAATAATAAAATATATAATATTTCTTTTGTATTCTCGATAAATCTGCACGATTTTTTTTTTCTAGCACATTGAAATATAATAAATGTAAGAGGAAAATTAATCTTTTGAAATTTGACCGTATACGAATGTTTTTAAAAAATTAAGGAAAAGCATATGTATTTTTAAACAATAGGTGAAAGAATATAGATTTGACATCGAATATCGTGTATGCACATAGTAACCGGCAAAAGCATTAACCATTTTTCGAAAGCTATTAAAAATTCTATCTAATTATTTTTTGCACGAGTTTTATCTATTCTGTTTTCTAAAGCCTGTGGCACAATAAATAAATTTGTTTATTCGGTCTTAATTAAACTACATTGTTAAAAATAAATTCAAAATAAAAAAAGAAAGAAAGAATGAAAAGAGTTTTTTGTTTCAGCAATTATTATATTAATTAAAAAAGTAGAAGTTATACTGATTATAAAACAAGCAAAAAACCTTATTTGATTGATAATAATTCTAATTACAATAAACCAATTTGAAATGCCAAACGCCGTAAAAGCAGTTCTAATTTTAAAAAAATGAAACTGAAAAATGATGAATTTTTATTGGAACATAACATAAATCATTTTTTAAAATAGTTTTTTGTAAATAACGCTTACATGATAAATGTAAGCGTTGCATTGCTTACATTTATCATGCACATATTTGAAAATCAATTAAAATTAGTTATTATGATTAGATTAAAAATTGATTTATTTCTTAAGTTTTAGATAATATAAACATAAAAATCTTTAAAAATTCAACTGTAATAACATTCACGATACTAAATGGAAGAAAAGAGTGCCACAAAAAATATTTATTGAACAAAAACTCACAATTCTAAGAATCATTTTTGACCGGAATGGTTTTTTTTTGTTCCAAAAAAATTTTAAAATCCAATAACATAAAATCACAATTTTATAGGTTAATAATGCAAATAACATAAAATTATCAAGCAATTCATTTACCAATATTGCTTTGATTGTGATAAAAAAAAATTTAAACAATTTTGTTAACTTATATCATTTTATTTCATTTTTAATGAAAAATAAACACATCTCACATTAAATTTTCATTAGAATATAAAAAGTGAAACATTATTTTTTAAAATTACATTTTTCTGAAAAAAAGTCGATTTTCTATTTATTCAACAAATAAACAAATTATTTCCTTTTTCATAGAAATGACTAGTTGTTAATTATCAGTGAAAAAATATTCGTACAATTAATGTTTTCGTAAATATTTATTATCATTAATGACAAAATCAAACTGTTTCATTGTAGCAATCTCTTTTTCTGTTTTAACTTTTTTGTTTCTTTCTTAATATTCTCTTCAATCGTTTAAAACCAAAAGTATATTTGGAAAGAAAAAGAAGAAGCATTTAAAAAAAAAACAATTTTTTCCCCACCAGTTTCTAATTCATAGATTAAAACTTTCCCCCTTTTATTTTTTAGAATATAATTAAATCAGTTTTTCTGCAATGGCTTATTAAAATATGTATCACACACGGTTTTTATATGAAAATAATGTAACACTTAAACTTCTATTAATAACAAATAAATGACATTTTGCGGTATTAAATTACGTATATAGCAATTTTACTCCAATAAATAACTTTTATTGAACTTGATAAATACGACTTTAAAACAAACGATTTTTATTTGTAAATGTATAATTAAAAATAAAACTAATAATAATCAAATACAATAAAAGTATCCTCCGGGAATTAAAATTGAAAAATGAAAGATTTCACGTACTTTCATACTACTAGTCTAAATTTTAACTATAAAGACATAATTATTTTATTATTCAAACAATGGACTTAAATAACTTAAATACTTTTATTTTTCCTTATCACAAGATATATCACTGAAATAAGAATTTTATTTTGCTTGAACTTTTCTTTAAATAAAATTGTAATAATATTAAATAAAAAATTATTTAGCGATCACATTTCAGTAAAAAAGTATAATATAATAGCACAATAAGTGTGTAAATTAAATTTATTTGGTTAATATTCAGGGTTAGATTTTTTTCAAATAATTTATGTAAAATACTCAAATATAAATATTTAAAAATCATTATACGATCAAAACATGTTTCGTCGTTATTATTTTTAAAATCCAATATGAATCTCAACCAGTATCATGTTGATTATTTAGTTCAAATTATTTCGCATATTAATTAATATGTTACATTTCAGGAATAAGTATTATCAACCAATAAAATCCATAACGAATAAATTAATTTCAAGCATAGATATTTATCAGTTACATTTTAAAATGCAAAAATTGTAGAACATTAAAATTTATTGAATATTGTGACTCAATTGTTTTTTATTACAAAAATAAATAAATAAATAAAAATTAAAAATGAATTTTAAAAATATATGTTTAATAATTAACCAGTATTGTTACAACAAGAAAGTAAGGCGTTTCTTAAAAAATCAAAACGCAAGAATTAACTGATAACTAATAACAAAACCACACACTACAACCCAATATCACCAGTTAATTGAAATAACACAATAAAAATCTATTAATTTTTGGAAGGTATTAAAAGCATTAATTTGAAGTTAATCCTTAACATGAATTTCCAAGCAATTGAGTCGCCTCCAAACGGCAAAAATAAACCCCAGTTAATTGCCAGTGAAACTACTTAAACTGGCTCAGACATTTTAAAAAGTTTATGTATTTAACATCGGTTACTCTTAAAATAAATTTCCGGAAGGAAAATTAATTTATTAAACGACAGTCAGTGTAATAAACAAATTAAGGGAAGAATAATTCTTTACAAGCACTTTAATAACTGAATCGCTTTCCGTATAAATTAAATTGAGTGCACGTGACCATGTTTTTATACAGAGACAAATATTATGATTTTAATAACAGTTTAGATAACCTCGTGCTTTTGATTTTTATCTAATTCCTTTTCTAATTTTTGACTGCTAAGAATAGCTAATGACTTTCGTTTATTTATTGTTGCATTAGTTTATGGTTATGTTTACGGAATAAAAATATATATTTATATCTAGTATTTAAACTCTATCGTGATTTTTTTTTTCTTTTTAAGAAAATTTCCAAGTGATAAATAGTTTTGACTTACATGAGAACTAGATAATGATTAAATAGTTTATCGTTGTGATTAAATTATTTACTAAATTTATATTTACATTACTTTAATAGAATTGCTTTTAAATGTTGCAAATGATAAATTGCTTTTTGGATTCCATTGTGAGAGAAAAATAAGTAAACAAGGCATTTCTTCTGCATTTTAACTGAATTGTTTTAAAATTTACAATTAAAATAAAATTGTTGTGAATCACCAGAATAAAGTTTTAAAAAGTAGTTTTAAAGTAGTAAACAAAAACATCTTTACATGAATGACATTGTAGTATTTTGTAGGAAATAAAAATATGTTTATCTGTTTAGTAAGTTTACTACGTAATGAAACCTATGATTTGGAAAGGCTTCTTATAATAACAATTAAAATTTGAATACAAGTACACAAAATAAAATTTACATTACAAAAGTTAGTAAATATTGCTTATCTTTCTCACTTTAAATTTTTAATGAAAATGTCGCGAATAAAAGCAAAACAGAAAAATTAAGAAAATAGAAAAATAAATTTATAAATATAAACATTTAAAAATGAACATATTTTCTCAAGACGCTAAAAATAAAACATTTTAATGTCAATTTTCTTAAAAGCTGTATGACAAAATAAGATAAATTCAAGATTTTCTTATTTAGATCAATTATTACAATATTATCCTGGATTGGTACTTTTTCCGGGCAATAAAACTTAAGAAGAAATTCTACACGGTAGAAAGTTATATGTTAATATTAATATACTCCAAACTATATGGCTGACAGCGATAGTCGTTTGCTCATGGCTTCTAGGTTGTGGTAGGTAAGGTTCAAGTCGAGCAGCTGGTTCGAATCCTAATTCCCTTCATGACTAGGCATGTGAAATTATACGGGTATCTACAAATTAAATAAAACAAATCCTCGAAATCGTCCCCATGATGTATTGGAGAAGGAGGTATTGAAGAAATTCGTTATTAGATAGCGGTTCAAATAACAAAGATTCTTCACCAATAGTTCACAAGAAGCTTCAAATACTCAATTAATTCAAATAAGCTCTATCTGTAAGATATAATCATACATAATATTGCATAGTAACTCTTGATTAGTGAGAAAATCTTGATAAATCCATTTTAATAAATACCATGAAATATCTGACACGTATTGGTACACATTCAGAGGTATACTCTGACATTTACAACAAATAACGAAAATATGAAATGAAATTCCTCTTAAAAGTATTTCTGGGAAATATGCCGTCGTCTTTGACTGGTATTCAGACGTCATGTACCAACATGGAGACAAAAAAGCATGAATAACAAAAAAGCTAATTTTTTTCCCTATGTATGTCAACCTCTGGAGAAAAAAAGAGAGAAAAAAAAAATGGTTCCGCCCTTTCTCAGTAAATGGGCTACTCCCTTTGCTCGCTATCGTCTGCTTTCATAGCAGACGATTTTTTTGGTCATAGTACTCATGCGTGTGTTTTAATAACACAGACACACAAAAAAAAAAGATTCTAAGAACTACTAAAATAAAAGCAAAATTAAGCAGAATTATACATAGTATTTTTTCGGTAATATTTGACATTGTTTTTTTTGCCAACACTACCGTCTGTTCATTTCTAATTGAATATCACGCACTTGAATCGATCATTACAGGAATTTCATCTTTGGTTGTATTCTACATTTTTATGTAATTATAATGTCCCGTGAAAAAATTTCTCGATAAAAACAGTCATAAATCCATGTGTTAATCTTTGCGTTCAGTTTCATATAACAAACTTGTTTATTTAAGGTAATCATGCATTAATTCAATGCGAGAAAGATAATAATAATAAAAAAAATACTTAGCGAACCACTTTGAACATTTCTATGATATTCAATATATTTTTAGAATAAATATGAAGGATAAGGATTTCTCTCAAAGCATTTTAAATAGTTAGAAATATACCGTTTAATGTTTTTCCAATATTATTTTACTAATGAAAATGTTATGAAATATGAATAAGTTTATTAACATATCTTCGATTTTTTTATATTATTATTATAATGGAAACAATCTCAACGAATATTTATAATCTAACAATTTGTTTCCAATTTTATACAGTTCGAGATAACTTAATTCCCGTGGAATGGAAACAAACTTTTATTTACACATTATAAATTACATTTATTTTCATTTTTACATATCAAAAGTGTCCTCCTTTTCGCACTAATACAAACAAATATTTTCGCACTAATACAAAAGCAGTTTTTATTAATAAAATTGTCCCTAGTATATTGAGATTTCTTATCTTAACCTTCGAACCTTGTTGAAAATGTTACGTTTTGCCAGTATTGGTCGATTTTTTAAATTAATGTTTGATTTAATTAACATTTCTCATTTTATTTAGAATTTTAATTGGTTTTTTAATATTTTAGATGTTTATTTATGCGTAATTTGGTTCTTTGCAGTTAAATTGTATTACTATGTTTACCTTCTTTTTAACATATGTTGATTTTCTGAATTTGCTGATTTTTTGTTTGTTGCCATATTTTCTTTTTTTAATAATGTAATTCACTGAAGTGTTATGGTTTGATTAGTAATACCGGTAAAAACACACATTATTCCATTCCAAAGTTTGGAACAGTATTAATTGCATTATTTCTATAATTTTAAATTTTTGCTTTTCTTTCTCTTACAAACTTTCACGTTTGTTAATAACTAGAGTTCTTTGGTTTTTAGGTTTTAAATTTATAGATTTTTTTAAATGCTATACAAAAAATTTTTTGATCTGATTTTGTGGTGGATATTTTTAAATTGTTCTTTGTTATATGTTGTAATTTGTGATTTGTATTACACACACACACATAATATATATATATATATTAGTTTAGTTTATATTTATTCAATATCATAACAAATATTTTTATATAATTTTAATCCATTTGTTTTTATGATTATTATTATAGACTATCAATTTTATATACTTTTGAACCCCCCCCCCCCCACTTTTTTTTCTAGTTTACCTACCACTCTAACCGTCCAATCTCATGCTTGCATAAGTGATTTTAAATACAGTATTGATTTCTCGACTCGAAAAAGTAATAAATATTTTTAAATTACAAATTTATTATGCTTTACATCCATCATTCTTCATCCATTTTTAAAGAAGGAAAAGATTTACAGCACACATTTTCATACCCTGGACAAAGAAAAGCTAAGCATGAAGCATATCTTGTTTACGTTTGTACGATTCCTCTTCGGAATGAACACGTTCAGTCAGCAGTTTTCTAAATTCTTTTACGCATAAAAATAGCAGACGCATTTATTGCAGTTAGATAATTACATTGCAGAATAAATACCCAGTTCATATTCTATCTCCCCCCCTCCTGCATGTATACGTGGCGCGGTTAATTCATCAGTAGTACATACTCCACTTCCTCAGTTTCTTTATGATATGAAACTTTATCTAGTTCCTATTCTTTCTGATCAGAAATTTAGGCGTCAGGGTGGACAGATGAAAGGAGGATAATGGATTTATTCTTTATTGGCCTTTACGAAAAGTGAATCATACCCAGTTGGGACAAAAAAAAAGAATAAGGAAAATATTTTTCTAACACGTGACATCTATAGAACATTATTTGAAATGTAGACCATCCAAAAATACTAAATTTATTTTAATATGTATTTCTATGCATGTTAGTGATATGGTATCGATTAGACAATGTCAAGTAAAATGTCATTCACTAGGTTTTTTTTTTTTTTTTTTTTTTTTTTGTTAAGGTAAACGCAATTCTGCAAATCTGAGAAAGTTATAAATTAAAAATATTTATATATTTGAGGAATATATAGAATATAAGATGTCATATTTAAAAACCCACGAGAATTACCTATTCAATGGGTTACCTATCGAACCCAAGGGTCGATTAGACCTATTCAAGATACAAAAGTTAAGATACCTATTGTTGAAATCATGAATTTCACTAAATTTTATCCATATATATGAAAATTTTAGTGTCATTATTTTTAGTATCAAAAATTGAGGATTTTGTTTTTTATTTTGAGCACATCACATTTTATACACATTAAATTTATCAAAATTATTTAAAAGTATTAATATAAAATATTTTAGCGCATCATATTTATATAAAGATATGCATTTGGCAATTTTGTAAATTCATTGTAAATTCTTTGTAAATAATCGCAATCCTTTTTTCTCTTAAATTTTGCCTTTTGTAATGTGTTTTCATACTTCTGTAAGCCCGTGTGATACTTTGTGATGCACGGGGATTTTTTTGGTATTCTCAATAAAAATAAATAAATAAATAAAGTATTTCTATTGCTCTTTTTTTAATAGCATTTTTGTTCCTTTATTTTTTTCTTTTACTTTTCAATATTCGCTGTCTTCTATAATTTCCTGATACTAAGTAACAACGTATCGCATCAAAAATAACTTTTTTTTTCGGTATTAAAATGAAGAATAAAAGACTTAAATCCTTTTATTATACTCCAACATTTTATTCACTTCATTATTTTGTTAAGTGAAATGTAAGCACGTGGTTTGATAGCAACTACATGTCTCACGATCTTTCAAAAACACCTGCTGAATATTTTTGCAGCACAGAAAATAAATATTGGTTTTCATGACAAAATGACTTAAGTCATCTCTTCATAGTATTTTTTTCAAAGAAAGGTTTTTCAATTTTATACAGAGATAATTTCAATTAAAATACAGGAAAGAAACTTAATACTTTTTTACTGAGAGAAATATAATGCCTCAGACAATGATATAGAACATTTTTGATACACATATGATTAGATAAAATTTTATACATTTTAAAAAAATTGGGAAAGATTCGTATCAAAAGTATTTGAAACAAAACAATTTGATCAATTTATTCGAGTTTTGTGGGGAATAAATACTTAATAATTTGTTCAAATTTTAAAACTTATATAAGAATTATTTTAATCAGGAATCGTAAGAGCACCTGAACTTAATATTTGAAAAGTTGAACTACTTTTCTGGGTTAATAAGTATTTTTTTAAGAAAATTTCTTTCAGAATACACTCCATTAAAATGAATATTTACAATCGATTTAATGTATTCAAAAAGCAATAAAATTTAATTATATAACATCAAAAATGATAGAGCGACAAAATTAAAATATATACTTTAAATTTGTTCGGAGGTATCAAATATATTTTCACTTTGTTATGCAAAATTTTTGCTCTTTACTCTCTTCATCTGCCTCTTACTCGTTGTCTTTGTTACACCCCGTAATAAACAAATAACAATAAAGTGTTTAAAATATTATGCTTCGATTGAAACTAAAAATATAAAACTTAAATATGAAAAAGTATTTATAAGAAAATCTAAGAGACAATAATAGTCTTTAATCATCTGAATTAAAATTATGAAAATATCTCAACTTTTAATAATATTAAATAAAACAATACAGCATAACTCTATAACAGATTCTTGTATAAAAAAAATAATGATACAATTATAAGATAAGAATAAAAATCATGAATAAAGTCAATAAGACATAAATTATTATATTTTTTTCAAATCTCCTTAAATGTTTTAAAAAACTGCAGCGTCCATATATTACAAGAGAACAATAATAATAATAATTAAGTTTTCATTTGGCTATTAAATATAATTTACCAATTTAAGGTTTAAAGAATATAATTATTGTATTAATGAAGATATTAAATATTTGAATTTTAAAACAAAAGAGAGCATCCAGTTTAAAGATCTAAAATGTTCAATAAAAGAACCTACAAGGTGAGTTCATTATTTGTTATATTGAAAACATCCCAAGTAACTATGTTATCGTTATGCTACTATGATTAATAAACATCTTGTTAACAATAATACTTTTGTTAAAGTTAGTAACAATGATAGAGAAATTTATGAAAGAAAATAGTTTATACTATGAATATTGTAAAATGTCTTCAAATCTTTTTAACTTCTAAATTAAAATAATAATAATAAAAAAAAAACCTATTAAATTTAGAATTGAGACTAATGGTCTCAAAATTTACATTATTCAAGTTGGTAAAAACTTACAAAATATTTTACAAAAAACAAATCATGGTTTTCATAAGACTGCTTTTCATAATAACAGTCTTATCAAAATTTTCAAACAGTTTTGAAATTATTATGTTAATAAAAAAAAATTACTCAATTTATAGTCATGACTTTTGTTTCATTCAATAGATATACAGGATTTAATATATGATCTTCTGTTTAGTTTTTAAAAAATTAAAAATTCTACATCAAATGAGAAATGTAAATTTCGTATTAATCTTGTTTTAAAAGAAAATTACATTTTTAAAGTGATAAAAATATGCACAAATTAAAGGAATACCATAGGGTGAAACAACCAGTACTAGTCTTTCCAATATTTACTTACATTTTTGTGAACAAAGTTTTATAGACAACAATAAATTCACTTTTTTTTGTTTTAACAGATGACCAAAAATTTTTCAAAAAATAAATATAACCAAGATTTTAAACCGGATTTACAATTTTGTTTTTTTTTTTTATTTAAATTCGATAAAAACTTAGGTTAATTGTTTTTGAAACAGGTTATTTAGATATTAACTTAAAATTTTTTCATAATAGGATTAATAGTAATATTTTTGACAAAAGAAATTTTTTTTTTCCAATTAATAGAGTTCCATTCTTTGATAGCAATTTCAGATTAAATATTTACAGAAATCTATTGTTTTATGCTCGTGTTACAGCTGATTACCTAATTAATTTTTAAAATTTTAGAATGGAATAATTTTCTTCTTTTGTTACTTTTTGTTTTTAATTTCTATATGTTTTTATTTATTTTTTTATTTCTTTCTTCGTTTTTTCAATCTTCGTTAAATAAGTTTTTAATTTTTGTAGATGTTTTTTTTTTCTCTTTATTTCTAATTATGATTTAAGATTTTAACGACAAGAGTAAGTCTTGAATTAAAAAGATATAATATTCTTTAAGATGAGTCAGTTTTAGGCTAGTTTATTTTTTAACTTTAAATAATTTTTTTTGGCATTAATCCTAGTTATTTTTTATGTTGTACCTTTCATTGAATTTAGATTTAAATTAGGTTTTCCGATACTTTTTTTTTTGTTACATCATTTAGCTTGTTACTATCTTTTATTCATCGTCGTGCTTCATCATTCATCACTTTATTCATTAAAAGTTTAATTTCCTTACATAATTTTTAATTTACTTGGATTCTCTTTGAATTGTATAATGTACTAAAGTTTACTTGCGTTTATGTTATATATATATATATATATATATATATACTAATTTATGATCTTTCTTTTTATTCAATGCCTTAACGCGAAACTTTTTCTTCCACTTTAAAATATACTAAACCACTTCGGAAGGCGCATGTTATTGTACGTCAATACCCCTTGCACAACAGTACCCTTTTTAATTGTCAAATAAACAAAATTATCGAGGTTTTCCTGCTCTGGTAAAAAAGCGGTCAACAATTTAGTGCTCTCTTTTCTCCGCTATCACTTGCTGTGTGTGCGACTCTATCACGGACGGTATATTCCATCATGGCTTGGAAGTATAATAGTGTAAAAAATCTCAGAATGATTAAATAAAATCAAACTTTCATACCGTTAACGACTGCCTTCTTTTGCAACTTATAAGCATCAAACATAACATTACCAGATGTGTGACACACACGCGCGCGCACACACACACACACACATATATATATTTAAAGATTGAAGAAATAGAAAAAATAATACATTCTAAATTTATGGTTGTAATGAACACTCTTTTTTTTTTTTTTCAATTGAGATTTCTTATTCATTTTGATGCGAGAGAGAGGCAATAAATATAAATTATTAAAATGAATAAGCAAGAGGCGTTCTCTGTCGCTTCGATTGCATCTGAAGAGAGAGAGTTTTGCCGTGCTTTCGACTCACAGGAAGGGATATCTCCAGATCATGTGGTAACTAACGTGGTATAAGATGAAAGGATTTCGAGGGACATTAATGACGTCTGTCACTTTGGAAGGGATTATTTTCGACAGATATCCGATGATGTGAAAGTTGTATATATATATATTATAGTATTCAATAGACATACACATTAATATGTATATAAATTCATTATAAATTATAGCTAAAGTAATGAACCAAAATGAAAATGAATTAAAAAAATTAAAACTAGTACAAATTGCAATTATTACAAAACTTAAAAATATATTGTAAAATAATATATATATGTGTGTGTGTGTGTGTATGTGTTAGCAAAACTATTAAAAGATTTAAATCTAAATAAATTAAATATGGAACCTAATTTTTTAAAGAATCGGATCACAATTTGTATGAGAGATACTCATAATAATAAATATCTGTTTATTCGCACATCAAAAGCTGCTAAAGCGTATATAAAGATTTAGTCGTAAAAATAACAAACCTAATATTTATAGTGATCTTCATATTCTTCTGACCATAAAAGCTGCAATAAATTTCACAGAAATATTTTGTTTGATTCTGTACTTGATATTTACTACCTACTTTCCTGAAGTGGCTATTAACAAAAAATATTGATTGCATCAGTTTTTCCCTAATCTCTTCCTTTAGCAATAATTCTTTTACAGAAGGAAAATGTTTATTTCAGGATTTATAAACGTATATTTAAAATAAGATGAATACGCTTTATGTACTGACTAAATTTTAACGTAACAATTTTAAAATTTAAAAGCAATAACAAATGTATCAAAATTTTACATAAATACTTGTTAATATGAGCATATGATTCAAAAAATTTTATGGAATTAAAAACAATGTAGTAATGTTCCGTTTTATTAAATTAAATATTTTCCTATCTATTTTCGCTTAAAATATCTCAAAAATTTCTCAATGTGGATTCTTCCTACAGCGGCGTGTCTTCAATCGAGTCGACAACAAGAACATTAATTAACCTAAGAATTCCCAGTGCGGCGGGCTTGCAGCATGTTAAATCTATCGGGATGGTGTGGAAGTTAGATAAGTGGGCGATTAATTCAGATGTCATTTTCGTCACTTGACTGTAGCTCAAAATTAAGAGGTCCGTTGCCAATAGCTCTTGTGTTTTGTTTCAAAAAGCGTCATTAACTAATAATCAATATCAGTTTTAAGATAAATTTTTATTTAAAATTTCTTCAATAACAGTTTTTAAGTTTAAATTAATAAGATTAACCTAACATACTAAAGAGTTTTACTATGGGCAGTTAAAGACAAACCCGGTAATCATCCAGCTTTGGTCAGAACTATACCCCCGAAATAATATCGCATTATCATACTTAAACACTTCGCCACGTACCGATTTTGAAGACCAATTAAATTTCTCAGTAATAATACTCAATATTTTAACAGAAACAAGTTCATTCAGCCCAGGACTATGGCAATAATATCTACCCGAAAAATTTAATTACCGGAATAACTTGCCCCATTTATTCAATTTTTCTTGCCCTATTCATTTTCAAGTTTACATCGATGCAAAAATACTTGTTATATGATCCCAAAAATTAAAAGTCGGTCTCTTAAAACTACAGAGACAATGGATTGCATCCGATTATTTCAATGTCATAATACTTTTGTCAAGAGGTTGAATAGAAGTAAACACTCCCTTGTTCTCCCCCCCTTAATTTACTTTTCTTTCTTTCCACATCAATTTCAAGGTTTATACTGGCTCTCTGAGTCAAAAATTTACTGGATTTTCTCATTGAAGGTAACCGGGTGGTTCTGTTCTTTCTAATGTCACATTACTTAGTTAGACAGTTCTATACACACACATCTAGGTAATATTTACATCTCATTCAATTTTTTTCTTACTCATCCCTATTTTCCATTTAGGTCTTTTCCAAAGTACTGCTACACGGATCACAAGCAACGCTCCCTCGACACCACGAGATTGATGCCCGGACTTTTTGACTGCACTAGGGCCCGGATAGTCCGGGCAGGGGCCACTCGACCACACCCACCGCAGAGGCGATAAAATCCAAGGGCGTATCTCCGCCCGGGTTTAATATTAAACCCACCTCCCACAGTGGGCTCATTAGGAATTCTACTCACGAACCCGGGGCTGGTACGTGCAGTGCGGGTTTGACAGGTGGCGTTCGAATTCCTCGAGACCTTCCCCTTCTCCACCTCCCCCCATGCCAAACGAATTTTTTTTTCTTCTTTCGAATGCTGAGTAAGTGAAACTTCTTGTTTCCCGGTTGGGGTTATGTGCCAAGCGATAAAGGGAAAAAAATCAGAGTGGCAAGCACCTGTTTCTCTAGTGGCGTCGTCGTGTTATGTGAAGGGGTGGTTGCAGGTTCGTTCAGCATTTTTTTTTTCTTTGCAACCAATTAGAATGTTCGTCGACCTTCGAGTATCGTCGTGATGTGGTTGTCGGATGAATGGAGTTGGTGTCTGCCTGCCGCTACGTGAGCTAAGATCAAGTTTTGGAGAAATAATTTTTTATTTGCTTATTTTTTTCACCCGTCACGGGGTTTGGTGTCAGTGATATGTCAGCTTAGCGGTGTCCACCCTTACAGCATAAAAATACTTGCTATGAATGCTCCTTAATGGTGATATAGAAAGTTTATCATAGTTGAATCGGATAAACACTAATAAATTCATATACTGAGAAGGTTTAACACAAATTTGCTCATAATTCCAATGTTATTACTATTTTATATATATATATATAATGCATTTGTGTGTAAATATAAAGTACAGAATATAAGCACAAAACATTTTGAAATTATTTAGAACAAAAACGTTACAAAATTAAGAGAAAAACCATATAGTCAAAAAGATAACCAAAAATCAAATTACACATACTATCAAATGAAAATAAGCCAAAAATTCATTTAAATATATCAAACAATATATTCATTGAATACACCAAAAAATCTAAATAATCATTATAAACTATTTCAGAATCAAGCCAATTTAAATCAAGACAAAGTAAGAAAAAAAAGCAACAATTAAGAAAAATCGAGATAATGTAATTAATATTGTCCCATATTTTGGAATGGAATAATGAGTGTTTATACCGTTATTACAGATCCAACCATCACATTTTAGTGAATTACACTGTAACAAGATCGTATAAAATTAAAAATTCAACCAAAAGAAGAAAAAAAAAAAAAAGGTAAGCAAAGGAAATATATTCCCGTGGACTTAACTATGCTAAAGTACGCGTGAAAAATCATCTAAAATACTTTTACACCTATTCATAATTTTTACTAAAGAAGAGTTATAATAATTCTAACACTAAGATCCAGGACATTCAAACATAATGCACTAGAAATAAACAGACACAGGCATGTTATCATAGTTCTAAATCGAGGAACAAATTAAATACTAATCAGCAACCACCACTAATCTCACCAACACGCAATCATTATTCCACAAATAGGAAAAAAATTCCCGACAAAGAAAGAATATTGATTGACTGATTTAAAGATGTTACAAAAGAAATTATTTACTTTTTGTAAAAGTAAAAATAAAAATTACTGAAATATAAACAATATTAATTTTTTTATAATTATACAAATAAAAAAAATTCATACAAATAAAACCAAGAAAAAATAGAAATTATACGTTAAAAATGTGTTGCCATATACCAAAAATAATACAATTATATGCCTAATATTTTTCAAAAAAACATATTAAAACCATATAAAAATGTAAAGATAAAAAAATTGAAAGCAAAAATAAAAATATTAATGAAATACAATTAAAAAAAAACAAAAAATAAAAAAAAAAATAAAAAAAAAAAAGATTAGAAATTAAAAAACAAAAATATTAAAAAATAAAAGTTATACAACATGCATGTTCTTAAATTATACATACAGTTAAATAATGTGTTTCTAAAAATATTTAAACCTAAATTACTATTAAAAATGACATTTTATTAATAAGGAAACAGTAATTATCTCTCTTATCATAAATATTATTAATAATCCAAGTATTGAATATTTTTAACTTAACATCTAAAAATATGTTTCATAAGATTTTACATTAGTTTTAATCAAACTTAAATATGATTGATAGAAATATAAATCTGGTATAATATCTACGCTAAAATTAATTTGAAAAACTATAAGATCCTCAATACATCAAAATAACTTGAAATTATTGTTATCCATAAATTTATATTCAAATAAATGCAGATAAATATTAGCTAGACTATTACTAGCTAGATCTTTTGAAGTACACCTTTAATTTGTTTATAGTTTTTTCCGTCATAATTAATATAATTTTTTGTGTAAGATCAATAAGAAATTCAATTTTCTTACAAGATATAGAACTATTAATTTTAGTTAACCAATATAACTTTAATTAAGACATCTAAATTTTGAAAATTAAACAAATCTTCAAGGACAAATTATTTTTGATAATGATAGTCTTATTAAAACTATCTTTCGTATTTTGCTAAATCTGTTGTAAGATTTTTCTAGCTATAGTAATGTAAGTACTTGAACCATTAGTTACAGATCAAAATTTAATAGGAGCATATGAAATTTAAGAATTAGAAATATGCGAGAAAATGTTATTATATACAAAGTATAATCTATTTTTTATGCAAAGCTTTAACTCTATTGTCGATATATATGTAACGAAAATAGCAATGCAGTAGTATAAAGAAATAATTGAAATAATTAATTAAAACTGGTATAGAAACAGGAATTAAAACACAAGAAATTTTTTTAAAAAAAATTACAAAAAGAACTTTAAAATAATTTTTTAAGAACATATGTAATTAGAATTATACATATTAAGGTTATATATAATAGGAAATTTAATTCTAAATAAACGCCAAATAATTATCATCATTAACAAGTTAGGAAATAAAAAATAACAGTTATAAAATATTACAGCGAGGAAGAGATCCTTAATATACTACTAATAAAAACATTTACACCAATCTATATAAATATAGAAACAAAACACTGCAAAGAAAGAAAAAGGAAAATAAATTTCTAAAATCAAGTAAATTAAGCTAAAAATTAACATGACAACTACCAAAATTACCAACAGAAAAGATTAAAAAAAAAAAAAAACCTGAAAGAGATCCAAAAATTTTTTTTTTAAAAAAAAAAATTTTTTTTTTTTTTTTATATAATTTATGTTATAACAGGCTGCAGATTGTTAAATGTAGATTTTCCAGAATTAAAGGACAAAATGTCTCCATTAACAATATGTTATATTGAAACGGTTATAAAACAAAAAATAGAATTAAACAGAGATCAAGAAAAACAAATTCATCAAAAAACCATTTACAAAGAAAACAAACAATCAATCCTCCAAAAATCCAAAAAGATTTAAAACATAAGACGCGCGAATAAAGAAACGAACTTATTATACAATGAAACAAAAAAAAAAATACAATATAAAATAATTAAGAAGACTTTCATGATCAGAGCAACAAGTGATCATGGCTGAGAGATCAACAATGAGAGATCATGGCTGGCATCATTCCTCCACTAAGAATGAAATTATAGGCAAAAGATATGAATGACATATCAAATAGTGTTTGAACTAAATGAATGCCAGAAGATAATTATAAATATTTCATAATTTATAACATAGAAATTTTTTTAGTTTTAACGTATTGCGGTACTTATCAAATGTTTGTCTTACATAAAATCATTTAAAGTTTCTATGCAACTTATATATGAAAAAAATTGGCTACCGATGCCAATAAAAATATCCAAGAAATCACAGATAAATGACATGTTTTGGGCTATATTCCGAGTTTATTTATTGTTGTTTGATGAAGTTCCAAAATGCGATCAACCATCTGCTTTTCTATTTACTCTTTTTATAGAAAGAGAGAAAAATTCTCCAAGATTGAAACTGGCTTATTAAAGTTTTATAACCAATTTTTTAAGTAAATATTAAATTATTTACATTTTCAATGACTTGGAAAAATTCCACACAAGAAAGAAGGGGAAGAGAGAGAATCACTATACATTTTGATATAAATTTTTTGATGATGTTTTCAATATAGGCCTAATTTTTCGTATTTAAGTAATATCTTACCATTTTCATATTGCTAGAAATAATTTTAGTACAGTTCCCTAACCTCACAAGCAAAAATTATCTTTTCATACCCGTTGTTACGAAGTGTTATTTATGATGATTTTTGATTCATTCAACAGATTTAACGTCATCATTGTGATGTATACACTGGTGTTCAAAATTTAAGCATCATTGATAATTATGTGAGTAATGAAGGAAATCTAGGGTGGAATGGCGGTAAACGTGATACGCGAGAAAAAATTGTCATAATATAAGAAAAAAAATGCGGAATAACGATAATAACCACTTCGATTATTCTAAGAAACAGTTTGACAGAAAACTGGGTGTAAGAGGAGTTCACACTTTATTGAAAGATAATTGAAGAAAAGGTGATACTGCAGTTAAACAAAACGCGTGGTCACCTCTGATAGTCAGGTATGCTGCACAACGATTTCTTATACTTGCTATGTGATATTGTGGATGAGCTGCAGGTTCAAAGAGTTCCTTTCAGATCTGAAACAGAGTTTGTTGGGTAGGAAGGGCTGCAAGTTGTCTCTAGAATATACCCCACACATGCTCGATAGGATTCAGATCAGGCGAGTGAGCATGCGGTATTGATTTTCGTTTCGAGGAAAATGTCCACCAGGCTCGCACGACGCGTTATCATCCGCAAAATATGAAGTCAGGACCCACAGCACCTCGAAATAGGCTAACATAAGGCTTAAGAACTTCATCTTTGCATTTTTAGTAGTCACGGACACCGTCTCATAGATATGAAGGTCTCTTCATCCATCTACCATGATGCCTACCCACACCATGAACTCCCTCAAAGGAAAACGAGGTCTTTTCGTGATGTTCCCGGAGTGAAAACGAGTTTCATAGTCTCACCATGTCGTTAGCCAATGGAAATCAGTGATCAGACCAAAGCGTGATTCATCACTGAACATTACATTGGGTCATTGTCCTAAACTCCGGTATTGATACTCAAGTTTAAACGAGCTCGTTTATGCGTACATGTGAGGGGCAAGTGACTGTGAGCTCTGTACCTAATTCTCTGATATAACTGTTCCTCTGACGTCGCGCAATTATCGCCAGATATCGGTCTCGATAACGGTTAGTACTGGTCGTCGGCTAACATTTTCAGCCCTTTGAAACCTCTAATATGGTCTTGGGGTCACTTTTCAGGCACTTCCTTTTGTGATTGTCTGGATTCGAGCATTCCAACAATTCTTCCTTTCGCAAACATGTCCAGTTGTCTTTGTACCATCATTCGTACTACTTAATCATTAACAACGTTCCATCGGAAATGAATTGCATGAAACCTGTCTGAACTGCTCATGCCGAGTGAATCTGTTTATCCGTGTTCGAATGTGCGCAGGTGTTTGCGCATGAAGATGGCGACTGAAATGTTTCGCACAAAGGTAAATTTTGACCTTTAGCAAACGGTTCTCTATAAATTATTTCAAACAAATTCATTTATATTCACTAACATTTTTTCGCATTTTGAGAATTATACTTAACTTTTGGACACCAGTGTATGTTAAGACATCCCCAAAGGATTTTTGGGTTTGAAGTGAAATATATCTATGTAATGTATAATTCTTACAATTTCAAAAAGGATAAAAAAAATATATATCGATTGAACGTCTCTTTAATAAAACAGAAAGCAAAAAAAGTTCACCAGCGCAGATAATAAAGAGAAAAGAGTAAAAACGAAAGAGAAATTGGAAGAGTCTGAAGCAAACAATGATTCACATCTGCGTAACAAAAGTAGGGTTAAAAGAATATGAAAACAATATCTTGATGGAAACAATGTCAGTTGTTCCTTTAATACCTGAACTATTCTCCATTTTTTCTATCCAGTTAAAATTTTTAATTTGGATTTTACAGCCGTTTAAACACATATACGCAGAAATCGTAATACACAGGATCCCTCCCCCCTTCTTTAAAAGAGGATGACCTTCATTACAAAAAAAAAAATTCCCTTCAATTAAAATACCATATTTCCCAACAAAAGAGAAGGAAAAAAAATTTTCAGCTCGCCTTGTTTGAACACAATTCGGAAAATTCAGGATATATGTGTAAGGGGTGGAAAAGATATGCAAGGGGGTGTGAGGACGGGGGAGGTGCAGTGCACCCTAATTCTTCACGATTTTCTCGCGTCCAATTTAGCCAATTTCCGCTCCCACCTTTATCAGGGCATTTAGCGAGTGCAATTACATTAATTGGCCATTTACTCTTTTCGCAAAATACTCGGGCCAGAGATTTGGAACAGGGACTAATTGCGTTGCTCCAGACAAAGTCTACCACTGGAGATTAACCAGTTGGAATGAGGGGTGAATATATACATGCAAGGGGGGGGGTCGTTAAATTCGAACAAGGGGTTTTCCTCGTGCGCGTGTGCGGCCACCCGTGCACGCACACCCCCACTTCCTCAACCCCACGGGAGTTGGTGCCGTGACCAAGTGCACCTGAACGTGGAATTTCGAGTGGTTTCGAATCGAAGAGGAAAATGGAAGGGGGTACAAGGCAACTGTTCTTTTTTCCCAGTTCCTTCCCTCCACCCCCTTCTGTTCTGTTCAATCAATGTGATTGGTGCACAAAAAAAGAGCGTTATAAAAAATGGCATTGATTTTTAGGTGCTCCTGGGGCATCCGAAAGAGAGAGGGTGGAGGGGGGAAATGTGCAAAAGAATCCGGAGTATTTAGAGGGTGAGATAAGGGGGTAGGGAGTTTTGTTGGAAGATCGCACATAGTTTGGGACTTTTCTTTTCAAATGGAGAGGCTTAATGCGGAATTCATTAAATAAGTATGCAACACAAAAAGATCTTAAGAGTGTGAAGTGGAGTTTGCGGGTTATATATATAAGAAGATATGTTGGTTTTAGACGGAAAAGAAAGATGTGTGGCAAGTTCTTTCGTGACTCATTTGTTGCAGTGAATGATATTTAGGGACTAACATAAAATGTCACAAGTAAGCAAATTAATACATCTCTCATGTGTTTCGAGAAGTACGAATAACAAGATACGAGAAGATGGACCATCACTGACATTTTGATCTGATGAAATGCTACACGAGGTGAATGTAAAATTGCGCATTCAAAGTTTATCAAAACGCGAACGAAACATGACAACAAAACATTGAAAAAACTCTTTTCGGAAATAAACTCCTTCATTCCCTTGATGGTGTAAGTAATTAAATACCCTCATCGAATGATTAAAAAATGAAGATACAAAAAATCGGTTTTCGCAGACAATTCACCCAACGAAACACCATAGTAAAATTTAATGTTTCGATTACTTGCATTTTTATTCAGTTTCTCAAAATTTGGACTTCTATAGAATTAATAGAAAATTTTTCACCAATTCGTGTCTAGAAACCAAATCTCAACTCCAGTGTTAGTAATAAATAATAAAAATGTTTGAATTTTTTTTTTAAAAAAAAAAAAGAAACGCTTTGATTATTGTATTAAATCCAGATAATATTTTTTTGTAAATAAAATAATGCAGGTCGAAACAGAAAATCGTAAACGCTTGAGGTACTAAAAACAATGTGATAAAAGATAAAGACACAAAAAATATAAAAGAAAAAGAAATGTTTCGGTATTCTACGAAAATTAAAAAAAATATTGTAATAATTTTTTTTTAATTAAAACAAAATTCGTAACAGAATGACTGTCTAAAACCAATGGGATAAAAAAAAAATTAATGCATAATGTGCATCATAAAAGACAAAATGTTTAAATATTCCCTAAAATTTTTGTAAAAAAATTTTTTTAGCAAAAAGAAAGAAGTTCGAAACCAAAAATTGAAAAGAAACTCTAAAACAATATGATAAAAAATTAAAACACGATGAGCATCATAAAAGGGAAAAATTCATAAATATATTCCTCAAATAATTTTTTTTTAAAATTTAAAATAAAAAAAATTGGAGGTCAGAATAAATATAGCAAAAGAATATGCACAAAAGGTAAATTGATAAAAATATTAAGATACAATGAACATCATAAAAAAAAGACAATTCAAATTTATTTAGGAAATTCTTGCCAAAGCCTCAAGACTTTTACGATTTTTGTTTCCTCCACCAGATTTTTCGTTAAAAAATTTTTCTTTCTATAAATTATTTTCCACTTCATAGTCTTGAATACATTACTACGTTCATTATTTCACTCAAAGTGGAATTTTTTCAATTAATTTTTCATCGCATACTTCCATAAGAATATCAGGAAATGAGTAAAAAATCGATCACAAAACTATCTTTACAAACAAGAAATAAGTTAAATAAAAACGTGTGATAAAAGTACAAGGAAAAAAGTGAAGTTTTATTCAAAGATGGACTATAAGGTATAAGAATAAATTTTTTTTTATGTAAAATAATATATAATTTATAAATGTTTCAGGCGCTTAAGATACGTTGTTAATTACCGATAAATAAAGTACCATGTGATGTGATAGTTTATTTACGTCTCACAGAGAAGCAACAAGAGGACTGTTGGAGACAGACCTCGCAATTTTGAGCCTCTGTCAAGTGACGAGGACGACACACGGACTGGCACCTCCTTCTCCAAAATTCCACACCATGAAAATGGAATAACTACGGACCTCCCCGAACTTAGAATGCATCAGCTCCGTTATATGGCAGGTGTAGTGGCATCAGGGTCGTGGTAGCTAATGGTCATGGTTGCGGACTAGCAGCCGGCGGTTTTCGTCGAATCGTGGGTTCGAACCCCAGAGCCACTTTGTTCCACCATGTAGCCGGGGCTTATGCACGTTAAATCTGTCGAAGCTCAAAGTCCTTCCAGTGACGTGGTGTGGAAGTTTGGAGAAAGAAGGTGCCAACTCAGGTGTCATCCTCGTCACTTGTCCGATGCTCAAAATTGTGAGGCTCATTGCCAACAGCTCTAGTGTTGCACTCAGTGACACATTAATAAAACCAATCTCATCCACGATTGGACGAAATACCGACCATACGTCCGTGACCATGACTACAAGGCTACCTCGGCCACAAACAAAGTACCATAGCTATTTACTTGTAAATGAAATCAAAAGTATAAATATCTCTAACTTTTATAAATTATATATTATTTTACTTTTAAAAAATTATTCTTTTTTTACCTTTTAGTCCATCTTTAAATAAAAGCTTGATTTATTTTTCTCTCTGATATTTATTTCATTCTTTTCAGTTTGGAAATTTAAAACAAAAGAATAATTACGTGAACTACATATAAGTGCAAAATTTCAATTCAACTTGACGTTGTTAAGTGCAAGCCCCCCCTTCTCCTTAAGCCTGTTATTTTTTTAGTATACCATAGCATTGTAATTATTGTCATCGGAGTTACACGTGTAAGCAAAATTTCAGCTAGATCGGATGATAGGAAGCTGTTTAAGATTCGAGTACAAATTTTGAACAGGAAAGGCGTGTATATTTTTCACACACATAATCATAAGCAAAACAAGTTAAATAAAAGCTGGTAAAAAATAGAGATTCAAAAGCATCCGAGTATATAATTGGCACTTATTTTGGCTCCTGAATGTGACGCTAATTTTATCGCCAAATCCTACAATAGTAACTCTTAAATAAAAAATACAATTTCACCTTGTAAAACGTGTTTTATTCCTGATGGAGGAGAAGAAACATTGTGACATACAGTAATTTTTTTTCCTTTCATTTAATTTTTTCCAACACATCTACTTTTTTTTTTTTATTTAGAGATAATTTTTATTTGTTACTTGTATTTTAAAAATTTGACAAATATAATTTTTACATTGTGACATACAGCAATTCTTATTGTTTTGCTTTGAGTTAGTTTTCTCCAAAACACTCCTTATATTTAGAGATAATTTTATTAGTTATTTTAAAAATTTGACAAAGTTTAGTTTTCTATATAGCCCTATAAAAATTAAACAGCTACAATTAATAGTATTTCTACAATACTTACATGTTGATACAAATTTATATAGAAAAGAGGATTCTTAATTTTTTTAATTGTGTATACACACGCACACGCACACACACACATATATATATATACACACACATAAATGCATGAGTACGTGTATAGTAATTAGAGCGTAAAAAGTTATGTTGATATATTTTTTTTTTTGACAGAAAAACAAATACCAAATATAACTTCACAGACAATCTTAATAGATCTGACAAGAAGACTGATTTAAATATTTATTTAAAAACATTAAGTTAAAAATGAACTACCGTTGAATGCATAAGAAATTCAGAGAACCCTGGAAGATTGTACAACAAGAATCTATCTCTCCCGAACAGTATGAACAAAATAATATAAATGCTTGTCTGAGGTCAAGAAACTTTAAATACTTGAAAGAAGCAGTCAAGACAAAGGATTAGGAAAGCACTTCAAGTTTCAAAGAGAAAGATCAGTGTACCTGCTCCTCATGTACGTACAAAGGATTTCAAAAGACCAAGACCAAGAAGAGACCTTCTGAAGTCTTAAGATAAAGACCGAGAGACGCAGGACTAGAAATTAACCTGAGAACTTTGCAAGCGGAAACCAAAAGAATTTAACTGTCTGTAGAAAGAGCAGAGGAAAAAAAAAGGAATTCTAATTCTTCAGTTCTCCTAAACGAGACATGATTATTTTCTATCAAAACCTCGATGAAAATCCAATATTTGAAAACTAAAGAATTTTTAGAGATAACAATATTTAAATCCATTTCGATGTTATTACAAATGAAAAAATATTCCATGAAAAAGATTATATATCTTTTTTCCTTAAGAGATAAGGCAATGCTCCTTCAAATATTTTTTTTTTTATATTATAGATGTTTAAAGAATTAGAAATACTTAATTAATTTACTTATAGTAAAAGCATCTAATTTTTCCACTTCCACGTATCACGTCTTAAACGATGCAGTTTGAAAAATAATACAGGAATTTAAGTTTTCAAAATTCAATTGCTTTCGATATTAATATTTCAGACGTCAATATTTAAAAATAAATTCGATGCTTTTTGAGTAAAATGTAATTATTTTTATTAATTACAACAAAAAATAATAATCACTCAGCAGTTGAGTATTACATTCGATAACAAAAAGTAGCCAGATTTTCCAAAATCAAAATAAAGGGAAATTTAGAAGAAAAAAAAAGTTATTCATCAGTAATTCTCATCCAAAAAAGCTGCTGATACAGAAGTAAAGCAATGAATTCTTAAAAATAATGCTACATACTAATTTATTATTAGTAAAAGCATGCATTTTTAGTTGAACCGTATCGCATTTTAGGCAAAGTATTTTGGAAACTAGTACAGAAATTTGAGTTTTAAAAATTCAATTCCTTTCGCTATTTATAACTTCCGACACTAATAGTTAAAAATAAATTCAATGTCATTGTAGGAAAATTAAATTGTATTTTCCTGAACAAGCTAAATATTACATTCGATAATAAGAAAAAGTTATTTTCTCCAAAATCAAAATAAATTTGGAAAAAAATGATTATTCATCAATAACTCTTATCCGAAACAGCTGCTGACACAAAAACAAAGCAATGTAACTTTGAAAGCAAAGGCTTCATTGTAATTCTTCGGCGACAATGGAGAGCACAAAATTAATAAACATATGAACTATAAAAAGATAAAAGAAACACGGTTCCCACAAAGTTACATTTGATGAAAATTTCAACAAAAAAAAATTGCGCAACACCTACAAACAATAAAAGAAGAAACATTAATGTAAGAAAATGTACATTATTATTGGACATTGTTTAACTTAAATGATACATGCTAAAATTTAAAAAAAAAACTATGACGAGTTTATAAAACAATTAGATGAAATATTATTTTTTTCTATTTGGAATTTAAATTCTGAAGAGACCTAAATATTTTTTAACACTTCAGAGAAGATAAACAATTAAATACCTAGGAGGTATTTGAATGAATAATAAAACATTTTACACTTTTAAAATTATCAAAAAAAACCCCATTAAACTTAAATTAATTAATTAAATTTCTAAGTAAAAAGGCAAATGAATTCTCTTCGTAAAATTAACACTCGAGGCTTAACATTTTTAATTTATGTGCGGACTTAAAATAAATGTGCTAGCATGTAATTTTAGAACTTTTTCCGGGAAAAAATATTTGTAACACACACACACACACAGATATATATATATATATATAAGTTTGAATAAAGTATGATATGAAATTATAAAAACATTGATAAACATTTATTTACAAATAAATCTAATACCTTCATACAAATATATTATTCAAGCACAATATCTTTTATTTCTTATATAATTTTTTTCATTAATTTATAATAAAACTCCTCATAAGAAATAATTTGAAACGATAATATTTACTGAGTTTTTTCTTCATTTACGAAATAAATATTAATGAGTAATACAATATTTTTCTTAGAAAATAAATGTACCTTATGCATTTATAAATATAATTAAAAAAGATCAAACAAAATCACATAAATATAAATCTTGGAAAATTTGACCGCATAAATGACGATGAATGTATTTCATTTTAATAATGAAAGATTTTTGAAAAGGCAATAGATAAAAAGTTTAAGAGGAAGAAGGAGGAAAATCTTTTTTGAAAACAGTTCTAGGTAAACATATTGAGCAAACAATACCTAGAATTGAAAATACGAAGAAATAAATTTCTATAAATAAGCCTTTTCATTCCTTTATTAAATACTGTCCAGGACGTTAAAAAAAACCTGAGACGAAGTGAAAAAGAATCATTTAAAATATCCCATCTCATTACCAGGAAAAACAAATGGTTTTTCGAAAATAAGTAATAATGAAAATAATAACATGACTAGTATTTCTATAATTCGTTTTTTAAAAAAGAAACTTTTAATATACGAGGGGGTATCGCAAAGTTTTAATTATAATATCTGAATAAAATTTATTCTGTATATTAATCGATTCTCGTGTATATAATGTAAATTTCAGATGTTGGTTCGTTTGGTTTTCAGAAGCTGTAGATTGAAGAAACCCGCAATACGGTGTAGACAAGAGTTCTTCAATGACTGCCTCAGAAATATCAAGAAACAGTGGGAGAAATATATACCTATGGACGGTAACAATGTAGAGAATTCTTAAGAAGAAGAAGAAGAAATTAAATTCCTAATTGTAAATTATTTTTAGTAATAATTAAAACTTTACGATACTGCGGGTTACTTCAATCTATAGAAATAAATGGCAGTGATTTGGACACCACTAGGGGACGCCTTGTCTCGTCTAAGTGAGAGCGCATGGGTTCATGGGTAATATTTCAGAGAACATTTAGTTCTTGACCACATAAGGCGGGTTTTCTTTGTTTGGATGTAATTTGTCCTGACCACTAAAGTGGGTTAAGTGAAAGTATGGGCTGTTTGGAAGCCTCTGAATATTTTGTAAATATTGTTTATGTATAATTGGCTCATAGAGATTGTAAATAAATGTGGTAGAAAGAGGTCGCTCTCCCTTTCTTACTTGTAGGATTACTGTTCTTTAACAATTAATGGCTTCCTAAAACCAAACAAATTAATATTGATAGCTGAATTAATAATTTACTAAAATTAATAATTGAATACTAATATTAATACTGAATTACTAATATTAATAATTTACAGAATTATGAACATAAAGATCAATGGATGAGAATAATAAATTTTAGCGAGATATCTCAGTTGTTTCTCAGTAATAATTATATATCCTCTGGTACACATGAATAACAATTACTACATTTACGAGTTTGTTCGGCGGATAGAGAAATAGTTAAAAATTTGATTTTGAAATATAAAAATGAAGGATCATTTTCTGTTTTCTTTAATTATATCACGTTTACCAAATTTGAGTAAAATAAATGCTAAACATGTTTTTTCAGGAAGTTAAATTACTGAAACATGTTATGACCTATTGAATACAAACTGAAAAAAAAATCACACTGTCAGGTATCCATATTACACCTTCTATTATCAAAGCAGCATTTATAACCACAAAATGTAAACTGTACCCATTCTGTTCAATATATGGTTTATATGCGAAAGGGGATTTTTTTTTCTAAAAAAAATTATTTTATTATTCTGTTGAGTTTATGTGAGAACATCGAAAGTTTCAAAGAACAATAAAAAAAATGAACTTAGTCAACATGAAGAAATTAATTAGAATACCCAAGACTGCAAGCAAATGTTGATCACCGATATCATAGCATCCAAATCCCTGGTTTTTTTCGCACAAACCGTATTCCATTTTAAACGATTGAAATGGACATATCTCTGAATTTTCTTTATCTACTCTAAAATCGATTTACACGGTGTGCAATACAACTGAATACCTATTTCTATTCTAGTTTTAGTTGTGTATCTTGTTTCAATGCAGTAAGTTTGCACGGTTTTTCGAAGAACATGTCAACCATGTAGACCAAGGGATGAGTATATAAGTTATTTGTTGAACGTTTCAGGCTTCTTATTTCTGGCAGATTCATGGAACCACTTAATGTAGCCGATACGCCTCCTAGATTTTGCACCACGGTCAATTGACGAGGTCGACACTTGAGAAGGAATTCCGCCTCTACGCCTTACTACACTTCTACCCTGATAGCTTTAACGTGTATTACACCTACAACACAGTGATCTTTGAAAGTACGACAGACTTTAACCTGCTATCTGAAATTTACGAGTCTGGTATTCTACCAAAAAGAGGATTATTCGAACACCATACGGATTAAGAAATTTTAGTTACATTTTCCATTTTTTAATAATAAGACTCCTGCTTACCAACCATTTTGATTTCGTGTGCATAATGTTAAACCTATGAAAATTTTATTTTCCTTCTCACTCTAGATTATTTTATGTATTCGAATGCAAAATGGTGCACCTGAAACAGCAAAAAAAAAATAATGAAACTCGTAATTACCCCCCCCCCCTAGACTTTTGAAAATATATTTAAAAAATTTAAAAGCAAGAGAAACCCCAAACGAGTAACTGAACTAGATGTAAAAATCATTTTAAAAATCGGTGAAAAAATTTAATTCCGCAGAAACTATTATTTTTTTGCTCTTTCGGGTGTCCCTTTTTGCATTCAAGAAGATAAATTAATATAGGTTTGAGGACGACAGTAGAAATTCTATAGGATTAACATTACGTTCACGAAATCAAAATGGCCTATACGTAACAGCCTCAATCCAGTTCATTCAGAATCATTAAAACTTATATATTTTACATTGACTATAAGTCCAATATAAAAAGTTGATTTTTTAAGAGTAATAGTTATTTTTTCATGAAAAATATAATCATACGGTTTCTAAATCCTGTGCTTATTTGCAAATGAAGAGAAAAACATATATATATTTAAAAAAAATTAATAGAAGCAAATATATACATATCAAATTTTCTTTAAAATAACTAGAAAATCTAATTTATTCATAGTTTGAATATATAGAGAAGAAATGCTACAAGAATTAGCTTATCTTCCAAAAAAATATTAGCGTGTTAAATTTAAGGCTCCCGTCTACCCGCCATTTTGATTTCATCAGCTTAATGTTAATCCTATGGAATTTTGACTATAATTCTCCCATCTTTTCTATTTGATCTATTTGAATGCAATAAAGTGCATCTGAAAGAGCAAAAAATAATGAATGCTTCTGTGGAATTACTTTTTCCCTCCAATTTTTAAAAATATTTGAAAATATTCTTAAAAGACCGGAAAACTCAAAAACGAATAATTAAAATAAGAATAAAAATATTTTTAAAAATCTTAGGAAAAAAGTAATTCCACAGAAGCATTGATTATTTTTTGCGCTTTCAAATGTTCTTTATTGCATTCAAATAGATCAAATAATAAAGATGTGAGAATTAAAGTCAAAATTACATATGATTAACATTAAGCTGATGAAATCAAAATGGCGGCTAGACGGGAGACTTAAGAAGCTACTAAGATCTTTTAAGTTTTGAATACCTTTTTTTCTAAACAGTTATTTCTATTTTTGACGAAAACACATCGTTTCACATCTTACAAATCAATGTAAAAATATTCCTTTCCAGAAAAATAAATAAAGGAATTCCATAGGAAATGGAAAAATGCAAAATATAACCAAGAGAAAAAAAATCGCATGAATTAACTTATGTGAAAAATAATCAGTAAGAGCGTATTCAAATAATACTAAAAGATAAATTGAATTTCCCGAAATCGTTTCGAATATCAATGTATAAAGTTTATAAAAAAAAAAACAAGGAAATTCTTTGAAAAGTCTACAGTTCGTAAGAAAATCTTTTATAGATATGTACTGATACAAATGATTAATATAAAAAAAAAGATGCCAGTATTTTCCACTCATCATAGTTCTATTTGCTCATGTTAGAATGCATTTTATAAATTTGAAGAAATTTTAATTTCTTTCCTTTTCAAAAACACTGAAAAAGCTATATATACTGCTTTGAAAGAAAAATACTTCCATACAAACTAAGATTAAAAATTTTGAATCTTTTTTTTTGACGAAAATATAATAAAAAATTAATAGACAAAAAGCTACTTAAATTAATAGACAAAAAGCTACTTAAATTAATAGACAAAAAGTTTTTTTTTTTTTAAAAGAAAGACACATAAACTAATATCTAAAGATATACTAACAGTATATCGAAAAACTGCAAAAGACGATCGAAATATTAAAAACAATTCTCAAACAAAACAAAAAAAAAAAGCGGCAAATATAAATTATAATAGTCAAAATAAAACAGTTAACAACTTAGCGAAAGAACATGCCTAAAGATTTGCATCCTATTCTTCAATAAATATAATGCATTCAATATACATACGTAAATGTATCGCAATTACATAGTAAATGTTGCTTAGAAACATTTCCGACAAAAAAGATAACTAAGTAATACATACATCCACTCTTATTTAAATTTCAATTTTCTTTTCATCACAATTTGTCTCTTTTAGAAAGATATATGATTCCTTTACACATTTTTTCATCTCTTGAAATTTATATTGTACATGAATTTTATTTTCGCTAATGTTAAGATATTTAGGGAAAATGTGATCTTGATTTATTCTTCATAGACAAAATTTACCAGTAATATCTTATTGTCATTTTACAAAAACAAAATGCTTTAAAACTACAAAAGCATCAATTTATATTCATATATGAAAGAACAGGAACAAACATTTATTTGAGTCTCTATCATGTTGGAATAAATTTGGAATTTACATGCTATAATAAAGCACTGTTTCTTTACAAGACTATCTCTATTAAGAGAACATATTCTTACAGAGATTTTAGTGAAATGAATTCTTCATGAATTCATTTCACTAAAATCATTTCAAAGTATGTGTTTCAACAGTTTCTGTCTGAAAAAGTGCATAATTGTTCGCAATTCTGATAATCATTAAAATCAAAGAAGCTCAATGACTGAAGGCTCACGGGTGTAATCTATTTCATATTAGAATAAATGTGCAATATACCTCTAGAATGACTTATAGTAAAGTTTCTTTACCACCTCTATTAAGAGAGTACATTCTTAAAAGATGTCTGCGTGAAATGAATCTTTTATGCATTCATTTCAAACTACATATTCACTTATTTCTCCCAATTGTTTTAATAATTGTTCAATTCAGATAATCATTAAGACCAAAAAGACCTGGAGGCTGAAGAGTCAGGGTTTGAGTCCTGATTCAAACACAGAAGATAATTTGCCGTAACAAAGAGGTCGCGGTAGCAAACTGGTCAGGGATGTGAGTTCAAGTCTGACGTTGAATCGGGCGTTCGAGACCCGATACAAAAAAAAAAAAAACGTTATGTAAGAGGAATCATAAAAGTTAAACATTTCAGGGCTCAAAGTCCTCACGTCGAGATGGTGTGAAAGCTAGGAAAATGGAGAGCCAGCTCAGGTGTCATTCTCGTCATTTGGCCATGGTTCAAAATTACGAGGTCCGTCGTTAATGCCTCTCATATTGTTTTTAAGTGCGACGTTACTAAACTATCAATCAATCAATCAATGGAGTAATGAAATCAATCGGGCCTGAGTTTCCAAGACGAAGGGAACGAATGCTTGGATAGTGATATACCAGGAAAAGTTTCTAAGAGAATATATGGGAACTCTATCTAAGAACATATACCATCCCCTTCAATATGATAGAAGAAAACAAATTTATTAAGATATGAACTTTAAAATACGAGATGGTTTCTTAAAGAAAAACAAGACTGCGATAATTTGAACTGATTATTTGCCAAGATAGTCTAGTGATCATAGTCGTGATCTTTATTGTTGGCAACATACAAGTCAAATCGCAAGTTCGAGTCCTGCTTCTGCCAAAGACTATCACACGAAATAATAAGGATTCCTATACATTAATTGGAATTGAGCTTCAACGCGACGTGGTGTTAAAGGTGGAAAAATGGAGTACCAGCTTGGGTGTCGTCTTCACTTGAAAGTGGTTAAAATTTACGAGGTCTGTCTGACACCAATACTCCGGGGAACTTGCATAGGGGCTCTAAATCATTCCATGGTAAGCCCTCTTCCTTCGGATGATTTAGCTAATAACCCTCGTGCAATTCTAGAGCCATGCTCTAGAATAGCTCTAGGGGAGTTCTGAAGTAGCACTAGATTCAAAACAATCCCCAGTCTCTGCATTCCTGTACTCATTAACGTTTTAAAATTCTTTAATCAGTTTGGAACAAAACAGTATAAAATACTTTTACTTTGGACTTTTCTATTTATAATAAATACATTAACAAAGTTAGTAAGTCAAAGTTTGAAAATAAAAAAAAAGTAAAATAATATGTTTCAAAAACGAAACGTAAATAATAACTTGGGAATAGACTAAACAAGTATCAGTTGTATTTTATTTGCTTCGAGTTGAGTAGGTATGAAAGATCACTCTTTTAACTAGAAGAAATGCCAACAATTTTGTTATACTTTTATTATTATGATATTGCTTCAATTCTCTAAAGCAGGGGTATTCCACCTTTCACACTTTGGGAAACCCTTTGAGCTTACCGTTTTCTTGAAAGAACCTCTTGATCCTAGAGCAGAAAAAATAGGATACCAAAACTTTATCCTACTCAAATTTACAAAATTATTATTGCATATTTATTTTATCACAACACAAACATCTCAATAAGATAGTGAATGAAAAGGTAGCTAATGGCGTTTTATAGTTTCCTAAAATATATTCTATGAATAATAAACAAAAGCTACAATATTTTACATTATAACTATTTCACAAAAGGAAAATATTTTAATGACTTGGCTGTGATTGTTTTTTATTGCAAAATATTTTTTCGTCTGGAATTATTGTTGAAATCTGCAACCTAGTGTCCTCTACATCATCCAATCTGTTTCTGAATTTTGTTTTTGTCACAGCATACAAAGAGAAAGATTTTTCACATACACAAGTTGAAGCAAATGACTTTAGATGTTTCACAACTCTTTTAGCAATTTCAGGATATTCTTCTCTAATGACAATAAAAAAAATGTATAATATAAACTTGAATAAATTCTAGTTTCGACTGAGTGCCGGTCGATAAATCAATTTGAGATATATCGACTGAGCCAAAGAACAGAGATTAATATATGACCTAATGTATTTCGATTAATGTATTCAAAGCATGTGACTTTTACGAAATTTAAAATTTCATTTCATTTATAAAACATTTATTTATATTTATTTTCACAAGCAAACTGCCTTTAAGATTTCGATTTTTTTTAAAAAAAAAAGAATCAAAATTTTACTAAAATTTTGGCGCTTTGATTAAGCAAATAGTGATCATTTGCGGAACCCCTGTTAAAGCTCTGGGGAACCCTACGGTTCCGCGGAACCCAGGTTGAAGACCTCAGCTCTAAAGGAAAGAGAGAAAGAATCCGTTAAGGAGCTCCGCGCGGGGATGTCAGTACTTAATATAACGAAAGTGGTGTAGTCGAATAACAATTTGATCAAATATATTGAAAAAATCAAGATACTACCAGGGACATTTGAAAGTCATTTTCATGATTTCGCTAAAGAAGAGAATCGCCTTTAAAAACCAATTTTCATTCATCGAACAAGACATAATTCAGATGCTTAAGTAACCTGCAAACGGAACCGATTGATTTAAAAATAAAATATAATGAGCTTTTTCCAGATAAAAATACTTCTGACGTTCATTATACCATATGAACATTATCCAGAACTAAGAGAATTTGAGAAAAATTGAATTTCACATCTGTATGTCGCTCCAAAGCAAATTATATACTGCTTTGAAGCGGCATACAGATGTGAAAATCCTTTTCATAAAGGAAATTGATTAAAAGTAAAACAAGGTTGCGAATTACTGATTCAAACTTGAAGAATTCTCTATTGTTCTCAGTAACAAATTTTACACCGAACATTAAAAGACTGGCGAAGTCCGAATAGGCTCAAGAGTTTCATTATCATGCATTGCATTATTATATATTATATATACTAGATATTGTTTTTTGCATACAATAATTAAAGCAATTATAAAGTGAATTATGTCTATGAACATACTTCTATTTTAAAGTTAAAGGGCAAAGACTCCTTTCAGTAAGCAGAGAGAAGAGACGAAACCAATTTCCCAGCTGATCTCGCTCTCGCTGCCAACAATTGTAATCCAGAGTTATCTTCACCAACCGAGGCTCTCTGATAACTACAGCACCACGCGAAGCTGACTATAGTAGATTGGTGCTTCATTAAGCTAGCGTAAATTAATTAATTTAACTGCGTAATTAAGTCATTTCTTTTCCTCCTCTAAGCGAAGCAGATTCTATCCTTATCTTGTTTGCCAACCCCTAACATGAACGCAAGACGGTATAAAAAGTGATTGAGTTATATATAGCGTATGAATTCATCTGTCAAAAAATTGGCGCATGACATGCACCCCTAATCTACTCAAAAATTTGTAATTGGCATGCGGTTAAAAGTAGTTTCTGATTTTTTTTTAAATTTATGCTCTTACAAGTAACTTTTATTAATATTTTTAATGAAATAACTTAAAAGTCAATAATTAAAAAAAAGCTTAAATATCTCTAAAATTGTTTTCGCTGCATTTCATCTTTAATGAAATATATTATTCTACCCATTTTCTCACACTTTTGTCAGACGATTTAGAGGAAAAATTTCGTTAAAATAAACTTATCATTACTAAGAAAAAAATGTTTATATCAGTATAAAATATTGTTCCTTTCATTTCTACTGACAAGTGTTTCTATATAATCATATATAAAAATCATTTCCTTTAATTTAATAATTTCTAATAATAATTTGTATCTTCTGTCCATTCTACTCTCAATTCGAAGTAAAAAGAATCTCTTTTGCAATTCGATCCAATCCTCAAAACTATCCTTTACTAAAAGAGAACCACTCATAAAATTTATAACAATTTTCCAAATCGTAAATCTATCAGAAGATAATCCATACTAGACTCTCTGTCTGAAACATGCGAAACCTTGAGAACCGACTGAGAACGTGTAGAGATCGATATCACATGACAAATGTCCCAAGAAATCGAAGAATTTCTATGATGCACAGCTGAAAAAAGGTTATTCTCCGTATATTTCTCCGCAATCTTCATATGGTCTTTTCATTCAGTGCATTGATGTGCCGAACCGGGCGACGTTCATGGAAAGTAACGTCCCTGCTAGGAATGAATACAATCTGCTATTTGAAAGAAAAGACTGTTCGTTTTCGATAAGTAGGTAGGAATGTTTTTTTTGTTAATGTTGAGACAGGCTTTTTTAATATATGTATATGTACGTTTTTATGTACATATGCGACATACGCTGTAATATGCATGTATATGTATATGTATGTATGTAACACATACATTTATATATATGTACGTACGTTTATATGTATATACGTTTATGTTTATATGTATGTATGCATTCTTAATATATATATATTGTATATGCATACTGTTTATAATATTCAACCATACGTTATGTTTGTAATAATATGTAATACGTTTGCTCTTCATCATAATATATGTATATGTATAACATAATATATAATATATATATATGCAACGTTTATTAACATATATGTACTGTGCGTTTATTAATAATATGTAGCCGATTTATATATGTAATAATATATGCACGCATACATTATATATGTATATACATACATTTATATATATATATATCTGACGAGTGATCTTCAGATCTTTATATTTGAATATATACATTTATATATATATATATATATATATATACACATGTAATGATTCAATTTAAAATGGTTATTATCTCACATAAAACTAATTTAATTTTCTAATTTTTCCCTTTTCTATCTCATTAGTAAAGAGTTCATCCTTATTTGCTGATAAAATTCCAAATCATCCATTAACTTATGCGATAACGCGCTCATAAAATCTTTTGAAACAACTTTCACATAGTCGTAAATCTGACGGAAATAATCCCTACTTGACTGATAAGCGTCATCAATACCTCTCGGAATCTCTTCATCTTATACCACGTGATCTACAAAAATCCCTACCTATAAAGTCGAATGCACAGTAAAATCCTCTCTCTTCTGTTGTACTCGAGACAGTGTAGCCACGTCTCTTGTATTATCCATTTTATATTTTAAAAATTTGGTATTTATTGCGCCTCTTTCTCATCAAAATGAATAAATAATTTTCATTGGAAAACGGTATTTACTTATTAGTTAATGTTAGAACAAATTTTTAAGTCATTATATATATATATATATATATATATATATATATATATATATATA
>BMAW01046468.1:323099-423610 GCA_019974015.1 Nephila pilipes | reverse complement strand
TATTTAAATATTTATATATATATATATATATATATATATATATATATTCCAAAGTCCACTTTTATATATATATTCAAAGTATCTCGAAATATAAACTCTTAAAACAAATATCTCAGTCAACTGAACTTCAAAAAACAAAATAGCCATTCAAAGATGATTAGCAGCTTTTTAAAAATCAAATCATGCAAAATTTAATTCACTAAAAAAAAAGTTTAAAAAAATTATTTTAAAAACACGAATTTTAAATAAGCAAGAAATCATGACAACTTATACGTGACTGATTTACCTGAATTGGGAGCTTAAACAAGAAATTCTGATAACAAGAACATAAAACGTTTTTATTGATCACCCAACAAGTGGCTGGAAAACCGAGAAGTTATTCTTTCTACCTTCCTTTGCCTCACTGCGAAGAATTATTCATGTCTCGTGTGGTGGCAACAGTCATTCACGATCGTTTGGAAGGGGAAGATTTTTCTCCCTTCACATAAAATGTTCCATTCGAAACATTTATTTTAGCCGCTATTACCTGGTAAATATTGACTCCTTTCTTACAAGTCGACAGTTGGGGATTATTTTGATTCTTTTCCCTAGACTCCGCTATTTGCGGTTCTATATTTTGTTCTTTTTATTTTATCGTTTAGCCTCTTCCTCCTTTTTTTATTCTGCTATTTTTAAAAAGTGAATCTGATAAAAATTAAGGTATAAAAAGGTTCGATAGTTTTTATTGAGGCGAGATTTTTTCTGCATTAGCATTAATGTATATTTATTGGACATTAATATATTTACCAATTCTTTTCGATTGATATAAATGAACATCAAACTTACGTAGGGAGACAGGAAAAAAAAAACGAGATTTTTTAGAAATTATTCATGAATAGTATATAAAAACTGCAGGGTTAAAAAAAATTTAATAACTGAGTTTTAAATCAGAAAACTAAATGTTAACAAGAAAAATTCATTATTTTATATGAAAGTAAAATTATTGTTTTCTCACCTTTTCCTGTCTAGGAATTAAAATAAGAACAGCACCTTTTAATAATCATGATTCATTAACAGACGATAGTTATTTCATAATAACAAAAATTTTATGATAACAGATTTGTTTTGGCAAATGATTGTTCTTTCTTTCTAATAAAAATTTCCCGACTACTGAATGTTTATTGACATACGATTCATTTTCCTAGCAATAAAAATTCTATAATAAATGAATTTATATTTCAAACACATTCATTTTCCAGCTATACACATTAAATTAAATTCGAACTTGAAAAATCGCACATGTGATAAAAAAAAAAAAAAAAAAAAAAAAGCGCGTATTACTTTCGGTTTCATTTCGTTAAAATTATTTTACTAATAATACTTTCATTCGTAATATAAAATAATAATAAAAAAATAAAAAATATTTATTATATAAACTTAAAACAATAACAACAATAGAAATGTTCTCCTATCAAAAAAATTGAATTATTAATTCTATATATATACGACGACAGACTTGCATTTCATAATGAAACATATTTCATATTTATTTAAATCAAAGAGAAAGTGCATATATATATATATCATTTCGTGATGAATTTTAATAAACAGATAATTTCAATTATCGTAAAGGTACAATAAAATATACTAAATTACTTTTTGCATTTGAAGTGAATTCGTTAAATGTTTCATTATTATAGATAAAATGAAAAGTTTAGAATACGTAGCAATGGAAATATTATCATTCGGAATATATAATCTAATCTGTTTAAAAATATTTCGACAGAATGTTTTACAGTTTTACGTAATAAAAAAATACATAATTATCATATGCTGAATTAACAATGAAAGAGAACAAACGGTGTTTTAGTCAAGTTGCATGTTTATGTTTATATGAATAACTATTCTAGAGAAATGTGACAAATTCGAACAAACATGGACATTACTGCTTATTAAGTCTTACTTTAAGAGGAAATACTTTTTAATAGAGGAAGCAAAATAAAAAAATTCTACTTTTATTTAATGAAGATTTTATAAGAAATGGAGAATATTGTATTAAACGTAAATATTTTTAGAAAAATTTTCACTGACCAATAATCTAGATGAAAAATATCTGTTCCTTTATTTATTTATTAATTTGAAAAAAAAAAAAAAAGGAGGGCGGAACCAATTTCGAATGCGAAAGGAAAAAATAATGAAAGAAAAAAAAAATTGGAACAACAATTAGTAAATCAATTATATTAAATCTTTATCTGAAAACATTGACAGGAAATGATTATTATAAATTGAATAAGAACTCCATTAAAATTAAATAAAAATATAATGGTATTCATTCGATATATTTAAAAAAGGTTCAGAAATATTTTTCTTGATGCATTTAATGAATTAAATATTCAAAAAAATAGATTTCATCAAAAACAAAAATAATAAAATAAGTCGCTTTTATTCAAATTTCAAAAGAGGTATAATAATATCTATCTGTTCCGGAATTAACAAAAAATATTTAGAAAACGTGTTAAAATAAAACACACAAAAAATTAATAAAATGACTCAGACTTTAATAAAATATTTGCTAATCGTGACATAAAGCATTTACACTTGAAAGATAGGAACCAAAATTTAAAAAAAAAATGAAATAATATTCAAAAGTTCATTTTCCTAGCGCCAGTTTCATACATTTTTTCTTCATTGCATTTTTAATTCTGACTTTTTATTTTATTAAGAAGCCTTTCATGTAATAAGAGAAATAACTAAATAATAAAGATAATAAAAACCTCGCTTCCTTTTAAAACTGCTTTAATTCAATAACTAAATATATCAAATATTAAGAGCAGAAATTAATAAAATACCTCACACGGAAATGCTACGCAACGACTAAAAAAAATTTCCCTATCAACATAATTATATTAAAGAAAGAACGAAAATTCTAAAAAGAAATTGTTGCCAATTTGATCAAGAACATCTCATCAGAAGATTAGGATGAGAAAATTCAATCCAAAGTTTTTATAATGAACCATCTTTTTATCCGTGAGTGAAACCGTATAAAAAAGTATCATTTTTAATAACAGCGTTATCGTTTGGTGAAATAAATCTGACAATAAGAAGTGAAAGGCTCAGACGGTAGACGAAGAACGCGGCAATATCGTCTGATTAGCTATTAATTTCAAAGATGGAACGTGTATAACGAAAACAAATATTTTCAACATACGTGTAACAAGAAATAAATTGGGAGAAAATAAATCTTAAAAAAGACATTTTTTTTTTTAATAAAAGACGGATGAGATAAAGAATTCTGACTGAGGGTCCATTCACAAAACGTAAAGGATTTCTCTGAGAAATGTTTGTTGAACAGATATTCTTAAGAAAAAAAAACATTCTTAAACATTTTGATTAAATTTTACATTTAGATTCAACAAGATTTAATAATTTAAAAAAGTGAAGAAAAAAATATTTTTTTTTAAATAGCAGAAATACAAATTAATTTAATTTAAAATGCAATTAAATAAACAATAATTATTGACATATAAAATTGTTTCTAAGAGTAAAGGTGCAGAATGCTTCAACAAGCCAATTAATAGTTTTGATATATCAGATGTTATAGGATAAAATAACAATAATAATTACACATTTTTTCAAAAATTACACCTGGTTTCTTTTAAATTTTACTTTTATAAACTACTTATGATAATAAAATTTTGGATCTAAAAGTACACGAAAGACGCTCTCTTGAAATGATTTTTTTAGCAATTCTTAACTTTATAATATAACTAAATATATTAAATGTATTTTCCAGTTTCTTTTTAAGAACATATGTTGATAATTTATGCATTTGGAAATACAGCATTTGTTTCAAAAATGGCAAGTTAATGCTAACTTATTATGTTTTAACACATTTATAACTATTTTTATAGTGTAGTTTTGTGTTAGGTAAAAAAACATTCAAATATATTGTTAACAGGATGATGATCAGATGTTTTCTTGAATGTTTTGACAAATTTGGTTTTTTCAGCATATATCTGTTGTCACTAGTCACGTAAACTTTATGTCAATCAAACATTATATAAACAAACAGATAAATAATATTACCAGACAATACAACCGGTACAAAACACCATTACAAATTTCACACTTCAAAAAATCTGCTATAATTATAAATTTAATACAGCAGTTTGAAGTTAAGAAAAGAAGTTGATTTTTTTTTTTTTTAATAAATTTTTAAGGTGATTGGACAAATGATCCAAAATAAATGCTTTTATATGCCTAAAGGAAATTAATTCTGCCTAAAAAGCAGTTATAGTTTGTTTTTGGTAATTTTTATAATATACTTAAAGAATTGAAAAAAAAAAAATACAGTTTTGATGCCATTCAAATTATTTAAATACTATTAATTCATTCTAATTATTTCTAAAATTATATATAGTTCCTATTTTTTTTTTTTCGAAAAAGAAATCAGAATCTTTAAAAAAAAACTATAGAAAAAAAGTACAATGTATGTTTGACAAAAATACATTATTAGATCAAAATAAGAATTTTTATCAATTTTAATCCCCTCAGTAAAAATCATAATTATTATTTGGTGCCAAATGCTACTAAAAATTTTTTTTGAAAAATTTACTGACATACTATAAATAATATTATTGTATATTAAGTGCAGACAATATTTTCAATAATGATTAAACAAACGTTTTTTGTAAGGAAAATGATTGAAGAAAGTACTTAGTTAACAAGTAGACAAAAACACATCATTAAATCAAAATAAGAATTTTGAATAATTTTAATCAACAAAGTCATTTGAAATTTTAAGAATTACTATTTGGTGTCAAATGCATTAAAACTTTTTAAAAAAAATTGGCATCCTCCAGCTCCCCCAAAATACTTTTTTTTTTGAAAATTTACTCACATACTACAATTAATATTAAAAATTGAAATGCTTTAGATTAAATGCAAACAATATTCGATAATATCTAAAATCATCAATTTTACAGCATAATGCAAAGTAAGGAAATAATTGAGTGTATCTTGTTTTTTGTTTTTTTTTCAATTATTGCATTACATTCCACCGAAGTGAAGAGTAGATGAAATTACATTTCGTATATACCAAGTACAAATATATGCATTTTCTCGTTGTTCGAAAGTTGCTTTTCAACAAAATACAATTTTCCGTAAGTTTTAATGGAATTTAGAAAGGACAAAAGTGTTGATTCTCCCAAGCAAGTAATTTAGAATATAGTTATTTTTCCGCGCTTTTCTCAAAGCGAAACAAAGAAAACAAAACCAAACGATGAAACGAACAACTTCCGATGTTAATCAACACGAACCAGTTATCTTACGAATCAGACTATACACATTTTTCTACTGCTTCAGAAATTTCGCAAATAATTAAAAGGCAAAGAACGAAAAAGGAAACAAACATACCCTAACAGATGGAATTCGATGAGACCAAAAGATTAAATTTTCAGGCTCTGTAAAAGCCAAAAATCTTAATTTTCCTTTTTCGCAAAAATATAGACTAAACGCAGAAAGAGAAACCGATTTATAAACGCGTACTTCTCTTCTTAGAATATTCTTCTAAGAAAATTCGAAAAAGAGAAATGTATAATTAAGATTAAACTTCAGACAAGAGGTTCACATAATTCCGAAATTAATTACTACTGCCGTTTTCGTAGCAGGCCCCAGCCTCTGTTTCCCCTACCACCATGCGCGCTGAAAACGAAAAGATTAAAAGTCGTCTGCCGTTTGGACTTCTCTTTTCCGATGACGATGATTTTAATCGATTTCCAAAAAGGAATTTCAAACGTTCTTCGATTTGTCTCTATGGTTGAGGGAAAATTCGAATTAATTAAAAAGAGCGTATCCTTTCTGATTGCGAAAAGGATTTTTGTACTTATTTATTTTAATTTAGAGTTGACTTTTCCTGGGCCGGTTCGGCATTTATGGAACGAACGATTCGAATTTCGAAACGAAAAGATGAAAAAGAATTTTTCCAACAAAATGAGTCTTAAAAATCGGATTGAGTGAAATTTCTCCAACGAAATAAATTGTTTTTAACCGCACAGCGACAATACTAAATAATGAGGAATCGAAAGCTCTGAAAGAAGAAAAATTCTTTGTTTCATTTTCCCTTCCATTTATTTTTCAGCGCATAAAATATAAGTTACTTCTTCTCGAGTGGATAGAATTACTGATCGAACTTTTGAAATTTTCAAATTTATAATGGCAACATATAAAATTATGACTATACGAGTATGATTTGGAATAAATAAGATTTAGAATGTTTGAAGCATATGTTTTAGAAAACATAAAGATTAATATAGGACGAGTATTGCACTTAAAAACTTAATAATTGCAGCATTAAAGAATATTCAGTTTTTCAACGGGAATGATACAAGAAACAACCAAATTTTGTTTAAATTTTAATTCTTAAAGACAATAAAAAAATGACCAGATGTTGTCAGATTATATTAGTTATTCGTATTGTTGGTTTTTACACGTTCTTATATTACAGATTTAAAGAATTTTACAATATCTTATTTTTAAAAAAAATTATAAATTTTAATTTAAAGTAGGCATACATGTATTCAGTTCCAAGCAGACTTAAGTTGTGGTAAATGACATGGCTGTGTTTTAAAACATGTAGTTTAATACACAAAATGTATCAAACAGGTTGAAAAAAAAATTTCTTTTAATTAAAAACAAATAAGAAACTCAATAATAACATTTGATAAATTTGTTTTTAATTAATGAAATTAGTACTAGATGCACACAGCGCATTATTACTTATGGACATCATAACTCTAATAATCGGTCAAGTGATAAAAATGATACTTAAAATGATCATTCTCCAGACATCTACACTCGAAATTTGAAGAACAGCTGAATTTAATTGCAAGAGCCTTAGAATTCCAAGAGAAAAATTTCAACTCATGGCTCTCAAGCCATTATTCTGCGATTCCGACACGAGAAGGGGGAGGGGAATGAAAATTATGAACGTTTTTAAGTAGGAGCATTTTTTAATGAAATGTTTATTATTTAAAGTGTATACGAGTTTTAAAGAAAAAATATCAAGATAAACACGAACAAAATTTCAAAACAAAATATTTAAAGCACAATAAAATAAACATAAAATTACATTAATGTACCATTAGATTTTAAAAAAATCGTTCTATGCAATGCGTCAAACAGATTTCACCTCCAAAGGGACTCGTTTTTTTTAGCAAAGTAATAAATACAGTTAATTTGATTTTAGTTTATTATATTACATGATCTATTACAAAAACTCCTTTGATGATTAATTATTGAAATCAATATTAAAATCATTAGACCCGAAAACATTTCCAGTAGGATGCCAAATTAAAAAAAAAAAGTAGTTAGTAAATCTCGAGGTAAAAATGGCTGCCTCACATGTCTCAAAACCAGAATAATTTCATTCATTTCCAATCATTTCTTGATTCCTGATTACGTGTGATTTAAGGTTGATGTATTAATTTTTGCAATACATCAACCGACAGGAAAATAAAATAATTTTTGTATACGCGTTTAGTTTCAATTCAATAAAAAAAAGTCTGGGAGAAATTTATTCTGACATATTTTTGAAAATTAAGTTCACTACTGATAAAAGCAAGCATCAAACATACTACTCATAGACTTTTACGACAAAATTTTAATGACATGATATTAAAAATTAAATTCATTACTGATAAAAACATCCATCAAATATATACGTAAAAACTTTTTAAATAAAGTTTTGAAAAATGGTCAGCTACGACATTTATGACTCATAAATAGCTCCTTTGGTGACTAATAATTATACCCAAACATCGGTATTTAAATGACGGAACAATTATATCAATATATATATTCAAAGGTTTTTCCCCGACATTAGATGTAAGAACATTTTAATAAATTTTACGATTCATTCAATTTCTAGAAATTACGTTATTTTTTTAAGGTTGCTAATATGCAATAGATTGAAACATGCGGCATGTGTATCAATTGTAGTTTTGGCTGGAAAAGTAAACTTTTTACAAATATCGTTCAGAATGTTTCTCTTCTTATCATCACGTTCATACTGGAGGGGGAGTATACGGAGGCTCGCTTCAACAACTTCATCAGTTAAAACACCTTAATAATTTCTCCGGCAGGGACGTCTCCTTTGGTCTAGTTGATTAGGGCGCAAAAAAATGCTGCCAGTCAACTTCCTTCTTCAGACCCAGTGGTGCAGGGTTCGAAACGACGCTGGCAGCACAAGACCAATTAAGCTCCCCCTCCATGAAGTAGAAAACCAAAACGCTAAAAATATATTAACACTAGGAAGAGCGTTCGAGATCGAACTCCGTATTATTTGATATATTTTATTATATGATATTATTGTATATGTTTTTATAGGGAAAAGTCAAACATTGCAAGGCTATTGTGAAAATTTTTTTTGGAGAAAATTATTGTTTTTCTGAATCTGTTCATTTTACTTTTTTATATTCCACTATGTTTTCAAAAAAAAAAAAAAAAAAAAAAAAAGGAGATTCTGAGAATGTTTTTCTGAACATAACTGGAACAATCAAAAGACATTGTACAGAATTAGAGGAAGAAATTCTGTAACAAAAAGCACAGCAATAAATAATTCTTTAAACTCCTTAAAATATATAAAATAAAATATATGTAATGAAAAATAAGGGCAAAATTAATAAATCTTTATAGAGAGTGCAATATTCCTACTCATTATCTAAACAAAATTTTCTTATTGTAGCACAAAATGTGTTCTAAAATTGGGTAAAAATATAGAAAAAAAAGGTACTAATGTTTGCCCTGAACGACTCGAGAAAATTTTAAAAACGCAAATATTGCAAAAAACAAGCGCATTAAAGTATTTTTGACTTTATCATGGACATAAGAAAATTGATTGGCTATATTGGCTATAAAGATGCATTTAAATATATTTTTCATTAAAAAAAATGCTACAAACAACAGTAAATTTTCATCTTTGCCTTATTCTCAGTTAAAAAAAATTACCTTTAAAAACATAAAACGTATTCTGTTCCTATTTTGTTTCTGTCTAATATATAATTTTGGGTGGTTTTTTTTTCCCGTATGAAACGTCAGAACGTACCCTCCCCCTATACCATCACCACCAAAAAAAAAAAAAAAAAAAAAATTCCAAATTGCACTTTCGAAAATGCGTTTTACAAATTGAACAACCAAAAATACAGCTTGCGAACCGATAGTTCTCTCCTAAAATTATATACGGTAAGTCTATTAATAATGTATATTAACATTTTTAAGCAATTTCATCTCTGAAGAAGATATCTTTCCTGTATTAACAGCAAACCATTAAAGCTATAGTGTAGCTAGCAAATACAGCCAACAAAAGGCATTTTAGAATTAGTGTGGAAAAGTACTTCTTTGATACAATGTCAACCTTAGATCAATAAACTTCGATCAAACTTCGAAAAAGTGCACGTATTATCACTAAAAACTCGTAAAAAATAGATGATAATCATAGGAATTTTTGTATGTTAATTTGAGGCATTTGCATGATCATTCCAATAATGGTTTGATCTACAATTTCCCATTGAACTTAATAGTATACATTAAGCTTACATTGTTCGCTAGAGAAAAAAGTTATAATTTGGACGAGGAAAAGTCTTCGATTGACATATTTATTTAAAAAGATTCTGAAACACGGAGTAAATATTACTTTCATTAATTTGTGTAAAATTGTATATTTTACCGCCCAAACAAATATTCTGAAAAATTATAAGTGTCCACCATGAGTCCGGAGTTTGCGAAATATATGATGATTTTCAACAACTATGGTTGTGATGATATTTTTGATGAACTTCCTTTGTTTTAAAAAAAGTATGTTCCTATGGAAACTTATTTAAAAAAATGAACTCAACAAAATTTTGTATTATTCTCTTTTAGGGTGTGTGAAACCGTTTTTTTTTTTTTTTTTTTTTCTCCTTTTCTTTTCTTTGATAACACGACCCATTTGGGTATAAACATTTTTACAATAGTTAACCGAGATTTGTATTAAGCCAAAAAAAGAAAAACAAATTATCCTTCCTTTTATTAAAGAGATAATATTTTTCGAAAGAACTTCACTCAAAAAAAGGGGGGGGGAATGAAATACGTTCCCATGGAAACTTTTAAAAAACTAAGTCTATCATAAAATTTAAGAAAAATCATGTATAATCCATTAATTAAATCATGTTTCCTTTTTTTTATTTATTATAAAACACATCTTTCACGAAAGTTTATAATTGTGGTTTTTCGAGTATCAAACATAAAACGATAATATATATATATATATATATTTATCCTTTAAGAACGTTACTAAAAATTTTTGTTCCGAGATGAGTATCAAATAAAAAAGAAGAAACAAAATTATACATTTAATTACTGAGATGTTTTCCCATCCATCTTAAATACGTAAAAAATTTTCACAAAACCTAACCAACTTGTCTTTCTTCACTTTGCCACATTACGTAACTCAATTTTCGAGACGATTCATTCCCATTAACCTTCAGTCAAAAGTACTGACGTTGAATGAGTAAAAAAAAAAAAAAAAAAGTCCAACAAGAGTGCCATAGAACATGAAAAGGGTTGAGAGCCAGCCTCTTCCTGAAAAGATTTCGTTCGAAAATCAAGAAAACGGGGCCAAAAGTCTCGTCATGTGAATGATGTCAAACCGCCAACCGATATCTCTGGTGGGTGCAACACATCCAGGTAGGTGTATTGACGGAAGTGCACTTTGCGGGTGGTCCACGGAGACACTGCAGGTGGCTTCTCTTCAAAACAAGAGAGGCCCGAAATCCGCTTCTCAAACACGAGCTGCGGGTAAACATGCGCCATTACCCCGACCGATAAAAGCGCAGTCCTGGGTAAACAAGGAATGACGCATTCGGGGTGCTTCACAACACTCCACGTAAGGGTAAATATGCTGGTTCGAGAGAGGATTTGGGCCGAAAGCAGGTACCTAAAGGCTTCAGCGGGGCCAGTTCGCAAAATACAGAGATGGCTTTCAGGCAGTCGATGAGCATCGAGTTATGGGCATATTTTCCGTTAAAAATTCCATATCTGCCACTGCATATTGGATTTTATGAAAATTCTTATACAAAAAATTTTTGCGAAAGAGTACGAACAAATGTGCGGAAAGTTTGGAATGGAATATTTTGACGGAGCAGTAAATTCCAAACTTTTAACACATTGATGAATTATTCATTTATAATGAAACTATGATAATTTAATTTCTCTACGAAAAGGTAAATATCTCTCCTATTGGAACGATTGATTTAATTAATATAGATAAATATCAAAACACAGAGAGAGATTTAAGGCTTAGACTACAGTTAATGAACTTCAAGTTATAAACTTCTGGCATGCAAAAATCCCGTATCTTCTACTGCAAATGGGATCTTATGAAAATTCATCTATGAAAATTAAATTTTTGAAAGACTACGGATAAATATACAAAAATTTTGAGATAGAATCGCAAAATAAAATTTTTCGCAAATGAATGAATAGTTCTTTTGTAATGAAATTACAGTAATTTAATGAGACAACAGAAGTATAAATATTTCTTCTATTGCAAGAATTATTTTACAGTTACATTAATTCTACATTTCTATCTGACATTTTTATAACGGTATTTTAATCAATTAATAATGTACCATTCATTCTATTTCAGAGACACATCCTTCAAAATAAACATTATTTTATAAAAATCTACCCATCAAAAAGTTTTCTAAGAAAATTTTTGTAGACAGCTCACCTTGTATATCGTTTGAACTTCAACTAATATTTCCAATATCCTTTTGTTTTTATGCGTTGATAATTAATAACAAAACGAGTTTTAAGCATATTTCACAGTTTGTAAACAAAAGTTATAATTGTATAAATGAAATTCAATTTTTCACAAGTTTTTATTAACCATTAAAAAAAATTGCTTCTCAAGAAATGTATTGTTTGAATAGGTTTTTTTTTTTCCAGAACAAAATTTAAACTTATAACGATAATACACTTTATGAAACAAAATAATTTTTTTAAATTTTGATTCATTGGTACTAGAAAATACTAGTACCAATCAAGCAGATGCATTATATATTTTATACTTCCAATGAACTGAAACTAATAAGAATAATTAAAAGTCAAAATATGATTTATATAGATGTACAAAATTTCAAAATCAACAATGGAAGACCATCAAATAACAAAATTTAATACTCAGTCGTTTGCAGAGTAAAAACACTATTTTGCAAACGATTGTAATTGTTGTAAACGTCGGATTGAGAAGCAACACTTGCGCTATTGGCGACAGACCTTCTAATTTTGAACCTCGGCCAAGTGACGGGGACGATACCTGGGCTGGAACCTCTCCCTCCAAACTTCCACACAGCACCATGATGTTTCTCCTTGAACCTCCGATTCAACGAAAATGACACTACCCGCGAGTCCGCGACCATGACCACCAGACTACCGCGGTCACATTTTGCAAACTATATATACTATTTTGAAACTTTTCGACTATTTGCATATCAGCCAAAGATGTGACCCTTACATTCATTCGCAAATCAGAGAATTTCTTGGAACTGTTGAATGAGTGAATTTGTATATCTAGTAAAAAACATTAAAGTGCAATGCAAGTAGTCAGAGCAATTCCATTTTTTTTTTTTTTTGCAATACAAATAAGTAATCTAAAAATGGACTTAAGTTACATTGGTATTTCCCTTAATTGGAAATGCATGTAGATTTGTGCCGATTTCATAAGTTTATTTCAAGGATTAAATTTAATAATTTGAAGGATAAATTTTGAAAGTATTTTTAATTGTTCGTTCATTGATATTTACATTAGTACATTTTATTTAGAGACACCTCTATTTGAGAGATAATTCTGTTGGTCCTGTTCGTTTTGAATAAATTAAACGAGCTGTGATTATTAAATAACGAAACGACGCTGTCACAAAAGAAGTAGGCATGCACCAAACGCCAGCCACCCACAGCTGTTTAGCGTAAAGCCTTCTCATTCGAATGCAGTGCCTCTCGCTTCTGTAAACAAATCCGCATAACCGGAGCTTTCATTCGCATTCGAGGTTTTTTTTTCTTTTTTTTCTTTGTTTGTTTGTTTCACCAGAAATATGATAAATGAGCAATGAATTTCTGTGAAATTTCTTATGATACTAGGAGAAATCTCTACTGAAACTTCTAATTTATTTTTAAAAAAGTGTATGCCAATGAATGTTTATAACGTGCATGTATTTTTGAGTGATTTAAGCGTTTTCAAGACAGCCGAGAAGACGTTGAAGATGATTGTCACCTGAATTGCCCTCGCAAGTCAAAACCGGGTGATAATATCGAAAAAATCAATAATCTTGTTTGATGTGACCTTCGGTTAAGCATTCGTGCTATTGCTGAGATTATAGGAATCGACAAAGAATCCGTGCCGCAAATTTTTCCACCAAGACAATGAGTCGGCTCGTTCTACATTGTTCGTCAAGAAGTTTCTAGCCAAGTATAGCACCCCAGTGTTAGACCATCCGCCGTATCCGCCAGATTTTGCCCCATGCGACTTCTACCTGTTTCCTAATATGAAATCTGCATTAAAAGGAACAAGATTCGAGTCCGTTGAAGCTGAAAAGAGAAAACCGCCCGCGTCCTGAAGGTGCTGACAGAAGAAAATTCCAAAAATGGAAGATTCGTATGGAGCGTTGTAGGGATAGAGGAAGAGTGTATATTGAAGGTGATAATCAGTAAATATATATGACATCAAATTAAATGTTTTACAGCGTCAGTCTCGTTATTTAATAGCCACACCTTGTATATATTTTTCTCTTATTAAAGGATATCCCTATTTAAGGGACAAAATGTCTGGTCCGATGTTGTACCTCATTGGAAGGTACTACTGTATTTCAAATCTTGATAGTCAATGATTCGATGTGTTAAGTTCATATAAATCTCTTGGATCCTTCTCATTGACGAACGAGTTCATTTAATTACGGGGAGAAGAGCAGAAAATTGATCATTGTAAATAATAAAAGAAATTTTCGTTCATCACATATTTGAAAAGATATTTCATTTTTATGGCTTTAGTAGGAGGGGAAAAAACGCCACAATACAATGAGGTAGCCTACTAAACCTGTATGTTATTTCCATGCTTACTAAAAATGAGATCATAAGCGTCGTCAGATACATTGTGACAAGGGCGGAGCAATAGTTCTCGTGCTCGTCGGTATGTACAAAAAATTATTTTATTTCATTCATAAGTGAAATAACGCGTTTTATTCAATTAATCAATGAGTTTGGAGAGCCCATAGATGAATGAGAATAAATGCAGTATAAATATTAAAATACTTGTTTCGTAAAATTTCCCTCTGTTCACAAAATCATGGTTTCCCCATCTTTGCCACTACATGTGAATTACAAGTTTGAAATATCCGAAATTAAAAGTTTGTAGAGTACTGTTTTTTATATTCAACTAATCTACACGCATCAATTTAAAAATTTGTTAAACTTTTTAAGCTTTACGAATTTACTTTAATATTGTGATTGAGTAAATTCTAAAGAATAAATAATGCTCTTATGTGCACCACTATTTGAAAGCGCTACATCTGGAAATAATTGTCAACTCGCCCCCCCCTTTTTTTTTTTCCTTTCAGAAATATATATATATTTCATTCTTAATTATATTTTATCTCCAAACATCAACACGCCATTTGTTGTTTCAGAATGTTTTTAAAAAGTATGAAAAGTTGCTTTAGAAATTCATATTCCACAATCAAAATCTTTTTAAACTTTAGAAATAGTTTGCTAATAAACATAATAGTTAAGGAAAAGCTATCTCGTCCTAATAACTAAGGCTAAAAAAAGGCCCCCCCCCCCCTTGAAAAATGTTTTGAACTCAGAAAGCAAATATTTGAGCAATTCCGTGTTAGTATAAATTACAGCTATTACCTATTTCAAATTATTGTAGAAACATAAAATAAATACATAAATTTAAATAACAGCTACAAGGTACGTTAAACGCGAAAAACTACTTTTTAATATCTGAACCTTTAATGTTACACAACAATTTGAGAATAATAAAGTTACTTCACAACATATACACATACATTTTTAAAACTCATTAACTTAAATTTTTCTGTGAATCAATATGAATTTCATTCGTTTTTGCTCGCTTTTTTTTTTCTAACAATAAATTTATCAGACGATTTACTTCTGACTGGCATTTTCCTCCTTTTGTCAAACCTCCCCCCAGCCTCAAGAAAAAAAAACCTTTGAGTTTCTGCTTCAGAGAAAAATGGTATCTTACAGATAAGAAGTTTTTTTGATATTGATTTCAAAGAAACTTAAGAATCATCGAGAGCTTGTGGGAAATTGTGCGATAGCATTTAATATCATAGCATTTTAAAGAATGTTTAACATTTAAAAAACTTATTGTTTCCTCTAATTATAAACGAAAGTATAATTATTTTACCTAACTTTTTAAAACATATAAATGTGTAACAGATATTTAAACTCTAAATCGAAAAATACAATAAGTGAATTAACAACTTCCAAAAAAAAAAAAAAAACTCATAAATATTTTGAAGGTTTTATTGAAATCTTCTACGGCTCAAAATTATTATCTAGGTATATGAAATAAGCCGGATATTTAATTTTTAAAAAATATACATGAAAACTTTGATTAAATACGAATAATGATCCATTGGCAGGAGAAGTAAAAAAAAAACTTCTGGAATTGACTTTTGTAACAGATTTTTCCACTTACAATAGAATTTTTTCATCATGCATTTTGTTCCGGCTTGTATGCACGAATTATTCTCCAAAAATAAATAATAAATATGTGTTGCCAGTCGGAAATTCCAACTAATAACAATTTCAAAATGTCGTTTGGCAGTAGAATGATTTTAAAATTTTCATGCAATTGTTATCCATTATATTTGTTTGAATTAAATCGTTGAAACTGGAATCGATTTAGAGTCTGCAACAACTGAAAAGAGTTGATATACGATTCTCAGCTGGTATGTTTTATTATTTGTAATAATATTTTTTATTAATCAACCAAGACAAATTGAATTTCAGTAAACTGTATTTTAGTCTTACAGCTCATTTGGTAACTGCATTTAACTACAATTATATTAAATAAATGCTTTTAAGGGTACCAAAATATGAGAGGAATTCTGGAATATTTTATCTAATTCTCCTTCTTTTTATGATGTACATCTTTTCAAATTATTAATAGAGCTCAGATTTTGTGTGTGTGTGTGCCTCATAATGATATTTCCATCTTTCTATCGAAATATAAAAGTAATTTTTTCGTCTAAAAGATTTCTTCACCCTTTGATTTTAATATGGACATGATTAGTGAGATATATTTGCATTTAGGTACCATTTTAAAGAAAACCATTAAATACAATGGTTCCAATTTTTTATGCTTCTACATAAAGTAATTATACATATAGTGGACTTAAAATATTTTTTCTCCGAGTTATACCTAATTTTTAAGAATTAATGAAAAAAAGGGGAAAGAATTAAATTTCCCAAAATCACTAAGTTCTATCATTATATATATATATACACACAGTAATATCATCAACAAAGTAGGTTCCCCGTATCTTCTGTATTGTTTTCTATATGATGAATAAAATATTTTGTATATTTATGGAATATTATTTTTAAAAATAGTGCTTAAATGCAAATATATCTGAAAAATCACGTCCATATTCAACTCAAAAAGAAAGACAAATTTTTTGACTAAAAAAAGTACTTTTACAGTTAAATAAAATGAGAGATATATCATTAATAGGCGCACAATATTCCTAAGATGTGCGAATAAATTTTTCGAACATAAATGTTGCAAAAAAGAAAGATACTTAAATTCGGTATTTTATTTTCCCTTTGATGGCCTAGTACCCTTAATTTGTTGTAAATGTATGTATATATATTATTATTATTTCCATTTTCACAATTTTTCCTTTCGGATATTAACTGCCATTTTGCATCGCTAAAAATTCAATCGCCTCTTGAAACCAGTTTTAAAATTCTGTTCACATCGAAAATCATTAAGAAAGGTGAACATAAAAAGTGTTTTAGCATTGCTTCATTTCACATGAAATTCTTTCTGCATCTCTAACTACACAACGAATTTATTACTACTTATAAAGAAACTTAAATCCTACCACTGCATACGATAAAGATCTAAGCCATCAGAGTAACGGCATCCAACTTGCTGTATATATTAGCGACTAACAGTATACCACCAAGTCGAAAATCCTTCACATCTCCAGAGAATTAAGAACTTTCTTCTGAAAGCGAAAGTTCTGTTCATCCTAAACGTAGCCGACAGCTATTTTCGACTGATTTTTTTAAAAACTTCTTTTTCAGGTTCATTTTGTATACAGAAAAGCAGCAAAGACTCTTCTTACAACCAGCTGGGGTTAAAAGTTTATTTTTCCTTCCTATTTTCCCTGCTACACGCGCGTTCGCTCTTCTCCCCTATTAAAAATGACGAAAAATCCCAATGCGCATGACGTCAGAAAAGCCGAGGGGTTGCCAAGGTAACCAGTCGCCATCCATCGTTGCCATCCCGCGTCCGATGAATAAAGCGATGTAAATGAGCGCGATGCCACCTGCTGGGAGCTCATTATGTTTTTCGCTATGCGACGTCCTCTTTTCAAAAGGCTTTTGTGCTTGATGTAGTATCGTGGAATCATAATTCAAAATGCTGTTCCGGGCGCTTGTTGGAGTTGGAACTTGATATTTCGATTGATATTTATAACAGAAGCCATAAAAGCGAATGATCAAAAGAAAAACCGTAGAAAATATCGTTTGCTTTTTTCCAACATACTATTTATAGTAATCATGGAAACGAGGATGTCAGTTTTAAAGTTCAGCTTTCATATGTTACAAAAAAAAAGGGAAAAATCCAAGAAAGTTTTTTGCTCTTTAGGTATGGTATGCGTTCTAGTTATAAAGAAAAAAATATTATTTGCAAATTTTTGACTTAGAAAAGGAAAAGATAAAGAAATCCAGTAGATAAAGAAATATATTTGAAGATTAAAGAGATTTGATTTTCTAATTCATCATAGTATTTGAATTTGTTCATCGAAGAAAATTATTAATTTATTTCATACTGGAATGTTTATAAAAAGATCATTCCAATCTTAAACTCGGAAAAACCGACCAGGTTGGAAGAAATTTAAAATAACAAATGCAATTAATTAAATATTTTTACTAAATTTAATGTACACAAGAAAGGGGGGAAATATATTCAGACCAGCATTAAGGTGATTTAATACAATTTTGATAAAAAAAAAAATATTTAAAAAAAAAAATAATATTAATTTACCAATAAATTGTTGTCAGCGAAATGCGACATGTTGAATGACACGGAAAAGTACAAACATTATAAAATTTATTTATCCCCTCCCCCGCTTTGGGGAATTATTTACAGAGAGTTCTTTTTTTAACCGAAAATTGATATCTTTGTACGCATTTGAACAAACAAATATTTCATTTAATCATGAACTTGGGGGAAGAGGGTATCATTTATTCAAAATATAGAGTAACAATTGGATGCTCAGCAGCAAGAGTTGCCAAATACAATATACAAGAAAGGAACATTTGAAAGGGAGGTTTGATCAGTGTTGTCAAATGGAATTTTCGAATTTCCTCAATGACACTTTATTTTCCTTGAAAATGTTACCATTTCTTGAATTTTTTCAAAAAGACAGTTTTTTCGATCACGTGATTTATTATCTTAGCAACGACCATAGTAACCATTACTGTAGGGCACACAACGAGATTTTCCTTTCCCCTCCCCTAAAAAAAAGCACTATTTCGTTAACTATTACCAAAATGGAGCTTATTCAATTACGTGATCACAGATACGTCTTTGTGTAAGGCCAATAAAAATTAATTATAGAATAAGCTTTGAGTTTTTCTGCCCAGAATTTCCCCACAGTTAATTTTCGTCCCCAGACTAAAATCCAAATTCAAAATAAGCATCATTTTGTTTCAACTTATCTGCATTTAATAAGCTTGTGCGAATTGCAATAACAAGTTATCAACCAATCTTTCAGCAGCTGACTTCTAACACAGAGATTCGTTAAGCATTCACAAGAAAATTTAATTTCCTTGAAAGATTTTTTTTTTTTACAAAAATTGTTTAATAGAAACAATACAATATACTTTTTTATGTTTATGAATAAAGTCACCAAGTTTCTGAACTAACAAGGAGTGAAATAAAATGACTAATGACTTCATAAAAAGGAAGAAACTACTTATTTTTGGACACAGAGTAGTTTTAGCATGTCATACTTTGTACATATATTTTGTTTGCATAAACAGCCAACGTCACTCACCAACGAGAGAAGATTGCAGCTATAGAGTCGCGATTTGGCCTATCCTGTTCTACAGCTTGGTTCTCACCAAAGGGAGTAGAGAGGGTGTTTTTAGTCCAAGGCTAATTAAGGGGACTAATGGTTTTTAAAAAGGATCAGTCAGTATTAAAAGTAAGTACTTAAATCCTGAAGACTCGGTGACCAAAAATATAGGTAAAGTTATACTGGCGGAAGAATTCTAGGAGGAAAAATTAATATTATTAAGTTTCTATTGTAGTTTTGAGGATAATTACCCAGAATTATATATATATATATATATAAGGAGAATAAGAAAACCCAGAAGCTTAAGATTGATATTATTTTCGTACGGATTCAATTAATCGAAAATTTTAATTGAGATTCAGATTATGAATAAAAAGTGCTGAAAATAAATACGTAGGGAAATAAACGTACAAATAAAATATAATTAAAGAATGATAAGCGTTACTTAGAACATGCATCACTAAAGATTAAAAACAGAAAGCAAAATAATTGGGAAAATAAAGATGAAATGACAATTGTGTGTGGAGATTGAAAGAATGCATAAAATATAGTCGCATTGGATAAGCTATTAAGAATCTCAATGCTTATTATACTTAACGAAATTGTAAATAAATCAGTAAACACATACATTAAATTGAATAATTACTTTTAAAAAATGTTGATTCAAAAATTAGCTTATCTAAAAATAAATATCTATGAATATAATATTACATGCACATGAAAAGGTAAAATATATTGCAGTTAAAATTCATCAGTTTTTTTAAGATATTTTTCTCCATTATTCTTAATTTAATTACTCACTATTTCACAATTATTCAGAACTATTTATTTATTTATTTTTTTAGAATGATCTAAGATTCTTTGTTGATTGAATTATCTTATCAATTTTAGTATCCAATGAATTCGAATTAAAATCTTTGCATGGAGAACAATAAGAAACGAATGAAGGATTTTTGTTGAAGGAAGGAATAATTATTAATAATTTACAGTATAAATAGCTACCTTATAAAATGAGCTTGCTGAAGAGAAAATAACTGAATATAACTAGTGATATATTGATATTATACTTGTATTGTCATTCGTTATTCCTCAAAAAGTAAAATAATAAGAACGATGCGGTAAAAATGTAAACTATTAATGCACGTTTTCATAGCTAAATTAAAAAAAAAAGATAAAAATTTGTAAATGCTTTACGACAAATAACTTATTAATATCATAACATGTTTTTGTGATTTATATATTTAAAGAACAATTAAATGAATAGCAAATATGTTTCTTGCTTTCCCACATTTACTAAAAAAAATACGATTTATTTGTATTTCGAGGAAATGATCTTCATTCAATTAAAATATCAGCAGCTATAATATATATTTTTTTAAGTTTGTTCTTAAAATATAAATTAAAATCAATGTATATAATTTGTTGTTTTAATTTTTTTTTTTTTTTTTTTTTTGTAATTTCCAGACAGCAGACGACAATAATAGCTGAGAATACCACTTCATGAAAAGCATTTAAAAAGACTAAGCAGAAACCATAAAGTCTCAATCAGGAAAAAAAGATTTAAAAGCTCTACGTAAAATTCATTTTATTTCAAGAGAGTGTTAATCTAAATAGGGGGAAAAAAGACACTAACTGAAACAGTTATTTAGCTTTAAATTGTTGTATATTATTATACATTATACACCGTAATATGAATATTTTTACCTTCGCTGATTCTCTTTTAATAAATGCAAAGTTGAACATTTATTAAAAACAACAAACGATAAACATAATTGTTACTTTTTTGGTTAAATAATAACATTTTCACAGCTGCGGATTTTTTTTTTATTTATTTACAGCGATTTTTTTAAAACATAATGATATCTACGTTCAATGAATATTTAAAAAAAAAAAAAAAAAAAAACCCAGCAGATATTATACTTTTATTATAAAGGGAGAAAATGAACTACAGCGAACGCTTAAAAGTACTATTTCAATATATATTCCGGTAGAAAAGATGGATTGCAGAATAAATCATAAGAAAAATAGATAAAATAGTTTTAAAAGAGGAAACCACAAAAAGTACAAATTTTTATCATATTTTATTTTACAAGATTAACTTTCTTCAAACAGTCAGGAACGAAAATCAGTTTCGAAAAATTTTGTACGATGGCAGAGAAAAGAATTGGCTTGATGAAACTTGAAGGGTTTCAATATGAAAGTCATTTAGAATATAATATATAATATTTTCACACAGAAAAAAAAAACTTAATTACTTCATCCAAAAGACGATCGATAAATCAACACAAAAAGTGTGCCTTTATCACAAAGGAAGAACAAATTACAACATTTCTTCCACCGCTTTTAGAATCAACAGGAGAAAAAATAAAAATATATAAGAAAATATATAAGCTCAACAAACTCTAAAAACACATGTTTAATAAATTCAGTTATTTCTTACTACAAATATTGGAACTATAACATTTTACTGGAATTAATCATCATTCGAGTTAAATAGATTGTATTACCTAATAATAACTATTTTTCAAAATTCATTTAAAATAATATAATTATATTCTAAATATAATGAACTTCTTAATGTTTGTATAAAAATTAATGTGATTTAGATATTTTTAGTAACATATTTTTTTTTTAAGAAACAGTGAAAATAATCACTAACAACTCAACTAACTTCTAATTTTTATTTTTATTTTGAATGTATACAAATCAATTCAGAATTTTAAGAAACTTCGAGCGTCAGTAATCAATTTATTAATTGATACAGTTTGGGAACCAAATTGTTTTTGGCGATAAAATGAGTTTGTAGAACTTACTTTGCTGAAGTTTTATTGAAAAGTCTCTATCATATTAGAAATGCTACTAATTACATCAGCTAAATTTTACTTTAAGTGCTTCTAAAAGGTAGTAGACATTATTATTTCTGCTCTTGACAAATAAAACATAATAAAAATTAGATTCGAATCTGCATCACTAAGAAAACGTAGAACAAAGAAAACACACAACAAATAAATATTCAATGTCCATAAAGTATTATCAATCAATCCAAATCCAGTTAAAATGCTTACACATGATTTTTGTAAGAATCAGTATTTCGATATAAAAAATACATATTATTAATTGACATCTACAACTACAGAATTGTGAATATCATATATATGATTTAGAAAAGCTTGAATCAAAAATCAACTCGAACCTTTCCGGAACATTATATTCTCTACCAATGTAATTAATTTCATTTGAATTTTTTATTTTTTCAAAAACTAGAAAAAATCGCGATATATAAATTGCTCAGCACAGCGAATTCAACCCAAAATGTAGTGAATTCTTAGAAATGAATACAAGAAAATATAACCAAATCTTAAAGATTAGATATTGTTACGTTTTTAGTAAAAGGCAAAGAATAATTAGTACTATTTCTCGCTTTTTTATGTTTCAAAAAAATGGAGTCTTTTACAAAAAATAAAGCACTAATATGTTACAGTTTTTAAATGTTACAAACACATCATTTCTATTTTGAAAATCATGAAGTAAAAATTTTCCAAATTAATTTAAAACACATTACTGGTTTACAGTCATTTATTTTGCTTCGAATAAATTTTAATGGAAAGAAAGAAATACATTATAACACAACCATTTTCTCCGAGCGTAACCAATTAAAGCGTCTAATCGATAGGAAACCAAACTCATATGAAACGCTTTCCCAAATAAAACATTCGAATCCAAACAAGCATACGTTAATATCCGAAATTCTTAACGCAGCACCAAATCTTTCCCTTCCGCCAAGTAAACACGTTAACTTCCAATAAAATAATTTGTCTGCATCCATCGTATACAATTAGCGGTAGCGTCGTTTTAAAATCGTTTAATCATCATGCAATTCCTTATCTTTCATCGCTGCCTCTTAAAATTGTCAAGCGCGAACGCGAGCTATAGCCAGATTCATTTTTATTAATGAGATACTTTTAGTAATTCATCAAGTTACCTCGTTTCGTTCTCCCCCTCACCCGCAGATTAAGTAAGTCGTTTTGCTTGGCACGAGCCAACTCACAGGGTTGCTTTTTGAGCAAACGATCTCGTTTATTTCAATCGCCAAGTTTTAAATTTACACTTCAAAAAATTCGGAAGCCATTCGGAAAATATCGCCAAGCGCCTACGCTGAATTAAATAAGAATTCTAATTTTTTTTCAATGATTTGCTTCGTTGAGAAACTATGCTCCACCCGGCGATTTGAAAATCAGGAAGAGTCCAGTGATATTTCCATTTTGCACGATTACGTATTCGGGTTTTTTTTTTGTTACAGTTATTAAACTGATACGAAATATTTTATTATTTCACCGCTTAAAAGTTTTTCTTTCAAGCATTTTATAATTTCTACCGAATGAAACTCAAAAGTTCTTATTTTTTCAGGAAGATATTATCAGAATTAAAACATTATTTTCATTTAGTAATATTGTACAATATAGTAGAATACCATAGAATTTACGCATATAAAGACTTAATTAATATTTATAGTATGTTGAAAGTTTAAATTAGTTCCATTTAAGTATGCAGGAAATTTAAATTTACATTTAAATTTCAATTAAATAATTTTAAATATACATTTTTTTAAAAATTTTTTTTAGCATTTTACAAAATATTGCCGAACGCTTATACATTATTTAGATGGGAAATTCTAATTCTAATTTTTTCATTGTTTCTTAAAGAAACTAATATTTTTAAAATTTTAATACTACAAGTTTCGAATCAGCATATCTATAATTATTGATTCAGTAATTTAACACAGAGAAGAAATATAAATTGAACTATTCTCAGCAAAGGAACAATGCACATAAGTATCGTCACGTTTTGAAAATAATTTTTCAAAATAATTTAACCATTCAGAAAATATCTCGCCAAGAATCCCGTAACACATCATTTAATTAAAAAAAAAATATTTTTCACCTAAATGTAGCTTTTTCAATTACAACAGTGCGTAACACAGTGTATATATAGTGTATTATTAACATAAATATATCTTTTTTCTACAAAGAAAGATGCCCAATTTAGCAATTTTGCAAAATTGAAGATACAAATGTGTCCCTCTTCAACGTATTTTCTTTCAATGAGAGTTACTAAATGCAAATAAAACGTTTCATTTCATTGTTGTAAGAATGAATTTACTGCTAAATTATTTTACTTGGATTTAATTACATAATAGGCATTTTATACATCCCTAACAAAGATAAAAAAATAATAATATGCAGGTTAATACTTTTGAATACGTATATATGATATACGACAAAATAAGTTACAAATTTGCAATTCAGGATGAAGTTTTTGCGAAGAGAGCAAACAATCTATTTTAATGTTTACTTAAACTCAATTTTCACTTTTAGCAATTCTAAAATGATTTGGAATATATCGTCAAGCACCGCTAAATTTAACCAGTAGAGTTTCTTTTTTATTAATTTAATTTATCACAAAATTAAAAAAAAAAAGGTGGGAGAGGGTACTTGATTCAAAAATTTTAGAACAAGGAAAATTAAGTAATACATTCCAAATAACATATCTGATTATTTGTTGTTTATTTCAATTATTTAAAATCGCTCTGAGAGATTCAATAGTTCTCTCGTTTTGAAGCATGTCTTAAAGAGGAATTTATTATTGAGCGTTTTTCTTTTGGTTGGAATTTCTAATTTTTGTTTATATTTTGTTCGTATTCAATTAAGATTCGTTTTCTGCATTAAAAGATCATTCCATACATCGAATGAATTCTTTTGTATTCACGTTTACATTCTTTTGATATTAATTTTATGCCAACAAAGTAATGAAATATTCTTATTTTGCGTCTTTACTGAAATAATAAATGGAGAAAATGCGAGTTTTTCTTTAATTAAGAACACAATACATAATTAGATGTTTTGCTATTTTATTTCAAAGAATGCAAGAGGATATTTTGTTTCAACAGTTATTTGTTTTAAAGGTACTCCGATATTTTTCTCAAAATATGCGTATGGAACTTTACTTTCTAAAAGAATCTTTTAGTTTCCGTAACTTAATACAAATGTTTCAGTTAACCGTACGAAACGCAATGCGTAACAACTTCGGTAGCAAAATAATAATTGTACAAAAAATTACTAAAATCAAACAATTTTTGTCAGTTATTATAGCGTTTCAAAAACAAATGCTTCTAAAGTGAAAACTTTTTTTCATGTGTCTGAAAATTAAATTTAAGACCCGAAATATTAAATGTGTACTCACTCAAATATATAAATATAATTTATATAGCTATTTACTTTTAATTTAAATTCACATTCACACCTAATGGGCGAAACAAAAGAAATTCGAAAAAAGAGGCTGTCATCAAAGATTCTATTGTGAGTACTAACTAAATACATTTAAATTTCATACATAAGAACTAATACATAAATTATTCCGAATAAACTAAATATTACACTTAAATTGAATTTCTAGCCTTTAACAGAATCAAAAAGTTTGAATAAAAGCATACAACAAATACAAGAAATACAAAGTTTTTAAATTTAATATATATATATATATATATATATATATATATATATATATATATATATATTGTTTGTTTCATAAAGAAAAGAAAAAAAGAAAAACATCAGTCATTCTGAAAATATATTATTCGATTTCCACATACAGCTCTACTATACTCCATCAATTATCATAATAAATTTTTATAGATCCAAAAATAACATAATGAAAGTTTACAGATCCGAAAATGAGAAATTTCGTTAGTAAAAAATCATTGGCAGACGATAAATACCATTAAAAGATTGTATTTCTTTAACTCACGTGACACATTAATTCTAGCGAAAAGTAGAATTTTGGAGCTTGAAGAGAACAATTACATTGTCACTCAAAATACTTTTAAAAACGCATCATTATCTGATTTCCATATCGTTACCAACTTGTTTTCCATTGACACAAGTTCTTTCCATTGATAAAACACAAAATCTTTTTTTATTAAATGTATATCCTAATGAGAATCTACATAGCATGTATATGGTAACAACATCTTTACTTCATTCTGAAATATTTTTAAGAAATTTTTAAATCCCTATACGTGTGTGTGTGTGTGTGTGTGTGTGTGTGTACTCTGATCGCACACACAAGCGTCACTCAGAAATTCTAATACCTATAAAGTCAAACCAAAGCGTTAGCCAATTGTGTTGCATCAACACCTACTTTTAAATAATTTTGCACAGTAACTACATATTATGATTTAAATAACAATATTTAATAAATTTTATTTTGAAGTAAAATATTCCTAAGCCAATTCGTTAGAAAAGCTGCATTGAATGCATACAGGTTTCAAATTTGCTACTTCGTTTGACTGAGTATACCATCTCATTTAAAAATAGTTATAATGAAGATGATTTGTACTAATGGGAGCATTAAGTTTCACGTCATATTTCTATTAGCTGAAACTTACAAAAATAAGCTTTACGTATATTACAATTAATCCAATTCAAATCCTTCCGAAAGAAGTATAAAAATTAAAAAATAGCGAATTTAATCAAGTAAATCCTCAAATACAAATCAATGATATAGTATCGTACCGAATATGAAACTTATAAATTTCACCATTATTATGATTATACTTTTAAATAAGCATTTACGTAAATAATATTTTTTACATTTAATTGTATGATATAAAAAGTCAAACAATCCATAATTATATCCTTTTAATTTAATTCTAATACTATTTATGCATGGAAATTCAACGTGGCAATTATGCACAAAAATTGGCTATTAATATTTCATTTCTATAATTCTAGTTTTGATTACATAGTTGCTGGAAGTATTTATGTGAAATAAATTTATCATTATATGAATTCCTGTTCTTAAACATTAATGCATTTGCTATTCAGCACAAATCCGTTCTCATTCATATTTGCAAATCTTATTAAAATGATTTCAGTACAAAGTTTTAAAAGGAGTTATTGACTTTATGTGACGATTAAAATTTTGAAATTGAGGACAAATTCATAATACCTCATCACTTAAAATTTAATTTATATATTTTTAATCTGAAAGGAATTTATTCTGAATTGTTCATTGAATGCATAGATCTACACAATTTAAAAGGCAATACAATTAATTTTAATAATTTTAATTAAATTCTGAAAGGAAAGATATTTTATTCTAATGTGCAAGTAATGAAGGAGTATCTTAAAATACAGTAAATTCTTCTAATGTACATTTTTAAATATGATAGATCCTATTGGCCTAACTATTTATGCATAGCTTTATATACGTATTTAAACACATTTTCGTTTTCCTCTTTAAATATAGGTTAAGAATTATCGATTAACAAGAAATTCGATTCTTATAAATTGCTATTGAAATTTCCAAACAATGAATTTTTCTCTTTTATTTTTAATTTTATTCCTAAAATCTTTCATATTTAGCCCTTCCTCCTGTAATCACTGTTCAAGTAATACTCGTCTGTTTACACCTCTCGGCAATTTTAAATTGAATTATTAGTTTTCTTAAGAATAATTTTGAAGGCAACCAATAAGGTTTTTTTACAATTACTTCTAAGGCATCAAGCGACATTTGACGCAAATTTGATATTTCCCCTTCGATTTGCATTCGAAACGCAAAATTTCGAAGAATACATCATGTGCTTTCATTTGAAAAAGGGAAGAATTACAAGTTTCTTTCAGTAAAATAAAATTTTTTTTTTTTTTTCAATTACTGTAATTGAATTATAATTTTTACTTTAAACATTTTAAAGCTTGAGAACATTTATTATGATTTTTTTTTAAATCTTAAAATAACATTGAATCAACACCTCCAACACATTTTTACTCTATTATTGAATCACATGAATATTGGAGATAAACTCTTCTTAGTGTTTATTTCAAAGATAGTTTTTGTTCTTTTATTTTATCAAACCTGGACGATTTTTCTTAAATAGAAACTGTATAAAAATAATAGAAACTTAATTAAAACTGCATAGAAAAAACTTATTAGAAACTTAAAAATAAAAATGCGCAATAAATGTCTAATTAAAGTCAACTGAAATGGAAACAAAATAATAACTTGCATGATAATCTAAATTTCAAAGTTGTATGAAAGCAATGTTTTACAAGAATAAAACATAAATTCTTTTAGAATAACTTTTCAAGCTCAAAGCATGTGAAGCAAACTAATACTAAATTCAAAGAAAAGTTACGCAAGAAATTTGAAAGAAAAAAAAAATGCTTTTTATTCAACTACATACTTATAGCTCTATTAATCCATTCATCATTTTTATATTTAATAACATTGAAATAAATAATTATGAAGTATAAAAGAACTAATGAGAAATATTTATGACAAGCATCAGCAAAAAGGCTTGCTGTACTCACATATGAATATAACTTAGTTTTTAAATAAAATCCAGCTTTGAAATAAAACGAGTACAATTGTTAGTTATCTCCATAATATTCCCCAGGGGCGGGTACTGCTAAAAATTAAACATTCTCATAAAAGTGACTCATCAATAAATTATGATTTTCTTTTCACTGAATCCACAACAAGATGACATAATTTCTGACTGAATAAAAATGTTTCGAATACAAGAACTAAATTACATTTAATTGACTCTACATCTCATAGAAATTCATATTACTATCGATTTTGCATGATTAGAACTGTTCTTTCAACATCTTAAAATAGCTGAGTCTAACAATATTGAATGCTAAATAACGAAAAAAATAGCAATAACTGAGTTACTTTTATCATTCTCAATACACAAGATGTAGATAAATATGAATTTAAAATGTAAATAAATTCAATTCTTTCTAAAGAATATTTGAATTAATTAATTAACAAAACGCATGTGCTGCTCGGTTGAAAACATACTCTAAAAATATTTATACCTAACTATTTTTTTTACATTGAAAATTTAAATATTTATCTCATAAATTAATAATAACTAAATATCGTTAATAGTATGAATAAGCTTTTTACATTTTTTTCAAACATTAATTAGTAATTCTAAAATCATTCAAAATAAGAGTTGGCAACATATCATCCAGCTTTCTTAAATTCATGCAAGTAATATTTATCCCATACGAAATTTCTAACCCTCAAATCTTAACTATTGCATTAATTTAAACACAATAAAGGGTATATGAACGAATAAAAAATAGTTTTTATCAGATTGTTTGCTTTCTCCGATTTTAGAAAATATATTTTAATGCTTCAAAGGTCTAAATCCAGCAAATGATTAACTAAAATGATGTCAAAATTACGAAAATGGAAGGGGGAAAGTAAACAGATGCAAGCCTTATTTATTCAGGTACAATTTACATTTTTCTCAATCTGAGAACGCAATTAGAAACTCTACAAGATTAACATAAATAGGAATAAAAATATCTGGTATACAGGAACCTTAAAATCATATGCAGCATTTTTTTCGAATGACTTTAATTTTAAAAAATCGCCAGGGTTTAGTTACAACCAGCTATTTGTAAATGAATTTCGTGGATATCAGAGAAGTCGGTTTATCGACTAAGTGAATAAATTCTTTGGAGTTTGTAGATTATCTTTGATATTAATAAAGAAAAATCTGAACGTATGCAAATTTAAAAGTAGACAAATTTTGTTTGCAAATACATATATATTGGGACACAGATCTTCAAAAAATTAAAATAATGCTCCGTAAGAGAATCCAGGATTGCTCTTTGTACCTATTTATTTCTTAGTAATCCACCTGTTTCTGCAATAAACTAAACGTCCAGTTTGCGTTCTGTTATTTCCATTTCAAACAAAATGCATAGAACAATTTCGAAATTTGACTGATTTTTCTTGTCTAACTCGATAAGCGATTACTAATCCGGTATCAAGTAACTGTTTCATCTAGGTTTTTAATAATTTTTTCGATTCAATATGTCAATGCTCAAATTTCAAACACAAATTAACATTAAAAGAGAACAAGTTTTCAGCATTAAATTATTAAAATCCAAAGCAAAATTACAAAAGTTTTTAATAACAGAATATTAAATGGCAGGAAAGCTATGGGAAATCTTCAACTCCCCTTCATTAGTATTTAATTAACTGAAATTACTAAGACGAATAATTTTTGGTAGAATTTTGGAATTGATTGTGATGTAAAGTGAAAAAGCTCCTTTCAAGTGAAAAAATTTCATTAATCTCACATTAATGGAATTTATTTTAAAAACCATACATAAATTTAAACTGAAAAACTGTAACTCATAGTATGAAATATTTTAGATTTTAAAAATTCCATTTGAACAATCTAATTTCATTGCACATTTAACAGCAAAAAAAATGTTGATTTTGACCTAATTTTTTTTATTGAAAGTATATAAACGATTTTTCAAACTATAAGCTGTTATGTACTTAATCTTTCTAAGCAATGAATAGCTATTAAATCAATTGGCGAAAAAAAAAATAAACAATACAACAAAATTAGCAACAATTTATAATATGTAGTATTTTGAAAAAGATTATAAAAAAAAAATTCTAACAGCGCAATTAAAATGCAACGCAAGTTTAATGGGACTTAAGACATATGGAGAAATAAAGAAAACTTTTTGCTTAGATATAATTTCTGTAAATGAATGGAAAAAAGTTGCCTATATACACTCTTATTCGATTAATAAACTTTCAGAATTGTATACTCTGCGCACACAATATCTAACACAACAAATTTTTAAAATTCCTATTTAAAATTAATTATTAAAATTCTAATTTAACCTGATTAAGTACTTATGACATATAATAGTAATTTATTTGATTTAATTCTTTATAATGACATATATAAATAAAAATTAATACCCTTAATATTTATTATAATATATTCACAAATAAATAAGTGCTTTTATAATTCCACAAAAATTTCAAAGATCTCTTTTTAATTACGAAAATATAAGATTTAAGAGTGAATAACAAATGAAGCCTGATCTCGCACACCACAAGAAGGAAAAGTATCAAATATTCTTAATATATTATATAACTCCTATATTTCAGGTCTATACATACCTAGAATAATTACTAGGCATGCGCAAACAACCACCCGACTCTATTGATCGAGTTCGATTTATGTCTTGTAGATCAGAAAATGCGACTACGGCAAAAAAATAAATGATCCAGAAATGAAAAAACAACAAATTTACAAAGTATATTTTTTTTCCTTTTAAAATATTAATAATTTGAAATAAATAAAATATTTAAAAAATTAATAAAAGCTTTCTGCTCGGAATCTTTGCTAACATTCATCCCAAAGCGAAACCCACTTGAAACGAAAAAGTCATGCCTCGCTGAAAACGAAACCTTCTCCCAACTTAAACCCCGCACGCCGTTGTAAAACCATAACAAAAACTCAAAAATGCGCATTAATTCATTTTATTCCAACAACTTCGCGCCAGTCAAAACATCGGAGTATAGATGGCGCTGCTAACATATGCGGGCGAACGCAATTCGCAACGCAAGAACGGAATTTCATATACGGAATAATTTTACTCGTAAACGATTTTCGAATAAATTTCATTCTCAAACTACAAAAAAAAATTAATTTATTTTGAATAGTTAACAAATAAATACTCACTTTGGTATGGAGGACCAGGGCTTTGCATCGTAGGCCTGAAATGCGGCGAAGAAGCTGGCGGAGGATTGGCGGACAGGTCCGGGTTTCCGCCGTGGTCCGGGCTCGAGGCTACATTGAAAATAAACGGGAAAGAGTTAGGGTTGCCAGTAAGGAAATAGAGAAGCTCGCCAAGCGCAGTCGCCAAGAGCGACGATCAATAAATCGCTGGGAAACTTGCACGGTTTAAACTAAATATTTTCGCGGAGGATCGTAATAAATTTGTTTCTCCTGTTCTGAAACAACATTAACAAATCAAATGCGGCATGGCTGGTTAAGTTTCATTCTGATTAAGCGATTGACGGTGGATAGGAAATTGAAATAAGTATTTCCTGCCCGAATTGAATGAGATAATTAGTGGATATTTATACTTCAATAATTATTTTCCGATACATTGTTTGTTTTAGTCGATCAATACGGATACGGATTTGTAATTGCTGCACTTGTCAATTCAGATGTTCGAATTTCTAATTGAAAGCGGGCAGGTGATTTGTTTCGAGTGTATTTTTGTAAATAAAAGAATTAAACATTCAAATAATTAGTAATTAATTGTAAATTCCACGAAATGTGGTCAATATCATGAATTTTAAATGCCCGGTTATAAGTAATTTATAGGTGTATTTGGCACTGAGAGATGTTTTGAAGGAACTTTTTAATAATAAAACTGTAAAAAGCTGAAAGTTTTCAAATAATAACATTCCAAATTTGAAACTCAAAGGCTAAACGAAATATTTTTTATGTAAAAAGTATATAAAATGTTGCTCAATTTTTATATTCTTCGTAATATTAATAAAAAAAAATTCAGAATTTAAAAATTAAGTTCTAATAGAGGGAATGCTAATAATGCTACTAACTAAGTTGCTAGAAATTAGACATTTTAATAATTATCGAAGGCAATTATTTATTTTTTTAAATTTCGTCATTAAGTTATATTATCTCGAAATATTTTTCCCTCATACATATTGAGACAAAATTATAAAAATTTAAATTATTGCAAATCCCAACAAAACGCTTGATTTTTTCTGAGTCAGTCTTTTTAGATAATATTGCTTTTACATCTCTAAAATACATGTTGCTTCATTTTGAGACTTTCCGAATTCGCAAATACGTCTGCTAAAATACAACACTTTAAAACATTTATGTAGAAATAAAAAATCCAAAAATACGTTCTCTAAATACTTAGATTAGCTGCTTAAAAATTTTCTGGTTATACAATAATAAATTCATACAACATAAAATGAAACACGAAAATCAAACACATGAATGATAGAACGTAAGTAACAATAAGACAGATATATACATTTTTAGCGCATCAAAAAAAAAAAAAAAAAAAATTCAATAGTAAAACTGACTGAAACTTTTTCTGATTATTTATTCATACAGAAAGAAATAGAAATAACCTGTAATCATTTTATTCGAAGCCCGAAAAGAAACATTGTATCTGTTTCAAGTAATCGAGAATAATATTATTCTTATTTATCCTCAGTTGTTTATATTTGCTCATGAATATATACATGTTTATTTTCTATTACTTAATGTTTGCTTATGAATGAAGAGGAATTATCATTTGATATTTACTTATAATTCCCATGAAAATGCATTTGGTTTTCCACAGGTGTTTCAGGTTTTCGGACATTGAAAATTAAGAAAAAATATTTTAAGATTGCTTTATACTCTATCGAATATTTTCTTGATGCTCATTGACTGTAAAATGTTACATTACTGTAAATTGACGTATGACTGTATACGAATTCAATTTGAAAGTGAAACTAAATATTAAATTTTGTATCATAAATTTCTCTTACAAATAAATTACAAGGTTAAAAAATACGTTCATTCAGATCGATAAAATGCTCTTGGAAAAAAATAACTTAAGTTATTTTTTTTCATGTAATCATTTTATTAAAAGAAATAATTGACACACATTTCAAATGCTAAATTATTTATTTAAATTTCATCATTTTTCAATCTCTCTTTATTGTTTACTTTTAGTTACTTAATATTATTTTTAGGACTTGTCTAAAAGAAGAAAAAAAATGAAAAGCTATATTTTTCATAAAGAGGATGCAATATTTTCGGCAATTTAATCTTAAATAATTCTAATGTTTTTAATAATGAGTAATTATAAGAGACATTAATGCTTAAATAAATTATTTCTTATCCATTAATATTTATACAACTGAGCCTCAAATCAAATCACATTGAAAAAAACGCCATTCCCCCCTCCCTTTGCTTGAAAGGGACACCAAATAAAAAGGGTAATCTCTAATTAGGAGATAATTCTATCGGTCCCGGTCCCTTTGAATAATATATGTATTTTCCACAAAAAGGGACACCTCTATTTCAGGGACAAAATGCCTGGTACGGTGAGAGTGTCCCTTATTGGAAAGTAGTATTTTATTTGTCAACAGTACAGTAAGCAGGAGTAAGCATACATTTATCAAAACTAAGTGATTTTAACTATACCAATCAAAAGAAATTCCTAATATGATATATATATATATATATATATACATTTTTATAAATATGTTAATATAAAAATATTTCATGGGATATTAAATTTTTTATTCAATACAATTTTTGCACAGTACACATTTATAAGCCCTGTATTTCTCGAAAAATTATTTTCAATCTTCTTTTTTTTAAAAAAAAATAATACTTAAATATAACATTAAAACTCTATTTTTAAACAATAAAACGCTATTTTTAAACAATAAAACACTATTTTTTCAAAACTCTTTCAATTCCACAGATAGAGGCATGAAGATTATATTTGTCTACTACTTATCTGCAAAAAAAAAAAAAAAAATCGCAGTAAAAATCGTTTGCTTCGAATTTCAACAAAATAATTAAAAATTGTGATGATTTTCTTAAAAAATGTATTGTGATCAATGTCTTAAAATACATGTAGCAAATAAGAAGTCCTGCGAGTTATTTTATGCTAGGTAAAAAAAAAAGTGTATAATTTATTAGATTCTGTTAACAGGCAATTCAAAATTTAATTTAAAAGCTTTAAGATACTCGATTTAAATCATACTAAAATACTGAGAGGCAGCTAAGGTTAGTTGAAAGAAAAGTTTATATTTTATTCAACAAAAAATTCGATTCAATCTTCGATTCTACTAAGCTAATAAAGACGAAAACTAAGTAACTATATGAATATTTAAAACAAAGAAATTAAAACAGTTTTTAAAAACTGGATAGAACAATTGTTTCTAATCAAATGGAAGGGCGCAAAACTGAAACAACGAAAGATGATTTAGATTAAAAAAAGAAACAAGCAAAAATTATTTTAATACTATAAACATTTCTTCAAAGTTAAAATAGAAATGCGTGTTATAGTAACACAAATGCTTTCAATATTATTTGTTTTTTTGCTCGTTTCTGACGAACGCATTTTATCATCGAAATTCCAACTAGTGTATTATTTGTAGTAAACAAGGCTACTGACATAAAAATAGATTTACGACTGAATTAATGAATAAAAAATTAACTGTTTTTATCCCATTTATCATGCACTAAATAAAAGTGATGACAATAAAAAAAATTTCATTTAAATTCGACAGGCGGAATAATTAATATTGAATAGGAAAAGCAAAGTACAATACGCAGAGAGCGACGAAAGAACATAATAACAGATTATTAAAAATAATTTAACTGAAACTATTTAAACATTTACTAGCAAACTACTCATTAAAACTTTATTAAGCTCGGAACATTAAAGAATAATTGCTATATTTGACGTAGCAAATTATGTCTGAATCTTATTCTAGAAATCATTAAATAAATAATCATTACGAAAAGAATTATTAATTAAAAGGCACAATTTTCTGCATCGCGGAAAAATTGTTTCGTTTTCTCTTCAAACGGCTTAAATAATAAAAACATATTTGAGAAGTTAAATGAAATGAAGAAAAAAAAGTGGATTGAATTAAAAACGGCAAAAGGAAAATTGTAAAAGGTTTCGAACGATATTAGCAATAACTACAAAAGCAAAGCATTTGAAGGAAGAAAATTACTTTTTTCCTTTTTTAAACAACTCCAGTGAATATGACCTTTTTTCAATTACGGCTATTCATTAAGAATAACACTAATGTAAATGAATAAATTAAGAATTTCAGAATCCATTTTTAAAAACATAATTTATCTCTTGAGAATTAAGTATCTATTATTTTCTGCTCTTAAAACGTTTTACAGCGACAGGGGTTTAAGTTTCTTAATTCGAGTTTCACCATTTCAGCAGGATATCGTGAAATATTAAATGCGATATCCTGTAAATGATTATTAATAATGCATTACAATTATAATAATTCCTTTCGGAAGATTTCAAAATTTCTTAATAATTATGTTTCGGAATTAATTAATATTATTTCGTAACGAAATATTCTTAATATTAAATCACTTGACAGCAGAATAAATGTTTTCATCAAAAATTCATGCTGTTGAAAAGTTTAAAAACAAATTTTGATACATCCCGGCGATATTTTATTTTCATTACCTATAAACACGATTGTTAGTTTTCATTCTTTAAATTAAAGATCGATAATACACGCACATGCACTGATGAATTGATTGCATTGATTAAACGTTTTGCACGACAGTTTTGTAAAAAAAATTTAGTTTCAAAAAAGGAAAGGGGGGAAATTACCGATTAAGGGAGACAAAACATGCAAACAATTACAATTTTTAATTTTATTAATGTAAGGAAACAATTTTTAGAAGACAGCATTATGAAGTCAATATTTCTCGATATATTTTAACTGTTACTTTTGACAGAGTTTTAATTTATTATTACAGTACATATTATTTGATAACACTCATACTGTGACGTACATGGGGGGAGTGCAAAGGTACATATACACCCCCCCCCAAGATTTTTCTCAAAATTGTAATGTCTCAAAATAATTATTTTATTATACTATTATAGATGTTTTAAAATTTAAACAAAAGAATCTTTTTCTCCTTATTCTTAAGTTTTTTTCATCGAGGAGAGGATAAAAGATTATAATTAAGCCAATTCCTGTAAAAAGAATAAAGAAGTTTTTGCTGTCTCTGAAAAAGGGCCTTTGGGTCCGTGTTTGTAGACGAAGAAAGGGAAGGGGGGATGTACCCCCTACAAATGCAAATTTTATTCCCTTAGTATCTTAATTATTTTTCTTAAATTACCTTCATTTTTGTAATTTTTATTTCTTGATAAAATTATATCGATACTTGAGCAGTTTTAAATAGGAGAAATACGACTGATATAGCATATTATTTACTTTTTACCAAGTAGTATTTCTAAACTACAAAACTTCTTCTTTCATGGCAATGATGATGTGCAACCCCCCCCCCCCAAATTAATTTCTGAGTATGACACAATACCGTATATTAACACATGAATCGAGATATATTAATATAAATTGAGCATTTATTTATTTATTGATTGATTGGTTTTATTAAAGTCTCACTACAAGCAATAAGAGGGCTGTTGGTGACGGACCTCGTATTTTTGAACCTCGGTCGAGTGATGAGGACACCTGAACTTGCACCTCCCTCTCCTAACTTCCACACCATGTCAATGGAAGGACTTAGAGCCTCGACAGATTTGACGTGCATCAGTCCCGGCTACACGGCGGGTCTTTAGTGGTATCAAGGCTCGAACCGACAACTTGAAGAGAACCGCCGACCGAGAGTCTGCGGTCATATTAGAAAATAGAATCTATTATTTTGAATACAGAGGTATAAATAGGGCTCTACAAGTTTTTTCCTAACACTTAGGGTCTTTTATGTGATATAGTTTGACCTTTCCTAATAGAAGAAATGTAGATTAGAATTATTGAAGTGTGTTGAATAGTTTTGGAGAATTACATTTATAAGTAACGAAGAATTTAACTCTGAAGTTAGGGTTTCGAGATTAGTGGTAGAAATAGTGAGCTAAAGTTACCAATGTGAGACATTCGTAACATACCGACGCTGAGAGAGAAGCTCTTGGAGTGATCATAAAGGATCTGCAAAGAGTCAAGGATTCGAACCCTCATTTACAAAGCTTCTAAGTATTCTAACTCGATTAGTTCGGCAAGATAAGTATTATGTTATCATATAAAGCGTTAGATCAGACGCGTGTTGGGGACTTTTCCACAAATATAGTTATAAAGTTGAGCTGTTTGCGATTTTCTCTTCAACAATTTCGGATACTTTATGATCATTTGAATTGCATAAAATTAAAATTTCTTCCCATCCCAAATCAAACCTTGATCAGGCAAATTAGATAAAGATGTAAGAGAAGTGAAATGATTTAGAGATAATAAAACATAAGTGAAATAAATTTAAAGGAAAATGAAGGGAGATATAAGTTAACGATTCCCTCACATAAATTAATAATTTGGATCGAAACTCTTTTATTTCTTTTGCAGTTGGAAACGAACTATATGGTTGGAGTTTTAAGATAAGAATCATCTGTTTGTAAGAAGTTATTGGATCATACGAGTGAATTGGTAAGCTAAAATTTATTAATTGATCTTAATTTAGAACTGATAAGTTAACAGGGATTCGAGAGAGAGAGCGACATTAGCTGTCCATCAGTGACTAGTAATAAAGCAATTTGCTTTGTTCTTACGGGTCTTCAATTGGAGATCGGTATTATTATTTAATATTTATTATTAAGATATGACAGAGTAATGAAGGGTGATAATTTCTTACTAGGTTTGGGATTGACCTTGAATTATTTATAGATATCAATAAATTAATTTTGTTTTCATCACTGTGGGTCTTTTTATTCATTGTACTATTGATAAGTATAAAGAATAGAGGGACTATTAAAATAATTAATAATGACAACAAAGGAACTAATAACGAGGCATTATGAATGTAAAAGTAATCTTTATAAATAGAAAATATATAAACACCACTCAAAATAACATGAGTTACTTTTTAAATAAATCAAATTAATCAAAATAATATCAGTTACTTTTTTAGTCCCAATATAATTTATGTTTTTATTACTTCACAGCTACACCTTCCTAATTTCATGATAAATTTTCCCCACATTTATCCAAGTAACTTCATTATAATCTGAAAAACTTTAATTAGATTGATTTAAAAAGTTTTCATAAAGTAGTAGATTTATTTATGAAGCTTTTTTTGTTGTTGTTGTTGACGTTGTTAAACATAAAGTCGTTAAACGAAATATTCTCTGTAATTTTGAAGTTAAATGGAAATTTATCTTTAAATAACAAGTCGCTAAATGGAAATCTGCGACAAAACAGAGGGTCATTAAATGAAAATTAGTTCCTGAAACAGAAGGTCGATAAAGGTTGTTCTCTTTATATGTATTATAAGAAATTAAGCTCTACAAACCAGAATTGTTAAGCAAGAAAATAAAGTAGCTTCCGTTGCTTCTTCAGTTTATAATAATTTTATCCTTAATTCTTCTGTTTTTTGAAAGAAAGAAAAAATTATGTTTGGTTTAGAGGAAAATAAATGCCTTTATAAATTTCTCTTCCAGGTTAATTGTGGTGGGTGTGAATAAGAAGAACCCATTTGCGTGTAAAAATAAAGTTTATTTTTATATACTTTTGTGAATTTGTTTTGTCTTCATATTCTTCTTTCGGTCTAAAACATATTCTTACGCACTTTTTAAGTATTTTCTATAATAATAGAATCAAAAATGCTGATTTATTATACTAATACAATCGAAATTAACTTGATATATATTTTAAAATAACGCTCCAGGTGAATAATAAGTTAAGAGACTTTATGAAAATTTAAACAGATGAAACAAATTTAGCTTCAATGTATCAAATTTAGCACAAAAATGCTGCGAAACTTTTAAAATTGATATTATATAAATATAAGAAGCAATAATTTAAAATATTTACATAACAGAGCAAAGGGTTTTAATATATAATCATTTAAAAGCTTTCTATGTTTTAAATAAATCAAATTAATCAAAAGTTATACTGTCTGCATTGCATTAATTCTATAAACTTTAAGATGTAGTTCATGAACAATTTGTAAATGCTAATATTGAAAATATGTGTGGCTATTTTTCTACCTTTAGTAATAAAATTCATTATTACTAAATATTTTCGGCAGATATAATTTTTAAATTTGTTTAAGAAATTAACACTTCGTCAAAGCAAAATTTTTGCTGTCATATGTATTACAATTGGATGAAAATATTTAATTGATTACAAATTTAATATATGTACTATCTTTATTTCTTAACAAATACATGCAACATACTTCTATTTTTTAATTATCCCATTAAAACTTGATTTAACTCCATTAAATGTTTCCAATGCTAAAAAAAATATTTATTTTGCTTTCTATTCTAGCAACATTAGGTAGTTTCACTTAAGTCCAATATAAAAATAAAGGTTTAGTTTATTCACACAATTTAAAAACGTTTTGTAAAATTCTCAAATTAAAGTATCGTCTGCAAACTATCTCCCTTCTTTTTCTTAAAACAAATATACTTTATACTTAAATCAGTTTATCAAAATATTGTAGGTTATCATGTTTTTGATTTCCAGTCATATATGTTAATGTAAAACTTATTTTTAAATTAAGAATTTTTATGTCACAAGTTAGATTACATTGAAGATAGAATCCATTTTTCCTAAATTAACATTCAACTGAAAAAAAAAAAAAAAAAACAGAAAAAAATCTATTTTTGATTCATTTAATAAGTCTAACTCTCATATTAAATAAAAAATATGACTTCCATTTTAAATTGTGCATGAAAATACTACAAAAAAGTAAGTAGAATAATAGATTTTTTTTTAATTAAATCAAATTTTTGAATTTCTATAAAATTCTGCTGATGTAGAATTCCAACGAATACGGAGATTATACACATAACTGAAACATTTCCGTTGATTTTAGGTCAAATTTATATCCTTGTTACTTTTAAAAATATCTGTTATAGAAACAAGCTGCTAGTTAAAGTCGTTTACACACAAAATAATAATTAAATCCTTAGGTTAATATAATATTTATTAACACAATAATTGCAAGATTTAATTTTCACGGTTGTCAACATAATTCCTAGAATAATTAGATTCGCTGAAAGAATTGGAGTAGTACCAAATGTAATCTTAAATTCTTAACGACTGAAACAGTTTTCTGCACTTAAATTATGTTGCTAACATTGTTGCGCGAAACAATTTTATTTATTTATAACACGTTTGGCTTAAAAGAAGTCATCATATACAAATCATATAAACAGTAGAAAATATTAAAAAGTATTTGAACGTTATTCGAATTGTTTTGCGAAGTTTTTAAAAACCTTTTCGGTAGAATCACAGAAAAAAATAATCAATTATTCAGTTTAATATATGCCATTTAATTTCAACAAGCAATGTTATCTATTTTTATAATTTTGTTTCATCAGGCATTTAACCAGTTTAGTATCAAACAGATTTTATCAACCCATCATATACGGAAAAAAAATCCTAAGAATCTCAACATTTTTTTACTAAGCCTACAATACTTCATATTAAAGAAAAATGTTAAAAAATTCTTGTTTTTTTTACTGATAGATCTCTAAGAGCAAATCGTTCACAACTTTTTAAATAAAAAAAAAAGATAATAACAAACATTTTATTTCGGCAAGCAATTGTTTTTATATGAGTAAAAATTTTTAAGAAAGTATCGCGCGAATTTTTTTCTTTCTGATCGACCATATTTATTACAAAACAAAATTTGAATAAGGGATTTATGAAAAATTTATTGTGAAAAGCAAAAATAGAATAGACGTAGATGACGACTGTTAAAGTGCTAGAGTGAAGTTATCTTATTTAATATTATGAAATTGAAATTATCTTACTGAAAATTATTTTTAAATAATTTTTTTTGCATTATTAATTATCAGTTTTTTCTCCATCAAGCAAATAGTATTTTCCGGTGATGTGATTGTTTATTGACGTCGCACTAGAAACAACACAAGGGCTATTGAAGACGGACCTCGTAATTTTGAACCTCGGTAGAGTGACGAGGACGACACCCGACTTTGCACCACCCTCTCCAAAATTCCACACTACGCAAACGAGAAGATTTTGAGTTTCGATAGATTTTACGAGCATTAGCTCCGGTTACATGAGGGGTGTTTAGTGGCATCAGGGCTCGAACCCAGGTCTCAACGAAAGCCGCTGATCGCGAGTTCGAGACCCTACCACTAAGCTATTGCGGCTACTTGAGGTGTTCTAAAAGATATATAGTATTCTTTTGGTTATCCGGTAGGCTTGAGATTGGATTACTGAAAATGCAGACAAACTATAAAAATGCTAACAATAAAGCATTTAAACAGCAAAATCTACGTAATATTATATAAAATTTAATAAAATATTCGCAAATAAAATTAAACACATTACATAACTAAAACTACAAGAAATATTATTTTGTATGATTATTCTGCATTATTCCATTAAAGTAAAAGGCATGAAATAACGCCTGTAAAGCTTGTCTGGGAGTGCAAAAACGCAAGATCATTAGCCGGATTATAGAAGGAGTTACTGTACATATGAAAAATTACGACGAAATTTTCTTCCTATAAATCCGTTAAAAACTAGACATACTATTTAACATTTCTAACAGTAGATTTGTATACGTATCAGACAATACAATAATTACATTCGAGCGTAATGGTTTATTATGAATGAGATGCAGTAAGATTTTGCATTCAATGCATCCTTCATTGACCCAAATTTTACATAACGCAGTCATTTTGTTTTACCAAATTTCACTAAGTATTAATATGTGATAACATGTTGTTTTTAGAAAATGGCGTTAGCAAAAATGCGTGGGCATAAAACAAAAGATACACGATGTTAGGTTCAAAAGATTGATATTATAATAAATACATTATGCATGATTATAATAATTACATTTAGTTTGCTGAAGGAACATTGCTATTATGTATTTCATTTAATATTTTATAGTGTGCTTTAATTTTAATATCCAAACGAGATATTATTATCATCTTTAGAAATTTATATTTTGCTGTTATTTTGATATTTAATTTAATAGATAATTTATATGGCAGAATCGCCTATTTTTATACTTTTCGTTATCAACATTGGCAACGTTTTTGTACTTATGGGTGTTTTGCTTGGGAAAAATGAAAATGCATTAGTAATTTGAAGATTGTATTTTCTTTTCTTGATAATAATTGCTTCTAAGAAGCCTGGACCTTGGAAGTACGCTTACTTTACACTAATTAATGATCATTTTGAATAATTTGACTTTTTCGAGAAGTTAAGGTATCCGTACACCTTTAAAACGTCATTTTTGTCAAAATTTTCAATTTTCTAATTTTAATGTTAGTTTAAAATTTAAACTTTTTTTTTTCTTTTTAAAAGTGTTCGAATTTTGCTTATACGTTATTTAGAACTTAAGTTACAGGAATTTGAATTTTACTCGGAAGCTAATTTTTAATTGCATTTGAAAGTTTGTTTTTGACTTTTCTCAAAATGAGTTTTCTCGACATATTTACATATGACAACGTAGATATTAGAAAAAGTTATGAACCAAATTAATTTAAATTTTGTGAATATCTTCCTTATATAGTTTTTAAGAACCCCTACTACTTTTATGACTGTAAAAGTGATACGTTTTCAGTAACAAAGGTGTAAATCATGTATTGTTATAACTTTTTCTTTATTTTTCATTGTTATTTGACTCGAAACACAAGAAAAATTGTAGTAATATGATTTCCATCAGCCACCAACTATACCAGCCCCCCAAAATGTTATAATGAATAAGATAAAATTTACAAAATAACGATACTTTTGAATTATGAGCGTTATTCTGCTAATCAATTTATGTACTATTTTCACCATGTTTTCCACTCCAATTTTTTTTTTTAACTAAAAGCAGTTTATTAAATGTGTTTTTCATAGTTTTAGATTATATTTTAGCATTAAAAAATATTTTGATTGTAAATATCAATGAATTTCAGAAAATTTTCTTTGAAGGTGTACGGATACCTTAACAGGAAGAAAAAAAAAAAAAAAAAAACGTAAAGAAACAAAGGAAAGAAACAATGCCAAATTAATTTTTTTGTTGTTCGCTGAAAATCTGGTTAGTTTTATTATTAACTAATTTACTGTGCGAACTGATTGATCATGCAGAGAATACTAAACTAAGAAGAAAATAGAATAGTGTATCAAAAAAGCAGGAAAAACTTTTGAACAAGTGTTTGTTGTGTAACATACGCAATATACTTATTAGAGTGGAATGCTCATACATAATGCGAAACACATAAGAATATACAAGATTTACTTTGTAAATTAAGTGAGGTGGAAGAAATGATAGTTTTATTCGCTTTGATTAGCCGCACAAAATTAATTAATTAATTTTTTTCATGTGTGTGTATCTGAAATACTCTTCAAATTCTTATATTAAGATAAAAAGAGTCAGGAACCTCACTAAGAAAATGGGCTTTGTATATCTCTGTACATACTTATGTGTTATGTAATATGTTGAATAATGCAAATGAATATAAAAATCATTAAAATTAAAATTAAATTTGTTTATTTTGAGTCGCGTGTTTCCCTTTCCCCCTTTTGACTATATGTTAAAATAATCGCGCCGAAAGCTGTTTCATTCGATGCTTTGTCGGTAGGAGCGCATCATAAAAGCTGAACGAAGTCATTCTGTATAAGAATTGTCGGTGACTGTATGTATTACTTAACAGGTATGTCTAGAAAAAAGTTTTCTCATGAGATTTTTAATGCATGTGGGTACTATTTACTGCTAAAAAATTATTACGCGACCATTGCTTTTTTTACAATGAGAGAATATTCCCCCCTCTGACATATACACCAGAATCGAACTGAACACCATCCAGCGATGTCTTTCCCCGTTCCTTTTGTGGAATAGACCGAATATGTGGCTATCTTCTCTCCTTTTTTCTCTCTCTATGCTTCTGCCTCGTTTGCATGAGTTGTCTTCACTCTTGCCACCCACGCTCAGATTAAGGTATTTTCGCACTTTTTCCTAAGGGAGTTTGTCTCGAACACTTTCTCTTCTAGGGTGATGACCTCTGGATGGGGGAAAAGGGAAATTTCTTTAGCAACGCTGTAGATAGAGGATGGGGGAAGACAATCATCACTGTCCCATGCATGTACGGCAAAAATCAACAATTTTTTTAACGTACATGTTACACGAAAATTTTAATTCTACTGTGTACAGATGTTTATTTTATCTGACAGTGAGAATTTGTCCTTCGAATCAGACAATTTATTTTATTGAGGTGTAAATGTTTGTGTTTTATTCTGTTATACTTCGTTGTACATGTCTCTTTTTATATGGCGATGAAAAAAGAAAAATTGAATTTAAAAATTTTGTTATTCGACACCTGTTTTTGCCAAAATAAAAATTTGCATCTATTACGCGATAATTCTAAATTCTTTTAGTTTAGACATTAACAAAAGCTATACTACAATGGGGAAACCAAAAGTTAAAATTAAAATAGTGAAAAGGTACTTTATTTGATTATTAAAATACAATGACTTTGATATTTATAACATATATATTTTCATCTAACAGTTCCATTTTTCAAAAGCAATAAATTCTAATACGATAAAAGAAATGTTATAAGGTTAAATTACTTTAGATACCACTGCAAGTTATGAATGTATGCAACGTTTAAAACTGGCCTTTTAAAATAATCCCTATGGTAAACAAAATTTCAAAAGAAATACAACGAAAGGTAATTTGCAACTCAACACATATTCTTAAATTATATCCTATCGAAAATACAGACTAATGCTGTAGATTTTATTGAAATGAAAAAGGGAATAAGCTAATCTGTTTAAGTTTTTAAAAATGTTGGTGTGCGAATGATATTTCGAGCGATTTAACTGTAACTGTAGTCCCCAAAGTGCAAGCTAAATACATTTCTCAGTACATCTAATGTCTTCAGTGTGAAAAGTATACATGGAGAAATAAAATCGACCATACCACGAAAAAGATTAAATATTATCTCTTTACTTTTCGATATTAAATTCCGTTGAAGTATATTAAATAAGAATGAATGCTTCGGAAACTCTGTCGTAAACTGAGTTGAATTTTCAAGTATAAAAACAATAAACGAACGATTTTAAAAAAAGATGACGATACTATAATTATATTCAGCAATTATCTACTTTCATATAGCAATATCGTCTGCTATTTTTTTAAGACTTCGAATACAAAATTGATATATAATGCAAGTCTTATATCTATTTTAAATTTTTATTTCATTAATACTTTAATTAATATTATAGAGTTAATATACTGATTAATATTATATCACTGATAATTTTTTTAATTAATGCTACCTATTGCAATTTTAAGTGAATTGTTGCTATTTAATTTTGCTTTTGCTAATATCGCTAATCATTTCATTATATTTTTTTCACGCATATGTTATTTAGCATTTCAAAACGTCTTATAATACATTAACTATTTAATGTTCCAATTTATAAAAAGAGCAAAATTCATTTTTATACTTTAGTCAGAATACATTGAACTTACTTTTAAATTTATGTCATTAATAAAAGATATACATCACTCATCATATTTAAATCCTTTATTTTCTTAGATTTCGTTTATAAGTACACAATGTCATCTATCCTGAAGAAAAATAAATTTTCGATTTAAAATGAAAACTAAAGAAGTGGTACTATGTTTTAAATTTCAATGACTACATTTGCATTTACAAATAATTATGAGTTTGTTTACACACACACACACACATATATATATATATATACATATTTGAAATATACTGATTTCCTTTTTGATATCACGAAGCCTTTTTAATAGCTGAATTAACAAAACTAATTAGGGAAATACTCTTTTTCCTCTTTTGTATTTAAGCGTTCTGCTCGATCTAAAGCTCTTTCTCTCTGTTGACACTTGTGTGAGCAACGCAACCTCACGCTACTTACTTCGACATGGCTTGGAATTATCAATGAATAAAATGCTTCAGAATTTCTCAATAAAATCAATAACGACTCCCTTATTTTGTTGAATATCGGCAAGACATGTGTTTTATATATATATATATGTGTGTGTTTAATTTCCTAATAAATCCATCTCAGTAAGGAGTTCATCTTTATTTCCTGATACAATTCCATTTAACCTTTTAATTTATTCGATCATGTGATTTGTCAATCTGATAGTTCGGCGTTCCTCACGTTCTGAAGTAGTAAGGATATTACCTTCTAGACTCTTCGTCTCCAAATAAAATACCAAAAGATCCTTACATCGATGACCACGTGATTTGAATAATCCTAAATTGAGCTTCCGAAAAAGGAAACATTTTTTGTCACTTCATTCTTAACTGCTTGTTTTGATAAACGTACATTCATCACTATCCCAATGTATCTCCTCCCCTCTCGTTTAACATTAATAAGCTCATAATTCAATTATTTAAAGTTTCCTTATTGCACAAAGAATGAAGGTAAACATGTTTTAAAGTTCAACAGTAAAGGAGTGTAATATAATAGTATTATATATATATATATATATATATATATATATATTTCAAATTATTACATTAAAACTAATTTGATTATTAATTTTTCTCTTTAATTCGGTGTAATATGATTATTAAATTTTTATTCTGTTTATTACCTGAATTATAGTGGCTAGACTTGAATTCGTTTTCATGCTTCTATAACTATCAATTGTGCATGATTTCTTGCCCTTTAACTAATTTTATTAATTAAGGGCAAGAAATCAGGAGTAATAATATTTAACATTTAGTCCATGAGATATTATCCACAATTTTTGCTGCGTAATTTTAATTCATTATACAAAACTATCTTTTTAAATTAACAAAGTTTACATAATTTTTAGCAACTAGAAAACTTTCAATTTAATTTATTTACTGTGACGTAACTTTAGATATATTACTGCATTTATATTTAAATTTTGATTAATTAAGATTTATTAAATATTAGCTATGTAAAATATTATTTCATGAATATTTTCCCATTTTTTTCCTTAAAAACAGTGTTCTGTATTATTTATATGCTTTTAATCTTTTTAATTGTTATTTCATTAAATTCTAACGTAAATCAGTTTTAAAAAATTGACAAAATAGTATGATAAATCTTTACACGTAAATAAGTAATTTTTCAGTAATATGATATAAAATTTGAAGTGAAGGATTTAAAATGTTTCTTTTAACTATTTTACTTTCCCAAAGACTTTATTTGCACTAAATATTTTGATATTGTGATCTTAAAAAAGGATCATAATGTCTAATGCGCAAATAAAGAGAATTCTAGACATTTATTTTAATATTTTTCTAAGAATTTATCGTATATAAAAATACATATAAATGAAATAAGAACTCGTGTGTGTGTTTATCAAGTTTTCTGTAAATTTAAATTTAATTTGATATAATTACATTTCGAAAAAAGAGTTTAATTTTTACAATGAGGCATGAAAATAAAGATATGTTAAAGGAAACACTAATCAACCGTCTGAAATAAATCATTATTATCAAATAACAGAAAGTAGACACAGTGTGAATATTAAACCATTTTTAGTTACAAAATAATCGAAAATTCTTTAAAATTGTTTCGATACTTTTTGAATTTTTATTCACGATCAAAACAATTTTTGTAAAACCCATGCTTTTCCATCGCTTCACAATTTTAAAGTATTCTGTTTTACATTTTGAGCAATTTTATTGAGCGTTTAGTAGGTTTTTAATGCCTTCTTATCATATACATGTTGAAATAAAGTAATTTATTACCAAATCTCATTCATAAACAAATCTTCACGAACGTCGTTACTTATGGTTTAAATAAATATTAAAAAAATGAATAACATCTAATCAACATGACTACACAATGGGAATTTCTGATAAGTTTCTAACTCTGAAACTTGAAAAACCACTTGTGTGGTTATAACCACAAAAGAGAACTTCTATTTCAGACAAGGAACGAAATAAGCATTTAGCATTATTGAGATGTATCCTTTATGGTAATTACAATCATGTACAAACGCTTCCGGAACTGCTAGAGATTTTCTTCTTTCGAATATGTGACCACATATAGAATGCCAATGATACCGGTTGTCTATTGGATGTAAGTAAACCTGTCTTGCTTTTGAGCAGCAAGACGGTCGGGACTTCAAAACCGTTGTCACAACAGCAGACGGTTGTGACTTTCGTCAAAAAGCAATCATAAGGAATTATAGGAGATTTGTACATACATTCGGTTCTTATTCTAGTTGATTCATTTAGTATGAAATATCGTTGATACTTTTTTTCTGTGAGTCCCCATTCATTTCAAGAAATTAGTTTATGCAAATGTGCTCACAGGAAATGAAACGAACTGCATCCCCTAGTTTTCTATATAAGATTCCTCTAAAAAGTAGAGCCGGGGTAGCCAAATAGTTATGGTCACGAACTCGCAGCTGGCATTGTTTCCTTCGAGACGTAGGTTTGAGTCTGATGTCTCTAAAACCCCACAGCTGATTCCCATTAAATTAATAGAGGCTACCAGTATATTCATACATATTCACGCCAAGTCCTTCTGTGGAAATTTGGAGGGGAAGAACCAACACAGGTTATCGTCTTTGTCACTTGAGCGAATTTTAAATTTACTAAGTCCGTCACAAATAGCCTCATATTACCTCTAAGTGTGACGTTAATAAACAATCAAACAATGAATCCCTCAAATGGAGTTGGAAGGGGAAGCTAAGAGAGAAACTTAATTATATGAGATTAAAAGGTATCGCTTTCTCTCATTTTATTTACTGACTGACACGAAATAATATACGTTATGCCTAGATTTAGATCTAAACATTCCTTAAATTTGAACAACATTTTTGCATTTTATTTCTTCTACTTATATTTTCTTCTCAATATTTTTTTTTTTTTTTTTTCAAATAGAAATTTATATTTTCTACAATACTCAAAAACTGAGAGTTTCCTTTCACAGTTTTTTGAATAAATATAACTATTCAGCTCTCACTGTTTGTTAGAATCTGGTTTGAATTCAGGACTTTGTAATCAAAGAAATACCGCCGTATTCTACGCATGTTAACTTAAAAGTCCAACCAGACTTAAAATCATCTTATGCAATGAAAAATAAACCTGAAGGGTTAAGTACTAGTTCAAGAGTAGTATTCATTAGTAGATTGTTAGAAAAAGAGAAAGAGTCACCAAACTCGAACAAAAGTTTGCCGTTTGCATTTAGTTTTAGAGTAAACGATGCAAGTTATTGATGGTTTCACTTTCCATTACCAAGTTTAAATAGTTAATCACAAAAATACACAATCAACGTATAGGAAAGTCGAGTCCAATTATAAGATAACCAATCATTCTTATTCAAGTTGTGAACATTTAAAGTTGATGCCTATCTACTCTCTGTGTGGCTACTTTGCCTAAACGCGCTTGAGTTATCATATGTAACAACTAATTAAACTGTCTTTTTCCAATTCTTTCAGGTTCGAGTGAGAGGAATAGCAGGAATTGAAGCACCTATTTAGGTATTTTAATTAGTTTATAAATTTACTTTCATGCAACGTGTTATTCAAGGTTATTTTGAGGTCATTTTTTTCTTCAAATTTTTATAGCATTTTCAGTTATCACTATCTCAGCTTAATTACTAATATTAAATAATATAAAAGTATTTAATATATTAAAAATATTGTAAGAAAGTCACAATTTTTATTAAAATTCTCTTGTTGTTCTTTTCATAATATAGTCCATAAACATTTCCAATTTAGACTCAAATTCCTTTAAAACGCTGAATATATTAATTTAAAAACCTGGACTACCAACGCGAATCGAACACTAAATAAATTTTTTAATAAATACAATAATTATTGGTAAAAGTTGCTTACCAAAAAAACTGACTTAAAAATTCAGATTTTCTAGTACGAGTAAAGCCTAAATAAGTTTTTAATCTATGCTTTAACTCCAATACCAAAATCGCTTTCTAAAAGACGCTGAATAAATTAACTTAAAAATCTAGGTTTTCTAGAACAAGTAAAATGCTAAATAAGTTTTTTTATGAATTCAACCACTGTTTTATATTAATACCAAAAATGTACTTACTAAAAACACATTGAATACATAATATAAAGATCTAGACACTATGAGTAAAGAACTAAACGTATGGGTAAAACACTAAATACTAAATTTGAAATCAAATAAATAACTCTTGCCAATACAATAAATAAATAAAATAAAATGAAAAACGCCTACAAAAACAGTGAATACACTAACTTCAAAGTTTAGGCTCACCAATACGAATAAAGCCCTAAATAAGTTTTAAAGAAATTCAATAACTCTTATCAATACCAAAGATACGCTTACTATAAGCAAATAAAACCCTAAATATATTATGAATTAAGCTCTTACGAATAAAAACGAATAAAGCCTTAAATAAGTTTTAAAGATATTCAATAACTCTCATCAATACCAAAAATATGCTTACTAAAAACGCTGAATACATAATATAATAGTCTAGACTATTCTGTACGAGTAAAATACTAAATACTAAGTCTTAAATCACATTAATAACTTAGCCAGTACAATAAATAAACAAAGTAAAATTTAAAAAAAAAAAAAAAAACGCTTACTAAAAATGCTGAATACACTAAAAAGTCTAGACTCGCCAGTACGAATAAAGTCCTAAATAAGTTTTAAATAAATTTAATAACTCTTATCAATACCAAAAATACGCTCACTAGAAACGTTGAATACATAATCTAATAGTCTAGACTCTCCAGTACGAGCAGAACGCTAAATAAGTTTTAAATCAATGCACGGAAAAACAAATCCATTACAAAGCGCGAGCTACTTGTTGAAACACTCAAACGTGACCAAAATGACGATCAGATTGAAAAATATATCTCTTTTTCCCGGTCGTGGAAGAATCAAGACAGTAATTTGCGGCCGTAAAGATCAATCTTAATAATTATGAGTACATGCGCCATTCTTATTAAGGATAATCAATGACATTATCTGTTTTTGCTCTCTGGAAATGCGTGTGATTCCTTAATGATCTTTACCGTTAAGCGATCATGTGATAATGATGGTTTTATTTGACAGCTTAATGCGGATTTTTATTATGGGTGTATTATTAAATTTTAATATTTATATGACAGTCATAGAAGTGTAATTAGATTATGTACTGTATCTAAATAATGTGTAAAAGGGCTATCACATCAAAAACATTTAAGGAGGAAGTTGATACACAGATTAATGGGCATAATAGTGTATGATCAAAACCACGGAATTAGATTAATTTGCTTTGAAATATTATTATATATTTCACATGCGAGAGATATTGTTAAGATTTAATTATTATTAAGAAAAAAAAACCCGAAATATCTAGAAAAAATTTCTTCTGCATATTAATTGATCCGTATACACTAATGTTGTAAATTTTATCAGTATTATATTGTTTTGTTTGGTTTTAGATTGTAGTAACCAGCAGAAGAGTTTAATATGCTGAATTCTACAATGATGGGCTTCGAAAAATCAAGAAACGTTGGGAGAAATGTATAACCCAAGAAGGCGACTGTGTAGAGAAGTGTTTAGAATAATTAACAAAAATTAAGCTCCTAACTCGATATGCTTTAATAATAATTAAAACTTTAAGATAACCCGGGATTCTGGTGGTTTCTTCAATCTACGGCATTTTGAAACCAAACAAATCAACATCAATAGCTGTAATTTACAACATTATATACATCAAGATCAATCAATATGCGGGACAAATTTGATTTAGATATCTTATTTACTTCTTAGTGATAATTAAAGTGTTACGATGTCTACTTTTATAGAGTAAGAAATATGTTTAACACCTGGTATATCTGTTATTTATGAAATGATTAAAAATGATGTACTAATTTGCCTATTAATGTCGCTGACAAGCATTACTAGGGTATTAAAAAAGTTATCGGTCAGTTAATACCAACATTTTTTACCATTGCGTTTTATCTGCATAACATGGATTTATTATCGAATACCTTTTTTTTTTATCAAACATATTTCCTTTTTGAAATAATTCCTTTCATTCAAGAATTCATGGGACTTCTAAAGTTTAAGTTTAGCTAACTTAAATCGCCCAGAGTGTTCTAGAAACCATACACTCAAACAAGAACAAATAAATAAATACATATTTTTTTTATATAAATGATTAATTTTCAAAATCTGAACTTGAGGGATAAAACAAAAAATGAACTCCATCTTCTAATAAATAGAATAATAATTAACTGAATAGAAGAGGGAGATAAGAAATGCAAGTTTCATTTAGAAATTGACGATATTACAAAATTATTCAAGTCCCAGTTCGATGTTAAATTCATATCGGCTACAATGATGGTTGGCGATATTTCCTATATAAGAAAAAATGTGCTTAATCTCCTCTTTCGGCGAATCTAAGAACACCGTTATGTGAGGGCATTTAAAAAAAAGCACTTTTATTAGGAAGGGGGAAAGAGGTTTTAGGAATTAGAAATGCAAATGGAGTAGCTCACTGTAATATTGTTCATTGATCGTTTTTTTCCCCTTCTTTTTCAAAGAAATAAGTTTATATTACACCCTTCCATTCCAAAAACTCTTAAATTCTTCAACAGAACTTTTCCTATCTATGAGACCGTCTTTGCCTTCTTTGGAGCAGATTCACCAGAAGCAGTCCATTATTTTGATTGTTTCTCGGTTGTTTTGATTGCAATGATGATCCAGGTTTCATCGATATTGATCATCGCATGCAAAATGACAACAACTCGAATGGCTTTTAAATCAAAATTGACAAATGAATCAGTGTCAAATTTGTTTTGGAACAGCTAAACAAATGGTAGCAAGCAATGGTAAAAACAACTTCCTTAGCAATGCAAACTGTCGCCAAAAGCTGGTGCTTTCTGAATCACCACAGTAAATAAAACTGGAAAATGCAGTTCATTTCCGTTCTAAACTAGTATGATTTATTAACTTCAAGAAATGGTTATATGCTCATGAAAAACGTAGAACCGATAGAATAGGAAATAGAATAGGGGGAGGGGAAATCTTATATTTTGTTGATTGATTCATTTAGTCTTCTTACTAAGAGAATCAATCAAAATAAGAACAAACTTCCTAAAGTAATACTTGTAAGGCAAAGTATTAGTATTAGATTTATTATTCAATTAATTAACAATAAATTACATAACGCAATGAATGGTCTTTTTAATTTTTTAACTTAACTCTAAAAATTCTTGACGAGTTGTTAGCAATGGTCTTTAATGCTTCGAACTAATACTGTCAGACAATGAAACCGACATTTGGTCTGCCTCTTCCTTGTGAAAATTCCACATCAAACTGTGACGTAGGGCTATTCGCGATTTCTCTTCACTAACCCCGGGGACTATTATCGAGTTGAATTGCATAAAATTACAATTTTTCCCAGCCAAAATGAAACGTGATTAGGTAATTAGATGAAGATCCAACTGAAGTGAAGTGATTTAGATATCATGATATATAAATGAGACGCAATTAATGGAAAAGAAAGGGAGATGGAGGATAAGGATTAACAAAGCCTGAGCATTGTTACAGAGCTTAAAACTATTCTGTTAGTTTTGGGGGTTGACGTGAATTACACTAACAGCTTTAATCTACGTAATTACTGTCGAAGAAAGTTGTGAAATCAACAAGACTGGTAAGAGATAGATTTCTTATTAGCCACTTAAGGGGCCATTGTTTTAGTTAACCCAAAAATGTCGTAACTGATCAATTTTCAAAAATTTATCTTGTTTTAGCGTATATTTTTGATATCTGCTTTCACCAGTAACGAACTTAATTTTCTAAAATACGTCATAATAAATTTCTCCTGAACTGTTTATTGGATCGAAATAAAGTACATGTAATATATGTCTAATGCCTGCTTTCACCACTAATGAACTTAATTTTCAAAAATATGTCATAATAAATTCCCCCAATTTTTTTTATTGGGTTGAAGTGCAACAAATATAGAAATTAAGTATTTTATTCACTTATCGGTTCATGTATTACCTAAAATGATATGTAAACAGGAATCAAGATATGACTGTAAATGAATAAACTTCAGAATTTTTAGATAGCCATTTTTTTAGCCACCCATGGGGCTATTGTTTTAGTTGGATCACTTTTGGCGTACCAGATCACTTTTCAATTTTATCATTTGCTTTAATTTTAATTAAATTTAGCTGATATAATATTTACTTTAATAATTCATCGTTTGCTTTAATTTTAATATCGGAAAAGTTTACTATTGTTCATTTTTCGATATTTCATCGTTTACTTTAATTCTTATATTTAATTGAGTAATTTAATAATAATTATAAAAAAAGCACACCTTTGGTTGCTAAATCTGTTCTTTGCAAAACTTTGCATAGAACCTTTTTTTTTTTAAATCATAAATTAGGACCGTGAGTTAGGGTTGGGGTTCAAGAGAGGATATTCTTCTATGGATATTCGTGAAACTTAATAAGTTATTTAATTTTAAGTATAATTTTATAAAAATTAAACAAACTTTATTATCTAATTGCTTTTTTATTTTTAAACACAGCCTACTAGCTAAGTCGTGGAGCGTTTGGTATATGCTATTTAGTTTGAATACTTGTGTTTGATTTTCTCTAATATTATGAAATAGCACTTTTTAAATGTCAAGTTTTGAATGTTGAATTAACCTCGTGCTTTGTAAAACATTTCAAAACGAGTTTCAGACACAAAGAATGTGCCTTTCCCCGTGTGCTGTGGTTACGCAGAGGTAATGACCTTTCCCTGCAACAGAAATACAATAAAAAGAGAACAAAACAAACAACTCAGGGAATGAGAAAACAATTCGAAAATGTGTTATGCAATCACTTTCTCGGATGAGTTCTAGTTATGCTTCGATCAACTTTTCAATCAGAAACAACACAGTACGAGTAATTGCGAGTTAGCTATTTTTCAGTAAGACCAGGTCAAATTTTCCTAAGGATAACTCATTAAATATCGAAGTTAAATTTAAGACGAGTGAACTTAGCTAATATAAATTATAACTATCAAAATAATTAGTGTAAGTTCGAATCGATAAATAGTCGTGGAATGTTGTTTAATACAAAATATTCTAGAAAAGGTAGATCTATAGCAATATTTTCTTATAAATTGATATCCAGTAGTCATCAGTAATTTAATACTCCCTATTTATATAATATTAGAACACGAAATATAATTTATGTCTGATCATTAAATAAGACGTCACTGTAGAATACAACTGACGGATTAGTTATTTTCTCAGACTCAAAATTTGCTCTTATGACAATTCAAAATGGTGGTACCAACATCAATCACACTATCACAATCTGCTCACTATCTTTACCACGCACTAAATTAACAACTTCAATATTTAATTATTCGCTGCTTATGTATGCATCTCCTCAATTCTACTCCTTATTCTTCTCTAATTCAAATCTAATCTACATAAGTCACGTTTCATTCACTGGTGACGATTTTCAGTACAAACAAATTCTATCGAAGGTCCACAAAGTGTAAGTTGAAGGGGGGGAATACCACAGAATCCATGTCATATCCAAAGCTTTTGAATTAATACAGGAAACCACACCTGAAAGCCTGAAAACCAAGCATGCGACTTTAAGGGCTTCAGATTCTTCGACGGCTTTAGACACAACAAACCAAATAAAAAAAAGTCCTTCTAAAGCGAGTTGTATCTTATTTAATAATGATGTCACTGGAACTCTTTATCTTTACGAAAACATTATCTCTTCAACTCTGCAGCTTAGAAAACCCCATTTTTAACAAGAATTTTTATTACTTTTCTTCGTTATATCTCACTGGAGCATTTATTTGGAGATACATGGTATATATCATATCACTCGTGTTTAAAGGAAAGGTTTCGTTGTCTTCCACCACAATGTATAACATGAGTGCCAAATGTTGTCTAGACACATCTCTAGACAACTCCTTATCTGGTCAAGCTAAATCACAGACGTATTATTAACACAATGTTGGAGATAGGCCATGCAAGCATAACAATCTATGTAGAACTTGTTAAAAGATTTAAAATATATCCAACGTAGCTTACTATGTATTATTCTGAGTATTAGTGAAGTGATACCTATGGGGATCTTGATTTATATACAGCGACTCCATAAAGAAGTCGGACACTATGTCATTGCATTTAATCGCCTAAACTAAATAGTTAAAAAATAAAGTATAATTTTTCTTATGTATACATTTCATTAAAATGAGTTTTCTACTAATTTTTTACGTAAAAAAAATAATAAAATTTTATTTCAGTTGAAAAAATAAAAAAAAAAAGAAACTCGTCAAAGAAAAAAATCAATCAAAAAAGAACTCGAACAGGTGGCGATATTGTCGTTTTATAGGCAATTCAAAGTAAGATTCCCCACCTTGGCATTAATTGTCCATTTAAAATTTTGAACTTCGCATTTCAAACTAAATTTTTATTCATTGTTGTAAGTTTAATAATATTAGACTTTGAAATGGGAAGGCAAAGAGGACAGACATCAATAGAAGCAAGAAAACTCGTTTTAAAGTATCATAAAGAAGGAAATTCGATTCGAAAAGTCAGTAACGTTGTAAATAAAACTCATTCTACAGTTTTTGATATAATTAAATGCTCCAAAATTTCAAAATCAATTGAAAATAAGCACAAATCTGGAAGACCAAAAGCGTTTTCGAACAAAGAGGAATTGTAAGACAATCCGTTTTCTAAACTTAGTGTATCCTAAGCTGAGTGTTTCTAAGCTAACCAATGAAGTTTCACAATATCTTCATAAAACTGTTAATCCAGAAACATTAAGACTGATTTTAAGTAGAAACAATTTACATGGAGGAGTGGAACGTATGAAACCATTGAAAAAATAAATGCAACAGATTGGAAAGAATGAAGTTCGCAAACATTTATAAATATAAAGACTTTTTATTTTGGAAAATAGTTTTATTAGCTGATGAAAGCAAATTTGTTTCGGTCAGATGACCAGTGTTATGTATGGCGAAAACCAAGACAAGAACTTCAAGAGCATAATTTATGATGGTTACTCCGTCATGGTTTAGGGCTGCATGCCTGCCAGTGGTCGGTGAAAATTTCAAAAAATTGATGGCATAATGGACCACACAAAGTATTTAACCATTATGAAAGAATGTTTGTTACAAATCGTCGAACAATTGAGGATTAAAAGGAAGTTTTCAGTTATTATCGAGACAATGATCTAAAACACACAATAAATATTGTGCGCTCATGGCTTTTGTATAAATGTGTGGCCACATGTATTAGAAACATCTCCACATGTGATTGAAAATTTTTGGACATATTTGTAAAATAAATTTAAAAAACTCAATATAAAGACGAAAATGGACTTAAAAAATGCAATCCAACTTGAGTGGTTTAAAATTCCTCCAAATTTTTGTAAAAAAATTTCTAGAGTCAATGCCTGAAAGACTGACAGCCGTAATAAAACATAAAGAATTATCGACAAAATATTGAGTACTCTTATATTTATTATATTTTATCTGAACTCAAGTGTCGGAGTTCTTTTTTGAATTTATTTTGTGAATATTTTCAGTGTTTATATATTTTCAATGCGTGAAATAACTTTTGCAATTCTTTTTTGTCACGCTAATTATAGATAAAACTTATCGTGATTTTTCATTATATTTGTGTGCGTGTGTACTTTTGTTATACTATGTATTTTTAAATATCGAAATTTAGGCTGAACTGTGAGAAAACCAGTGTCCGACTTCTTTATGAGCCACTAAACATATATCGTTTCATTGTAGCATTTTATGTTATCTTTTTAACTGGTTTTTCGGTAAACTCCCAGAGTATGCTTGTGGTCGCTGTAGCCTAGTGGTCATGGTCGCGGTCAGCGTTGTTTTCGTCAAGTCGTGGGTAATGCAACTTAAGGCTCGGGATGGGGCACGTTAAATTTGGTCGATGTCACAAGTCCTTCCTTTGGCGAGGTGTTGAAGTTTGAAATATGAACTCATATGTCGTCCTCGTCACTTGACCGAGGTTTAGAATAACGAGGTCCGTCGCCAATAGCCCTCTTTTGTTTCTCAATTTGACATTAATACAGAATCACAAAATAACAATAACCATGTTTAGTAATTTTGTTACATTATTTTTAGTAAAAAAAATTTCCGTACTAAATACTAAATGTTTACAAAATTTTTTTTATCATAGAACTATGCAAATTCGAACAAATTGTAAGTCAATAATTAAAAATTTATCATTTAAACTTCTGATTTTACTACGTTTGTGCAACAGTGCAAATTTCGATGCTTTGAAATTTTCTTATGAGTTTTATAGCAGGGCACAATAATGTAAATCAATGTTTTCTATTTTTTTTTTAATTTAGAGGCACACTTGAATTCTTAGTTCAATTTTCCTGGAACACAGCAATATGTAATGTAAAAATGATTAAAAAAGGACAATCTTTTTTATTCTTCTATTAAGCGAAATATAATTTTTAAGAAAATCTTTTCATCACAAATTATAATAACGTAACAAAAAAGAATTTATGATATGTGACCAAAAATAATAAGTATTATGTACATATATTTTTGTTTTTAATACTTTTTTGCTTTCACGTTTTTGTATAAATTTACTTTAGCTGCGATATACTTGTATAATCTTTTTTTTTTTTTTTTTTTTTTAAAAAAAAAGGCGCACTCTTAGGTGCTTATTTTGCCTTTAAAGACGTGGCCTAGTGATCATGGTAACGGGTTCGCGACCGGCGGTTCGTAGAGTCGTAGATTCGAGCCTTGATGCCTCAAATACCCACCGTGTAACCGGGTCTGATGCACGTTAAATCTGTCGTGACTCAAAGTTCTTTCGTTGGCGTAGTGAGGATGTTAGGAGAGGGGATGCCAGCTCAGGTGTCGTCCTAGTCACTGGACCAAGATTCAATATTACGAAATCCGTTACCAATAGTCCTCGTATTGCTCCTAATGCGACGTTAATAAAAACAACCAATCAAACCTGCCTTTAAAGACTGGTCATGCAGCCAGGTTGAGGCAGTTAAATCTGTCGGGGTTTCAAGTCCTCACGTTGGGATAGTATAGAAGTTTGGAAAGTGGGGTGCCATTTCAGGTATCATTCTCATCATTTGACCAGGTTTTAGATACGTGTCCATCGTCAATATCCCTCGTATTTTCTTCAAAGTGTGACATTAATTAACAATCTATCATAACCAATAGGTTTTTTTTCCGGGAATAAATAGATGGGAAAGAGATAGAGGGTAATGGCCTTTGTTTCCCCTCCCCATCCCTCATTAATCAATCATAGATAAAGAGTTTAATTAACGTTCTTTAAAATTTTATTGCCATAAACCAGCGACCATTTCAAGCCATATGGATTAAAAATCGCTGTTCTAAATAATTTATTTGCATTCAAGTAATTCAATGTAATATATAAACATACCTAATTCGTTGTACTTATAATTAGTATAATTTTATAACTTCCTTCTCATTTTGCTTAGGGGGTTCAATTTAAAAATAACAAAATTTGAATGATTTATTTATTGTTTATTAACGTCGCACTTAATTCTCGGACGGACATATTTGTTTTGAATCTCGATCAAGTGACGTGAACGACACCAAGGGAGCATCTCTCTTAACTTCCACGCCACGGGAGGATTTTTGGTCTCTACAGATTTATAGAGTGCATCAGCCCTGGCTACAAGACGAATCTTTTGTGGCATCAATACTCGAACCCACGATTCGACGAAACAATGCGGGCCGTGAATTCACGACCATGATTTATAGGTTATCACAGCTTCATAAATAACAAAATATTAACAATTGATGAATAGTTCAAGATTTAAAAATAATAATAATTGCATTTAGAAGTATATGTATAGTTTGGATTTTGATTTAGTTTAGTTTAGTTTTTATTAACGTTGCACTAGAACTAGAACACAAGGGCTATTGGCGACGGACCTTGTAATTTTGAACCACGGTCAAGTGACGACCTGAGCCGATTTGGATTTTGAATATATATTTTATAATCTTTTATAATCAAAATTACATGCCGAGGACTATTCTCTGACGTGGTATTTTATTCTACAAATTCCCATTCTATATCAAACGTTTTGGTAAGGATGATTTAGAAATCACGAAGAATATGCGGAAGTCTGGTTGGTTTAATTAACGTCGCACTAGAAGCTACACGAAGGCTATTAGCGAAGGACCTCGTAATTTTGAACCAAGGACGACACCTGATTGGGCACCTCCCTCTCTTAATTTCCACTCCAGAATTCCACAGAGACTTTTTAATCTCCACAGATTTATAACCTGCACCACCCTGGCTATACGGCGGGTCTTTTGTGGCATCAAGACTTGAACTTACGACTCGATGAAAACTGCCGGCCGTGAGAACGTTACCATAACCACTGGACTACCGAGGCCACTATGCGTATCACTAAGAGGCGTCCTTAAATGAATTCTATGTCAAACTAGAGTTTCAACAAAAACAAATGGAAAAAAAGGCGAATTATTTAAGTGAATAATGTTATACCAGATTGTATGAATCACAAGGATTTGCTTTGCACCATTATGAACCCTGATTTGTGTGTTTGTGTGGTGTGTGTGTTTTTGTAGTATAAATATTCGAAGAAAATAAATTTTGCTGTACAAAGTAAAGATAAGTAAATTTTGCTGATTAAAAGTTTTGCTTTCTGTGTTAAACTGCTTACAAGCTGAAACAGAAAGTATTAGATCTGATTACTATTTGTGAAAGCCAAGCCTTTTCTCTACAAAATTCAAATTGATGAAGTCTTACGTTATTAAGAAACTTTCAAATGTAGCAGATTATTTTTAATTACAAAAATATATATACATTTGTCGTTTTTGTAAAAAAACAAACGAAAGCTTAAAGGTTAAATATGAAAAAAAAAATAGGATGCCTTCACTTCATTTAAATAAAAAAAAAAAAAATACTAACGTAGAACTCATTTTTTTGGATAGAAATTTTTTTTGTTTTACAAATGCATTATGACAATGCAGGACATTAATATTCCACTTATTTCTGTTTTTTTTCCAACATCAATCCTTCTTCCCCCCCCCCCTTTCATATACCGCATTTTTCATTTCCTTTTTTTATATTTAAAACGATAATTGAGTGTATACTTAATTTTATATATGTAAGAAAAAAAAAGACACATTTATTGAATGTTTCTCCGTTATAAGAACATGATATCACAAAAGGGATGCACAATAAAACTTCGTTAAGTTGGATTGATCGGGACTACAGCCGGTCCCGCATATCGAAAACCCGGGTTAACCGGAGAATGGGAAAGAATCAAATAAAATAATGCATACATAAAATCATCTCTATATTGAACGAATTGAGAATGAATCATATTTACAAAAGATAAAGTCTACTTCACGAATAACAGAAAAATTGCTTGAAGTTATTTAGTTGTTTTTTCCATTTAGACTACGTAGCTCCATTTGTCACCGATGAAAAGAAGTATCATACGAAAGTTTTACTGATTTTGTACAGAATATTTAAGTTCTCTTTTTCTCTCCCTCTTCCATACATTCATAACTGTTAGAAGGTTACATATAAGAAAATATTTTTTTGGAATTACGTAGTTTAAACAATTAATAATTTTTATAGAAAATTTGCAAATCGCTTTCAGAAAAATATCAGATTTATTGAAGAAAAATCTTCGTGCATACCGATTCGGGTTATCCGGATATCCAAGATAAAGGATCCGAATTAAAGAGATTGGGGGAGGGGGGGGAATGAACTTTTTTTAAAAAAAAATGTTATTAAATTACTTAATTAAATATAAGAATTAAAGTAAACGATGAAATATCGAGAAATGGACAATAGTAAACTTTTCCGATATTAAAAATGAAGCAAATGATAAATTGTTAAATTGAATATATTTAAGCTAAAAGTAATTAAAATTAAAGCAAACAATAAATTATTAAATTGACTGTATTTAAGCTATATGTAGTTAAAATTGAAATAAACGATAAACTATTGAATTAAATATTATATTAGCTACATATAATTAAAATCGAAGCACACGATAAATTACTAAATTGAATATATTTAAACTAGATCAAATTGAAGCAAACGTTAAAAAAAAATTGAAAAGTGATCTGGTACGTCAAGAGTGATCCAACTAAAACAATAGCCCCTTGGGTGGCTAAAAGGCGTTCCTTCTTTGAACTTCTGCTTTCTTGTAACAAATTAAGCCAGCCATATTTGGTTAAATAATTTGAAAGTTTGTCTGCTTGTTTGCCCTTTTTACAAAAATCCAAACCCCGTTGATCGAATCACTCCGATTTTTTCGAATAGTTCGTCAACGTGTAGAAGAAACCACAAACGTACGAATATTTCCACCAAAAGCATTTAATTTACTTTTGGAGATATATTTAGGAAAAACACCTCATTTTTCTGAATGTTCTGTGTTTTTCAACAGATGCTACCATTTCCCCCCTACTTTTTCCGCTCTGAGATGCGCATTTCAGTAAGTCGTTTTTAACGCAATCTGACTTTTTCAATTCGGTCAAAAGATAACGGAGCCATATTAGTTTTTGTTCCAAACCAAATCAACAAAGCACAAGGCCAGATGCCATCAGTAGCAGGTGTCAATATATTTGAGCTTTGTTTTTCGTGTGGAAAGTTTCGTCTGTTCGCATGTTGATTATTCTAAAAATCGAAACATCTGCACTCCAGATGAAAAGAAAAAAAAATGCACATCTACAAGCGATGTCTGAAATTTTTAATTGCGGTTAATTTTTTTAAACTTAACGCAGTTTTTTTTTTGCCACAAAATATTAATAAAAACAAATATATTTTTGAGCTTTCAATTGATTAAATTTTGTTATCATTTTTTGTCCTTATCGTATCACTTTTCCAGAAAAAACCCAGGAAATTCAGCTGGTAATCAATAAAATGCTAAAGATATATCCCTGCATCAAAATACTGCTCTCCTGTTTGATCAGTTCTGTATAAGAGGCAAACTTTTACAACTCGGCGATAACTCCTTGTACGGTTTCAACATTTCAGTTTACACAGCAGTAGTTCTTTTCAAATTCTTTCGAGTGTTATGTCTGCGTTTTCGAACGCAACCCAGACCATATGAGTTCTTTACTAACAGAGAAACATTACACATGTATCAGTTCCGCTCTCGGCAACGCGTTCAAAGACCTTGACGTTTTACAAAACAGAATAACATATTGCTGGCTGTTGGGACTCAAGATTTCAAAAAGTGATGCATGTGCAGGGATAAAGAAGGGTAGTTTATCTTTCTAAAAAATGTTAGGGTTTTCAGTGTTGCTGGTTCATCAGGAAAAAGTACCATATCTTAAGCCCAGACTAGATATTTGTTGTTAGGTGTTTTCTTCTAAACGCTTTTGAAACTTGTCTTGTAAATTTAGAATACGCTCTTCTGTTCGATATGAATGGTTCTAGGTACTCTTTTTTTTTTTTTTTTTTTCATTGAAAATAATTTAACTTTTAAATGTTTGTTAGTATAAAAATTAATAAATAATCTTGATTTTTGAGGAGGAAAATGTTTTGAGCTATTCGCAAAATCTTTCGAAAAACTTGAGATTTGTTACTGTATTTAAATTTTTAAATCGTGTTTCTTTTCCACGTAACCTTTTCGAAGTAATTTCGTATAGGAAATATTTTGATATTGCATTCTATTGACACAATGCAAAATTTAATATACACAATCCTGATTTTTGAATATTTTGAACTAAACGCAAAATTTTTATTTACTAATCTGTTACATAAGTTCGATGATGAAAATCAAGTAAATAAACTTATTTTTTAATTAGTAAATAAATTTATTTTTTTAATAAATTATATAAATAAAATAATTATATAAATGAAATAAATTTAAAAATAATTTTATTTAATAATAAATTTATTTTTAAAAATATACTAAAACCTAGTGAATAGAGTTTCATTAAATACGTCATAAAATGTGCTACAACATATAATTTGTTTTATATTGTTCACAGTAATGACAGGTTTTTCCATACTCTTTTTTTTTTTAAAGAAATACTTAACTAATGGTTCCTTATATTAAAATTCCTGCTCGTATTTTGATATATCTCCTATTCACTATACGTCTTCTTATACCGTAAAATTTATTAAATATATATCACGGTTGTTTTACAAGGTGAAGCTCTCATATCAAATATAGTAGTAAAGTAGCCTCAGAAATTAGTTGACTGCTTTTAAATGGAATCTTAGAATCAAAAACTAGAAAACGCTGTTCTCTCAAATTTTTAATCTGGCTCATTATTTTTATTAACATAGAAAAATACAGTAAAAGTACTTTTCAATTCGAATTTAAGAATTCATAGAATTCGGATTTGACTTTTAAAAATTCGATATTATTTAATTCTATAACAAATTACTTTTGAGACATTTAATAAATAAAAGTATTAAATGCTGTAATAAATAAAATATTGTATTATAAATTAATCATGCAATTTTAGTTCAAAGAGTTGTAACAAATGGAGTGGGGGGGAAGGCAATTCCAAAAATATAAATTCAAATTTGCCAAATAATGGTCAAAATGCAAAAGTAAATCTTATTATTGTGACGAATTCCATAAAAATATTTTGATGGTAAATATGCTTTACCTTTGCAGGCAACAAATATGAATTGAAAAACAAGTTATAACCATTTGTAAATGATAAAAAATATTGCAGTTGCAAATAAAACTAAGACGTAAAATTTCATAAAAATAAACAACTTTTAAAGAAATTATAAATAATAAATTTGCTGTACAAATTTTAAAAAGGACATCGCAAATTTCCAAGCTTAAAAATATAATGATATAAATGCGTTTATATGAATTAAAAATTAAATATTTTAAAAAGCTATAAAAAAATTTGCAAAATATAATTTCCATATTAAAAGCTTTTTACATAAACATAAATTTATATTTCGAAAATCGTAGAAAGGGGGGAAATAATAATAAATGTGTGTGTTTATCAAATTCGTTACGATTCATATTCCTAATCTTTCAAAAAAAATTAAATTTTTAATAACGAATTTTAAAAAAAAGATAACATTTTATTTAAATATGATTGAATTTTTAATCATGAAGTGAATGAAAAGAAATAATATACGTAGATTTTTAATAAAAAGATGCATCACAGCAGATTTTTATTTAAGTGATTTCCTTCACAGAGAAACTTTTCTCTGCAAAAGAGAATGGATAAATATTTTATTTACTATTTTTAATACCCAAATATGTAGTAGTTAAAAATCATAATCAATATCAAAATAAACGTTCATTAGAGAAATTTTATTCCACATCTTATGTTCAATTTACAGAAGCGAAAAATAACACACTTCCGAAATTAAATGTAAATAATTTTGAAATATTAAAATTTAGTTTTTATATAAAATTAGAATTTTAAAATTGGAAGTGTTGGCAGCGTTTTCATATTAACAGAAATAAAAAAAAATTATTTTACTAAAGGTATTAATTTTTTCGTATTACACTCTTTTTCGAAAATAACAATAAAAAAAACAAATAATAAACCCACATATAATAAATCACTGTAATAAAATTATTATTTATTTTAAATAGAATTCTTTCGCTTAAGTTACGTGCGAATGTCTTTTCGAAATATAAATTTTTTTTTCCGAATATATCAAATGAAATAAATGTAAAAAATAAAAAAAGACTGCAAATATTGTATGAAATTTCTCTCTGACTACCAAAAATTTTGATCAATTATAATTTTTTTGTCCAATTATTGCTTGTTTTAGATAAAAACTAATTTGCTTAAATTTACATGTGAATGCTTACTCGAAATATAATTTTTTGTATGGCGTGAATCAAATGAAATAAATGCAAAAAATAGAAGAGACTGCAAACTTAGTGAAAGTGAAAGTTCGCTCTTGCTAACAAAAAATGAAATTTTGATAAATCATCAATGTCTTTGTTCATTTTTGATCTATGTAATTTTCTGTATTTTTTTTTAAGATAATTATTTTTTCATTCAATGATAGCTTGAATTTTCTTTATGGCTTTGAATTTTTTTTATTTCCTGACAGTTTGAATTTTTTTTTATGAATTTTCTTATGGGATTTTCTTTCTTAACGATTTTTAATACAATAATTTTTTTTGGAAATTAGCAAAAACTTTACACCTTTTTCTGTAAATTTAATGTCATGTAACTATCACATATAAGCATAATTATTACACATCTTTTAATTATTTATCGTAAAATATAGCTTGTAATTTAAGTTATGATTTAAATCGTGAGGGATTATAAAAACTTCAAAATATTTTTAAAAAATTTGTTTCCTTAGATTCTATTTTAGGGAATGACATCTACTAATAAAATATTTAAGAGTAAAAAGTTTTTAAATGTTATTTGTTTATATAACTTCTCGAAAAACAGAGGGTTTTTTTTGAAGCACACTTTTGACTTTTATACATTTGCATAACTTTTATTTTTAATCACTGCCCACATAATAAGTCTTCCGCTAAATGTATCCTGCATTAAAAAATCTTATAATTAAGAACAACACAACTACACAGAATCGTTACCTGCTAAAACTGATTTAGTTAACTTATAGAACCGATATGATGTTATCAATTTATCATGCACTTTTCAAGTTCCCTAATAAATTAATAACGATTACAAACTTGCTTCGATTAAAAAAAATCAAATAACATATTTCCCGTTCCTACAAGGTGATTCGTACGTGCTAGTGCTATCGGAGTTCCACAGAAGCGAGTAGCAAATGAACGGGAAGAGGTTGAAAGTCAAGCAGAGCTATTAATCACGTGAAACATTTAAATCGAATAGAACTCTGGTCGGGAGAGACACATATTAATTGCTCATATTTCCTTCATAAGCAATGAACATTATGGATTGTAAGGAAAACCATTACTCAAACAAAGCGTCGGCCTCCCAATTAAAAGGTAGATTTATGAAGCCTACTTAAAGTCGGATAAACACGTGTTTCTCCACTTTCTAGGATTGAATTGTTTCGTGGATTGTCGGAAGACGTGCTACAATGTTACGCGTAATTATGATGGAGAAGAGGATAACATTACAAAGACGTTCGTAACTGTCATAGAAAAATACACCTTATTAATACAGGATGAGTCGAAAGTCATTTTATAGTTAAAAAGTAAATCGCTTTTGTGGAAAGTTTTTTTTTTTATTTGGTTTGTCATCAAAATCTGGTAATCATTGCTTTGGATTTTAATTATGACAAAATACAAAACTGAGCAATGTGTGACAATTTAACGTTACTATGTAAATACTAGAAACCTTTACTTCCAGCCAGTGGGTAGATGTGCGTCATTTAAAAATGCCTTCTTTTAGGCATACAATATTGCCCTTGGTTAAACATTTCGTAATACAAGAGTTTGTCAAATAATGGAAGACCCACTTGACTTGCAGCCAGGACATTCTTGATCGTATTGTAATCGTATTGTAATTCTTGATCGTTGTACATACGAGTATATAGGGGCTTCGGTTTCATTTTAGAATGCATCATTACACACCTACGATACTGGTTTTGCTTAAGCGTTTTGGTATACAATAGTTTGTCAAAGGTCCTCCACGACATTTGGGTTCGAAGCAAGTCCAATCTTGAACACATTGAGGAAAGCATTACCAAAGAACTAAGATCATAGACTCGACGTCGTTCTCGAGAATTTGGAATCAGTCCTAACGTTCCTCTAATCTCACTACATCAGAGTTAATCTGTGGGGGGTACACTGAAGATTGTGTTTTCTCCAATAACCTTAAAATCATTCACAACCCCAGACCAATATCCGTTAAGAAATGTAAAGGATACTATAAGAGATATTGCAGCCTGTTATGAAAAATATGATGAAAAAAGACCATATTTGCGAGAGGGATAACTGTGCTTGCCTGATATAGATTTTTTTTTCATTCCTAGCTCAAGAAAACTTCAAAAAAAAAAAAAAAAAAAAAAAAAACTTATGATGTCACATGCATCAATCGATATGTTCTAGTATATTAAAATTCTAAAATGACTTTTGGCCGTAGTAGTATAATTTATCAACAAAAAAAGCTGATATCATGAGGATGAACAGTTACTGAGAAAAAATGTGCATTACTACAGCATGGGTAGTTGTAAAAAATATGCAGTTAAAACATGTATAGTTGCAAAGAGCAACACGAATAAACATGTGAAAAGAAGAGGAAAATAATAATAATGCTAAGATCGAATAGTTGTTGAGGGTAATAACAGGATAATAGTTATGAAAAAGAGATAACTGCATTTCCAATGCACATATAACAGTATAAAGAAAACTATATTTTACTAGTACAAATATAAACGTAGGAGAGACGATATTAGGAGTGTGTTGAGAGAAAAAAAAAAGCTTCACTGTTTAGTTTTAAAGAGGAAACAATATTACTATAAGTTTGGCATAGTTGTGAAAAGCCAAAATTTATAAAAAAAAATCCTCATCACTGAAGTAATTTTGCACTTTATGATCGTTCTTTAAGAAATTAATTTGTATGTGTGTTCAAAGAGTCAATTAAGATTAAAGAAGATTTTTTTTAATGTCGATTACCCGATTCTCTGATACATCCTAAGATTTCATTTAATTGATATTAAATTTTATTCAAGTAGAGTAATGAAATTTTTTTGAATCCTTCTAAGATATTTAGGAGAGTAATTTCAAGATAAAAGTTATGTAAACAACGCTTATTTTTTAAAATGTATATTGGTCTTTCTCATATTTTTTATTAAATATTTAAACAATTTGAAAATGCGTAATTCTTGTTAATATACCTGACTTCTAAATTGGCACCAGTTTTATTATCTATAAGTATTAAACTAAAAAGGCTCATGTTAGTTAGTGAAGAAAATAAATATTTAAATATGGATAGTAACTGAAAATTACCCATTATGTTACGTCAAAATTTTCTGTTACATGTATAAATGCTTAAATTCTTTCCAGAATCTATACTAAGCATACTTTTTATACACGTATATTCATTAATTAAGATTTTTAATTGAAGAATACACTTTTTATATCTTAAAAATATATTAGTGAATATTTCACTATACTGGGACAAGGGGTAAAGAACCTAAACAGACAGAAGAGCAATTGGCCAATATTTTAAATGCTGATAAATTTATTGAGTAACATCCTGAAATCACCCTTCAATATTTAAAAGAATCAATAAATTACATTGATCAGTAAGAGTCCATATCATACATAAATCTACATTGGAGAACTGTTTTTTTATTTCAAAATAAACAAATTGTAATTTCTTAGCTTTTTATTTTAATCAGAATTATATAAAGTCTGAAAATGAAACCTATATTACTACTTGATATTTCCTTTACATAAAATAGCTACAGCAATATTTCGTTAACTATTCAGAAGTTTTTTTCATTTTCTTCTTCTTGTTACTCAATTCCCTTCGAAATGTCTTCCAATGATGCACCCCTTCAATTTGCATATAATTATAATAAATAGTTTCGCCAGAATTAATATCAGAATGTCTCTAACAGTTTAATGATTACTTTAGTACGACATTAATCGATTCAAATTGATGCTTGATGCGTTGGATAATTATTTTGGTATGATTTAGTTGAAAAGCAATCTAATATGTATTTTGTCATGGAAAGTAAAGATCGTATTCGTAAAATATCGAACAATATTTCTGAGTTAAATTGCTAAATTTTGTACAATTGTGTTCAACCATACATAATAAATGAGCAATTATAACCAGTATTTAATGAATTCAATACGACATTTTTCTTTGTCAAGTAACTATTTACTGCAATAGTGTTATAAACAGTATACATAGTTATATAGAGTATTATGCCAAGTTTAGATGCAAAGATTCAACTCAAAAAGCACTTAAATTACCTAAAAGGAAATATTTTCGACTACAACTACCTGCAAATGAGTAATATAAAATAAGAAGTGAAATGAAAGGAGGAGGGGTTTACCGATCCTGACCTCGGCGAAGCAAGTATGTCATTAAAAGCAAAAACACTCCAAAATATTTTTCTCACACATAAAAATAACAATAATTGTTTTCAAACAAAAGTGCAGAGCAATGTTTTTTTGGATAACTTCGTAAACAAAATATCAGTTTAATTTTTCGAAAAAATAAATCTTAAATGTCAGTCAGGACATATAAAAAATAAAATACTCATATTTAGTATGTAAGCTGTGGGTTGTATATATATTTGAATTTCTGCCTGAAATTTTAGATTTAAATTAATTTTATAAAATTTTCATTTTTAATGGATTAATTAATTCGAGTGGAATTAATTCATCCTATAATTTAAGCACTGCTACTTATGTATTTCAGAAATACTTTTAAAAAGATTCAAGAAATTCTAAATGTGCTAATAAAGCACACATAAAATTCTTTAAGACATAATAACCCCTTCTCAACTACAGCCATATTTATTCACCCTTCAAAAGCAAACATCAAAAATCTAAAATCTGCAAAAGAATCCCATTTAAATAACGTAAGTACATAAACAAGACCATTAAAACACCAAAATAAAACTCGGTTCCCTTCTCCATAACCACTCTCCAGGCCAACTTTTATTGGCATTTAAATAATCTCCCTTAAAAAGTTCAACAAATGATTATTTTATTGAGGCATTTAAAAAAAATAAAAAAATGCATTTCACATTTCTTTCGGTCGCCAAAAGAGCGATAAATCGCCAAACGTTTCTATTTCCCACATCGGGACCGATCGACAGCGGCTGCCGAGACTTGACCGAAGAGCGCATGTGCATGGACCGCATAGGTGGCGCTGGCATCTCCAACCCTACGAACCGAACTGAAGTGAAGAGCGTCTGGGAACGAAAGAGAGAGAGAGAAGAGTTCGTTATAAAGCCCAGCTGACCAAAAATAACCTGGCGCTATGCCCTGTGCCTTCCCCCCACCCTCACGTCAGGCCAACTATTGATCAGTATGTGTATGTGTGTGTGCTGAGTAAAGAGGGCTGGCACAGCCAGGAAATAAGCTCCAGTGAAGCCTTTCACTTTTGTCGTCCCTTCAGGCTGTCACGCGTTACCCTCCCCCCTTCTAGAACTTTCTGCAACCCCCCCTTCTCGTTCGAGTGGGCGTACAAGAGCCTGTCAGTAGGAAGGGGGGAGAGAGATGAGAGAAGAACCCCCTCCTCCTTTCCTTTCCATCCATCCACCTTATTCACACATGCATCCATCCATCTCTCCAGGGGGGTGAAGAGGACAGTGGCTCCGTCTGGCGGTAACCATAGGAACGCCCTGGTGTAGTAGAGTGTTAATTTAAGTGAACAGAAATTGAGGGGCTTAGGGCTCTTATCCTGAGAGAGAGGGAGCAGGGTGTGTTCCTTTTTCATTCCACCCCTCTTTGTTGTTCTGGAAGAGTAATTAAAAGTAGCGGGAGGGGATTAAAATTCAATAGGGGGAATAGAGGGGGGTTTGTTTTGGAAATCGAGGGGGTAGGGGTGCTGCCTGAGACATGGACAAGTGGATTGACCAACCGTTGAGTCTAGAAGTTTCTAGAACAAGGGCTAACGTAAAGTTGATTAAAATAAGTACTCGAGTTCAAAAATTATACGTGCGGTGGGCTGATGTATTGAGGTAATATCGTCTGTGATATTAAAATAGTTGAACCCTGGGTGAGAGAGTAACTCATTAATTAAATTATTCTCCGATATTCCTGAGTAAAGTAAACCCTACATTAGTTTTATACTTAATAATTTTGAAGTAATTTAAATCTCCTTTTAAAAAAAATATACAAAGTGAGCATTTTTTTAAAAAAAAAAAAAAAATCTTCACGTATGTTTCTTTTGTTGAATTTTGAAATCAAAGCTTTTGTTTATGCATATGATTTACAACTATTCGTTCAATGTTTTCATTTACTTGTTTATTTACTCATAAAAGATATTTTATAGCAAGAAAAAAAAAATATTCCAAACCTTCAAGAATGAAAACAGTCTTATAAATTTATAAAAATAATGCAGAAATTCTCAAACTGATATGAAAATGTACTCGTAAGACAATCGGGTGTTTTTTAATTAACGTTTGCAAAATTTGTAAGAAAAATAACATTTTTAACGAAGCGCAAAAAAATATGTATATTTGTTATCAAATAAAAATACCACATTTTCGTAATAAATACATTTTAATAAATTTATTAATTTAAAACCGTAATAAATTTACTTTATAACGTATAAAAAATTAATGTAAGAAAATATTTAAGCATTATGTTTACATTAGGGGAAGTTATTTAGATTTTTACAAATAATTCCATTAAATGATAATTTAAAGTAAATAATAGCTACTTTTTTGAAAATCAGAATGCTTAAATTCTATTAATTCCTAATAAAATTTTAAAATTGTAAATGTTTTCAATACTTCCAAAGTTAGAGCTATCAAAAAATAAGTATTAAATGAATTAAATCTATGGAAAAACTTTTGGTTTAAAATATTTTTCTTTTTTAAATTCTCAGTATTTTCTAAGTTTATTATCAGAAAAATGATTCTCTTCAGTTGAATCAGTCAATAATTCTTTTACAAATATTTACCCGTTCAAATGTATGAAGTATATATCCATGACATATTTTAAGAAAAAGTTCTATAAAATGGTATGTAAATAAATCATATTAAATTTTCCTAACATTTATATATGAAACATAAAATAAAAGTATAAAAAACGATGCAAATCATGTTCAGTCGTTTTCCATTTTTTGTCGATCTAATGAAATGTCACTATAAAAACACGTGCTTGTACAGAGTACAAGTCTTTTTGAACGATCGTAGATTTTCATATTTTAATATCATTCTTTAAGGTGAACTCTCTCCTTTCACTACATTCATGTGAAATTCATAAAATATTGCTTGTGGAAATTTTTACTGTATGTAGCTTATATATACGTTATCGAAAACATGTGTTTAAAAATGGGTGAAACTAAAATGTTTAAATAAATTATTTTTACTGTTTAGTAATGTGCAGGATTCAATATGTACCCAATACCTGCTTTTACTTTGTCATAGAATGAATTATTCGATTAAGTTCCAAATCAATGTGAATAATTGAGAGACGAGTAAAATTATTAATTATATTCACGGTGATAAAAGTTTTAAAATTATACTCACATTCAATTTATTTTATTTTAAAAGCAGACGACAAATCTGCATTTGAATACGTTGAAGAAATAGTGGTGTAAGTCTAAATTATTGGTCATTTAAGAATGTATACAATTGGTTTAAAAGAAAAAATTATAATCTGCTGTAAGCTTGCGAAATAAGGCATTTAAAATGAAAATCTCATTATATATATTCATTTTCATATTTTATATTTTCTTAAATTCATATTTTATTTATTTTATTTTTATTTTACATGATTTTGTTTTTTGATTTGTTGGGAAATTGGGTTGACTGAAATTTTCTGAAAGAAAATTCCAATTCGGCTTCGTTAAAATTTCACATCAGTTCTCTCTTACCCAAGGAGACTGAGTACGAAAGACCAAAGCTTCAATTAATTTAGATAAGAAAGAAGACTGTTAAATACAATAATAAGCAATAAGAAGATTTAGATAAAACAAGAAAGTTATTAAGAATTATAAACAAAATACACACTTAGTAAAAAAAAGAAGATTTCAGCAACCAATACCTATGTATATATTTTAAATCTGTAAGGAGACCAATAAAAATAAGATCAGCAAAATGTTAGAGATCAATCCGCAAATCATTACGCAACCAAATTGGACACACACACACACACACACTCACCTAGATAACAATAAACATACAAATATTTTCCCATACATATTTACAGAAAAATTGCAGCTTTATTAAGTCAAAACAAAGCGAAGACAGAAATTGTAGAATAAAGTTCTGGGTTTGTAAAAAAAAAATCAATATAAAAAAATATAAATGTCTTACAAAAGAAAAAATATTTTGAGAACGCATTGGATCATGATCTTAGGACAGAGTACACAATTTATTTGTTGAAATTCAATGTCGTATTAATGTAAAAATGAATTGTTATAATCCGTAAATATGAGCTATTATATTCATACTTTCACTTCAGTTGTTCAATGATGTATTAAAGACAAACAAATAATATTGCAACTCGATCAAATTATTGAGTCACATTTTCAAGCCACGCCATTTTAGGGCACAAGATGGGGGTTCATCCCTTACCACCTTTGGACTGGAAGTCAGGTTGTTTTGGTGATGTATTGGGGTCAAGTTGAAGTTCAATTTAATCCCTAGATACTGATCATGATAAAAGCTTGATTTATAAACTATAGATCACGCAAACTGTTCTTAAAATAGATCCAAATGTATTTTAAACAAGGAAATCAAAATTAGTTATTGGTACATTATAACTTTTTCCCAATGTTTCGATTAGAACATGAACATTCCGAGCATGCGCAGTGTGCCACTCGGAGTTCCACAGTGCGCGCGTGTATATCCCGGCGCTATCAACTAAGCTTACATTTATAAGTTTGGACAAGTCACGACAAGATTAAGGTTCTCTCCAATACGCCACCACGAATTTCCAAGCTCAGTGTTAATCCAATGGAGTTTCCTAAGAAAGAACAGTACTTCTCAAAACTATATTATTGCTTTGAATTCAGAATGAAAATTTTAGATTTTGCATGAAGTAATATAAATTACTTTTAATTGTATGAAATAGTATTCATACAAAAAAATATATAAATAAATAAATAAAAAAAAAAAAAAAAAGAGAGAATGTTTCATCGGGAATACTTTCTTTTTTTACCTTTTCGGAAGGATTTTTTTAAATACTGTACTTTCTCTTTAATATGATGCTTTACCTTTTCGCCCCTGCTAGTACCCCCAGTATTTTTATAAGGGCAGACAAGTCTTATAAATATTATTTTATATCTTCTCCCTTAATTAGAATTATACAAAACTATTAATGCATTTTTGGTAGCTTTAGTTAGCCACCCAAAGGGCTATGGTTTTTAGTTGGATCACTTTTGGAGTACCAGATCACTTTTCAATTTTTTTAACATTTGCTTCAATTTTAATTACATGTCGCTGATATAGTATTCACTTTAATAATTTATCGTTTGCTTTAATATCGGAAAAATTTACTATTGACCATTTCTCAATATTTCACCGTTTACTTTAATTCTTATATTTAACCGAGTAATTTAATAATAATTATAAAAAAAAGCACACCTTAGGTGACTAAATTTGTTCTTTGCAAAATTTTGCGTAGAACTTTTTTATATGCTATGTTTGATACTTTTCCCTCTCCAAACTTCCACACCACGCCCTTGGGAAGACTTTTGACCTCGACTAGATTTAACATGCATCATCCGCGCTACACGGTCTATCGTGGCTCAGGGTTCGAACTCACAATCAACACTGGCTGTGAATCCATGACCATGACGACCAGACTACTGCAATTTTTTTCTCCTGAAAAGACAACGTTGAATAACTTTTATTTTTCGAAAAAAGGGGTGGTAGGCCAAAAATGCTTAGATCATATGCACTGTATGAACTCATGCTTTCTTTTGGTCTTTTTTCCTCTGGAAATTCGTCTTACAAACTTCGTTTTGCAGATTTTTCAGCAAAAGGAAAAGAAAGGGGGGGTGGGAAGAAAAGAAACTCGTAGTTAACAATTTATTGTTGCTTTTAAAATGCAAGTTGTATGTGATAACTTTTAGGAAAAATAATTCATTTTCTAATTCTAATGCATTAATACAAAATGGAAATTTTCATCTCAAATCATATATATTTTTTGATTATAGTTTCTTGTACATAAATTCATGATACTTGTACTAAGAATGATACATTAAAAATCATCAGTGATTACTGTAGGAAATTTTTAGTATCCTCTAATATCATAATTATTCATAAAACTTTAATTTTTATAAATTATATTTTATTCTTCTGATCCATCCTTTTTCTGTCTATAACGTATTCAGTTGCAGGTTCTTTATGTTCCAAAATCCATATATTTAATTAAAACTAATTAACATCATTGAAATAAAATGTAACGGAATGTAATTGAAATAAAATGTAATGGGCTCAAATGTTTAAAGATTTCAGTTTTAATAAAACAATAAACAATTACGATAATATAACTAATAACAAACAACAATAAATTTTTTTAAATAATAAAGCTTAAAAAATAATGCAAAAAGAACAATTAAAAAAATCTTACCGTTCACAAATACCTGATTAAAAAAAAGAAACCTTTTTACGAGTATATGAAGTCTAATATAAATATCTAAAAACGCGTCGATAAAAGGTATGCAAGCTTACCTTTTTAAATGAAAAAGAAGAAAAGAGAAAGACCCTCCCCCCTTCTCTCGAAAACAAGCCCTATCCGATTCCTCCGCTTTCTGAAATCTCCTTTAGCGAAGCTAATGTTAAAATTTTCATTCTGAATCTTCAAGGTCACGAAATTTTGTGTTAGACGATTTAAGATATAAAAATAAAACATCTCTTCTCTTCTCCACCCTCGACCACCCCTTAAAATCGTTTGGCAGAGTCATCTATCACACACCCTGTCAAAGACGGGAAGAGATGAATGGGAGGGTGGTGGGCGTTTTTTTTTTTTATTATTATTATGATTTTTCAAAAGAGAATGAAAACGTCTTTACCGCCAAAGGTTGAAAGGAGTCGTTCGCAGCATTTTATTTATTATTTTTTTTGGGTGAAATCGTTTTCATTGTTACTTTAATTACTATAGCGGTATGTGTCAGAATTGGTATATTGGACTGTCTCACGTTTGAAATTAATTGCAAATTGTGATGTATAAGCCCAGTCATTTCGAAGGCAATAATTTTAGAAATTTATTGATTTTCAAAAAAAAAAAAAAAAAAAAAGTTTATAGTTATCTATTAATTATTATGCCCTGTATTTATTAAAAACATGCTAAAAATTATCAGTACTCGAACGCTAATGCAATATTCATCAAATAAATTTAACAATTGAAAATTTCTAATTATTGGACAGTTTCAAAAAATCGTATTCTTTTATTATGACTTTATTTTTAAGGAAAAAAGTTGAAATATTCAGATATTGACACTAAGACAATGCTTCTAAAACTATTGATGTAATTATTAAAGTGGTTTTCATTTTCAGGAAATTTGGAAAACTTTTTTAGATTTAAAAAGAAACAATATTTACTAATAATATATTTCTATTTCATTAACATACTAAGTGAATCACATTTTTATCTTATCGCTGTTTTCGGTTTGAATCAACATACACACATATGATATATATATATATATATATATATATAAGGAATTTAAACATTAATTAATTAGTAAAAAATGCGAACTTCAGCTTCTTAGTTTTTTAAGGAAACCATCGGTATGCAATTAAGGTTGTTAATTAACATGAATTTAAAAATTTGTTCTAACAATAATTAAACATTCCAAACTCATGGTTGAAATGATATCACATTTGTGCAAATAATATTTTTTGTTCATTTCGATGAGAGGGAGAGGCAATACATTATTAAAATTAAAAATGCAAGACACGCAGCTCCGTTATCTCTACCACAACAGAAGAGAGAGAATTTTTCTTGCCTTCGTTTTTATAGTACGGATTTCTCCAGATTACGGGGTAACTCACGTGATATAAGATGAAGGGATTATGATGGATATTGAAGATGTCTGTCAATCTAGTTAAATTAAAGGATACTTTGGAATTGTATCAGCAAATAAGGATGAACTCTACTTTTAAGTTAGATAATGGGAAAAAATAAGGAAATTAAATTATTTTTAATGTGAAATTATTGCAAATTTAAGTTGAACGATAATTTGCACAAAAACAATTTTCACAACTTTTATTGTACCTAAAATCTACATGTATTCTCTATGCAAATCATTTGTTTTCTTTGTTCCTGAACGTCGTTGGTGTGCTGAGAACTTAAGATGATTGAGGCCCACACAAAGATGAAGCTGAGGTAATAAGGAGTCATTGAGTTTCGAACAGTTGAGGGTTGATTTTAAATCTTTCTTGTGATGAAAGAGAAACTTAAGAGAGGCTATTTTCGTTCTAACGACGAGCTAAAAGCTGCCGTTAAAGCCTGGTGTTGACAAAACCTACCAAAGTTTTTCTCCGACGGGTTTGCCCGACTAGTCAAGCATTGGAGCTAGCGGTGGAAAGGGATGGAGACTATTTCGAATCAGCAATAATGCATTACACAAAAGATACTCGTAGCTTTCACGCACAACAGTTGTGAAAATCGAGTACTAAATTAAAAATTGTGGCCACGAAGGCATTGCTTTTCAATTATAAGCCTTGTTCCCTCTCAACTTACAAATCCAATTTTCCCCCTCTAGATTGCAATTGTTGAATGGAATTTTAATTTTAAAGCGTTAGTAAGATAAAATAATGGATTTTCAAAGTTTATTAATTGTAAGGATATGATATGATAAACACATTACATTAATAATTGGACATGTTTTTATTAGAAAAAGTGTTACGAGTCTGGATGATATTCTTTAGCATGAATGGAAGACAACCATAATGATGATGATACTCATCATTGATTATCATATCTTAAGGACTTCATCAAAGATAGAACCATATCATGTGCATATTTCTTTCAGCTCAATCATGAATGTTTTTTTTTTTGAACACTAAGGGAAACATTATACTAAATTTTTTTTAAAAAAAAATGCTACAAATTAACACCCCTCTATTATTATTTCCTTCTGCGGTTATTATTACTTATTTAGAGAATATCACAAGACAGCGCAGTGAAATGAAGAGAAAGTCATTCCCAGAGGATAATCATTTCATTCAGATCAACAAATTAACCTAATTTGTTCGTAGTAGTTACTCCTCAATGTGTCGTATTTAATATTTATATTAAGTGAAGATTGTAATTCTTATCAACTCTAACAGATTTGAGGCCTTAAATGAATTAAAGTTGAGAGTTCGAGTCTCTAACCCTATCTCGATTCTTCTGGAATTACTCTAAAAGCTCTTTCTCTGCACAGATCTAATACCATTGTTTCATGTGATAATTTCTGCTCACTATCTTTATCACGCACTATATTCCCGATTCAGTATTAAACGCATAACTGTTTATACACGCATTTCATAATTCTTTTCATTACACTTCACTAATTCCAATCCATATAAGTCACGTTTCATCCATTGCTAGGGAATTTCTGTTCAAACAAATTCAAATTAATTCCCCAAAATGTAAGTTAAAGGGGGAAACATGATTTCGAGCCTAATTTATGCAAAACTTTGGTATTATACGAGGTGGGGCTAATAAATAACGAGACTGACGCAGGTACAGAAGAAGTGCGCATGCTCCATACACCAGCGACCGACAGCTGTTTTTTCATATGAAGCCTTCTCTTTTGAATGTAGTGCCTCTCGCTTCTGTAAACAAATCCGTATAGTTGTAGTCTCCGTTCGCATTGGATTTTTTTTTTTTTTTTTTTTCTGTGCCGGGAAAATGATAAATGAGAACGAAATGTTGTGAAATTTCCCATGAAATTTCGAAAAACCGCTGCTGAAACTTATAATTTACTGAAAGAAGTAATTGGCAATGAATGTTTATCGCGTACGCTTGTTTTTGAGTGGTTTAAGAGTTTTCAAGATTGTTTGAGAAGGCGTTGAAGATGATTCACGCCTGAGTCATCCTCCCATCGTCAAAAATGGATGACATTGTCAAAAAAAAATAGGTAATCTGGTTCGACCTGAGTGTCGGTTAAGTATTCATGTAGGAATTGACAAAGAATCCGTGCAGCAAATTCTTTCGCCGGCAATTTCCGGCGTGGAAATGCGCCGGCAATTTCCAATGTGGAAAATGCGCCTACAATTTCCACATTGTCTTTCAAGAGGTATCTCGCCAGTACTCCAGTGTTAGACCATCCGCCTTATTCGCCGGATCTTACGCCATGCGACATCTGTCTGTTCCTTAAAGTGAAATCTGCGTTAAGAGGAACAAGATTTGAGTCCATTGAAGCTATGAAAAATAAAGGGGCACGCGTTCTGAAGGAGCTGACAGGAAACATCCAGCATTTTTTCGAACAATGGTATATTTGCATGGAGAGTTGCAGGGATAGAGAAGGGGTGTATATTGAAAGTGATAATAAGTAAATATGTATGAGATCAAAGTAACATGTTTTAAAGCAACAGTCTGGGTATTTAATAGCCACTCCTCCTAATAATATCAAAATTACTAAGATAATATTTAAAAACTGTTACAATATAGAATCGGTCTATTTTACAATACCTAAATTTGATTCTCGGGGAAGCGAGATTGCCATTTCTTGGCAAGTGACTCTGTATTCTGTAAGATAAACTATTGGAACATTCACTTTTCGCGTTAAGAAAAAATACTTGAAATTTGAAAAAAATTCGCTTACCAGCTGAATTTTTTTTTTTTTTTTAAATTAATTTGGGCTTTTATTTTATAAAAATCTGGATAAAGTTTGAAACAAGCCTTATTCTCAAAAGTTCTAAACGATAATTGCAACTGCATAATTTTATGCAAGAACTACTTATGGCAACACATGAAATTTCCTTACTATAGTAAAAATATACTTAAGTACACACTTGTTTTATTCTGAAAAAAAAAAAAAAAAAAAAAAATGCTACGATTTACACTTTTTTTAAATTGAAAATTGCTAAGAAAAGTAATGTTTAAAAATTTCCTTGCCTTGTAACATTAATTTTTGATCGAAAAATATTTTTAAACAGTTTACACTCAGATCGCTTATATCTAACCACCTGGAAATAATAATTATTATTATTCTCACAATTATAATAATAATTATTAGTTTAAATTTTAGACACAAAATTTGTAACGTTAGTTTCATTTTTGAATAAACTAATTAATATTATATGCCGGTTAGTTCAAGTAGCTAAAAAAAATATTTCAAAACCATTTAAATGTATCAGGCACTTGAAACTGAAAAAATTTGGAACGAAAAATAATAAATTTCTTTTTAAGCTTTATTTATAAAAACAAGCTTATACTAAAATTGTATCAAATTTATTCTAAAATAATACAACTCCCTTTCAGAGAAAAAAAAATTTCAAATAAATAAATAAAAGCGGGTAAAATAAAACAAAACAAAAAAAACGATAGCAAAATATGATAAAACTAGATAATATTCTTGAGAATAAAAAGTATGAACAATAAAAGGAGAAACATAAAATAATAGACATTTATTTTGAGCAATAATATATAATTTCCTATAAAGTACCTGAATTATTTTGCCCATTTATCATGAACATTTATAACAAATTAAAATCTCTAACGCTGAATGATAAAAATAAAAATAAAATAAATAAAAAAAAAAAACAATTTGCTTGAAATAAAATTCCTGCGATAAACAAATTAAAATAAAAACGAAACTAGTCGACTCACCATCAAAACCAATTTAGAAATGGAGGAAAAATTCATATTTATTTTAAAATAGAATTTGACTTCTATGTTATGAAATTACAATAGTTTATGTTATATTTTACGATTGAAAATGTTTATATCTTAATTAAAATAACAAAAGAAGTAAAAGAAACCAACCAAGAGACAAATATTTCTGATTAAATAAAGTGTGAAAAAATAAATGGACTATATTTAAGAATATATTTTGTGCATAAAATGGTAGAAAGAAAAGAGAAAAATGATACAAAATGCTTCGCAACATATTTCATGTCTTATAAAACAGTTTATTTTAAAGTTATATTTTATAAAGCAGTTATTTAAACTTAATTATAAGTATAATCAAGCACGATATAATAGCAAATTTAGAAGAATTTTTAAAGAGAGAAATGAATGAGAACAATTTTAATAATGAAAAAAACATAATCATGCATATAATTGAGGGTAACAAGGATATACAAACATAAATTTAAAAAAAAAAAAGGAAATTGAAGGTGAAATCACTTTAACAGAATATACTGAAAATAGGGGTGGGGGTGAACTTTATCAAAATTATTTTTTAACAGGAACATTCGGAAATTCAATTTAAACAACTTGTAACTTAAAAAATTAATTTAGTTCACGAAAATATGAAATAAATAATAATAATAAGTTATTATTTAACCAACCGATTGTCTAACAAAAGATTAACAATGAGATTGAACAATAGAAACATATATATTTTTCTGAAACTCTCGTATTATGTTTGGGTTTTCCCCTTTTCTACACAAAAATAGACACATCTAATTCAAAAAAAAGTGATTCGTTTTTATAGTTGTAACGTTTACTGTTTCATCCAAAATGTATTATTTTAATGCAAAAAATTTAAAAAATTAATGTACAAATGAAATAAGGATTAATCAGTTAAAAATCTAGTTTATTGTAATTTGAATATTCAAATAATTATTCAAGTATTCTAATAACGAATTTTATTCACTTAGAAATAGATTTATACTAATTTTCTGTAACTATTTGTTGAATCAAATATAATAATTAAATACAACTCCAATAGAAATAATTGAATTCAATTGTTCCTATAGTCTCTCCGGATGTTTAGAAGAGATTAAAAAACTTCAGAATATGAGTTAATTAAAATTGGTTGCAAAATTAATCAACAAAAGAAATTCAAAAATCAAGTTTTATCTTCTCAATAAATTCCCAAATAAAAAACTGGTATGACTTATGATGGCTATTGATAAATATGTATTTTTATTGCATTTAAAAATCGTTGCTACTTAAAATCAAATGATAAATAAAGTTTAAAAAAATTAAATAAAGTCTAAATAATTATAAAAGAGAAGATGAAGAAAAGAAACTCTATCAAAGCATTTTAAAAGAAATATGATTGTTAACTCTTATTTGTTTAAAAATAATTTGTGATTGTTAACTACTTACATGAATTCTTAAGAAATGAATTATAATTTAATAACAAAACGTGAACGATAATTATGAACTCGTTAATTACAATAACCAATTACGATGCAACCATATATTATTTTTTAACAAGATCAAATTGCTAATTATAAAAAAATGAAACTGTTCCAAATAAATAAAACAAATAAAAGGAGAGGAAATAAAAAGTTTGTCGTGAACATGTATTTGCCATTCAAAATCAATTACTAGTATATAAAAAAGTAATAGATAAATTAAAATGAATTGGAAGTCAAATAAGAAATAATAAGAAAGAAAGAAAAAATTCACACAAAGAATTATTGACTTTTATTTACTTTGAAATTATTTATGGATATTTAATTGTAAACTGTCTCGTAAAACTGAAAACTAATTATAATATAAATAAAAAATATTAATAAATGAAAATGTAACCATTTATTTAATGTAACAGTTTAATCTTTGTTGCCCAGATTAATATAAAACTTAGCTGCGAATAAATAACAATGCTGTATTTAAAAACAGAATAAATAAAGAGAAGAAAAAATATTTGCCTTAAACTGCCATATAAAATCTTTAAATAAGAAATCAAAATCACTTATGACGCGGTTAACTGTTAACACGTGTTTACCGTTCCATTCAAAATGAATTACTACAATCTAAAACCAAACGATAAATAAATAACGATAAAAAAATGCGCAAAAACCCAAACAAGGAATTACGGACCATAGCAACGTAAGGCTATCGTAAAAAGAAGTAGCAGACGATCATAAAAATAAAATGATTGCCCATTGACTCCGTTTCATGTTGAATGAATATTTATCGAAGCAGCAACAACAAAACGCTTCACGCAAGCTAATAAATTTATTCTCTGTCAGCCATTCATTTAAATTCAATTGTGGAGTTCGGGCCAGGAACGAATTAAACTAATTACGCCGGTTTTTAACCCGACTACCATAAACTTTAAATTAGCAAATGTGGTTACTTTTAATGACTAAGGATTGAATAAAATTGTTTTAAAAGGAAGAAGCGATACAATTTCCGATGGCGCATGCGCAGAAATGAGGAAAAATTCGAAGCACATAGGACATTGACTTGCAAATCAATAAGAGAGAATATTTTTCTTGCTTTGTCCGTATCATTTTTTTTTTTTTTACTATTCATGCTCATTTTTTTTTACTTGTTTTCTAAAAATGTTATTCGAAGGAGAAAAAAACTGCAGACGATTTTCAAAGGGGGAAAAAAAATTAACATTTATTTGTGATACGATCATACCGTTCTCATGAAATTTAACACGGAAATATGGGTTCTCTCATCTACTGAGAAAAAAATATGTGTGTGTGTGTGTTAGAACAGAACAAGAAAAAAGAATTTTTGAATATTTATTCTCGAATGTTTATTTTGTAAATGATATATTTTACGTCTTCGTATTGAGCTCATAGAAAAGTTGATATTCGTTTCGTTCTGTTGAATGTCGAAAGTTATTTATTTTAATATTTTCTATTTACCTACTGAGAGTAGAAATTTTTAATATGCTTTTTTTTATTACTTTAACATCTCTATTTATTGAAAGAATATTGTTAGAAAGAGAATTCAGCATTAAAATTCGTTTCCATTTTACATTTTTCCGGGTTAAGTTTCGTTTGAAATTATGGAATGGAATTTGCAAGCCATTCTCAGAATTTAAATACCATATATTTAATTATTAATAGAAATTTCTTATTGTCAACTAAATATTAAAAACGTCTTACAAAATTCAGTACATATAGAGATTTATTTGATATTATTAATTCATATTGAATGCGGCGACAAATAGTGAAGAGTATTTAAAAAATAGGATACTACAACGATGATGCATTTGTTATAAAGAAAATAAGGCAATTTTCTTGGAAACTTCAATTTCTGCTTTTCTTTTTTTGTTTTTATGTAATTAATTTATATAAAACACGATGGAATGTTTTACTTAAGGAATATTTTATGTAAGTTAAATTTTTTGGTTTTACGTAAGTATATATTTAATAATTTCTTATATTTTTTAGTGTTCGAATTATTTTGTTATTTGAGTTGATACATGAATATTGAATTATTTTTAACTAAAGCAAAATTTTACTTTGTAACTGTTGTTTGTTCAGTAGAACTTCGTTAAGTTGAACCACTTTAACTCGGTTAGATCCAAGCGATTTTTTTTAAAAAAATTTGATCAGCAATCTTCAAATTTTCATAAAATTATTTATTTATTTCATTCACGCATTTTGAAAAATTATTTTCGTAATTGAAATCTTACAGCTTTGCTTGAATAAATGGATAGAGTGATGAAAAGGTCTCTCTCTCTTTTTAGAAATATGTTGTGCAATGTTTATAAAATCTTAGTTACACCTATTATCACCAGGCACAACTGGCATACGGTGAAACATTATCCAAATAGAAAATGCCCTTACACAACTTTAAGCGCACTTCTTTATTCACACAGTAGTCGGCTTCATTTTATGAAAGATGATTTTTTATAAGTATGGTTATTTTATTTTATTTTTCCACCATTCTCCGGTAAACACGGATTTTCGATATCCTGGACCTGTTTTATTCACACTTATACCGACTTTACGACATGTTATTGTAAAATGTACTATTATCAGCAAAAAAAAAAAAAAAAAAAAAAAATTCTTCAGTCTTGCATGTATGTTTAAATTTATAGAATTATTAGATAATAAGAGTGTTATTGTTTTAGTTAACCACAAAATGTTGTAGCTGATCGCTTTTCAAAATTTTATCGTGTTTTTTGTATGCAAATTTGTTGCCTGCATTAACCAGTAATAAATTTAATTTTCAAAAGCATATAGATAAATTTCTCCTAAAATTTTTTATTGGATTGAAATAAAATATGTATAAATTTTTTTACTTTCATTTTTCTGCCGCAATAATTACATTTAGCTTAAAATATATTCAACTGAATAATTTATCGTTTGCTTAAATTTTAATTATATTTAGCTTAAAATACATTTAATTTAATAATATATCATTTGCTTTAATTTAAATATCTGAAAATAATATTATTGTCCACCTCAATATTTAATCGTTTATTTTAATTGTAATACATAATTGAGCAATTTAATAATTATTTTTAAGCAAAATTTGCACCTTTGATGGCTAAATCTTTTGTTATTTTATTATTTTTTTTTGCAAACTTTGTACAGAACAATTCGTAATTTGTTATTTTATTACAAATATTTCTGTTTTAATTTACAACTATGTATTTTTAATCACTATAATAATATTTTAATGATGTTAGTAAGCTTTTTAATAATACAAGCAAAAAGTAATGTCATCTTTCTCTCTTTATAAATCTAAAATACAAAAATTATGAATGAGACTATTTATGTTTCTCTTTTGTTATTATTATTATTATTATTAATTTTTTTATTGCTTTTTTAATTTCTCTCTTTAAATTTTTAAATTTTACTATTTTTATTAAATATTTTCTTATATTTTTTATACGCTTTTTTGAATAAATAAGTTTTTTTCACTTTAGATTGCGGAACATTTTAAATTTTGCTTTCGAAATTTTTCATTCTGTTAAAGAAGTTATTTATAAGTTAATATTTGGCATAAAATTTCAATATTGCCATTTTTATATCTTTTATATATATATTTTTGTTAAGTAATTTTAAGTAATTAAATTTTTCGATTGCTTTAAATCAATCAATTTACTTGTGTGGTTTAATTTAAATCAGTGGAACAGTTTTTTTTTCTTTTTTTTTTTACTTTGGCGGAAAATTCTTTCGTGAAGTAAAGAAGATACGTTCGTACGTGTTCGTATACAATTATGTAGTGTTTCTATATTTGTAAATACTTTTTAATAGTAGTGCTTGTTTTATTTTATTGGAATTTGCTTAAAAAAATTTCGGATTCGGTAATTAATTTCTTTTTGCCATTGCTTTTGGCTTCTTTAAAAAGCTTAAACATTTTATTTATAAATGACGTGTCATTGGTAAATGTTTTATTTTGCATTATTGATTAACTTTGTGTTTATTTTTCGGTTTAATCAAAATTATTCTTTTTAGTTAAGGTTTTTACTCGTTGTAATAATATTTTAAATGATTATATAAATGTAAATTGGCTTTTCATAGTGAAATTGAAGATGCTTATTATGTTTAACTTCTTTTTACTGTGGTTGAATTTTTGAATTTGCTGATTTTTCGTTTATTACCATTTATTTTTATAATGTAATTCATTGAAGTGTGATGATTTGATCAACAATTATCGGTATAAACACACATTATTCCATTCCAAAGTATGGAACAGTATTAATAACATTATTTCTATTTTTCTAAATTTCGCTTTTCTATCACTCTGCTTTATTTTAAATTCTTTGGTTGTTAAATAATTTATTTTGAATGTTTGGATTTTATGTTTTAAATTTCAGATTGTTTGATTGTGCTTTAGTAAATTTTTAAATTGATTTTCAAAAATATTATTTTGATTATTAATGATTTCCTTAAATATTTAGTTTTTTTTTCTCATAATTGAGATTTGCTTAAGTACTATATATATATATATATATATATATATATACTAGAAAGAAATTTAAAAACTTTTGGAAGAAGTCACCCAAATTTGCTGTTAATAGGGCAATATATTTTACAGCGATCTTTTGTACATAATACCTTAATTCATTTTTATATCTATGCCTTTACACAATTGTATCAGTAAAAAATGTCGTATATATGATAAACAAATTTAAAACGTGAAATTTATAATAATATTAATTTTCGAAACAATATATAAGTAAGAAAAATGTTTTTTTTTAAAAAAAAATTAACACACTTTTTTAAACTTTCACTCATTAAAACTTGAACGATTAAGAAAGTTTATAAAATCTTAATGAAATATGAGTCAAGAATTTATAAGTACACCAATCCTCCGAATAATAATGAACAATTTATGAATTCATTGCTACGAAAAGTAAATGCTGCCAAGCAAAACGCTCGAAATGGAAAAAAAAAAAAAAAATACCGAAGAGTTGTACATATTGTTTGCAGAAGTAAATGAAAATACTCCTAATGTTTTGTGTGAGTGTTTTTTTTTAAAAAAAAGTATAAGGTAATAATTTATGCGCCTTTTACGTGGAATTTTAAGTGATTTAAGTTCGTATGCATATCTAACATAATGGAAATAAGCAATTTTGAAAGTTAATTCATTGAGCTATATGTATGTGAGTGGGTAGATAAATCGTCATTTGTTTTATTATTTATATTTTAATATAATACATTTTTTACTTTCAAATAATTTCTATTTTTTCTCAAAATTCTAATCGTATTAAGAGAAACTAATTAAAATTAATGTAATCGCGCGTTGCTTTCAAGCACGCCACCTACCGGTCGCTGGAAGGATGATGACGGCTGGAACGCCAGTAACCTGGAGTCCATGCTATACAGTTAACCAGTAAACATGACATTCCACCTTGAGAGTTATGTAACTGTTTATTAGTATGTAAATCCTTAAATGTTAATGCCTAATTATTTTGTTGTTGATTATTGTGTCCCTGATTGTGATACCTAAATAAAAGTAATTAAATAGCAAGTAATATCCTGTTTATTCAGATTGTATTCTCTTACTAAATCACTGTTAACCTTAACATAAATCTTAGTATGACTCCCATGGTTATCTCTGTAAATCCTTTTAAATTACAGTATTAGAGAACTTACGTTTCATGCGAAATCGAAACTTATAAAAGCATTATTTTTTTAAAAAAGCATACAAATAAATAAATAATAATGCGCATATTAACCGCCCATGCTCGCAATCATATCAAGGATTTCATAGTAAAGAGATTTTTTTTTTTTTTAAATCCAGCATTCGATGGCTCGGCATGTTCTATGATCTGTCACCATTCGCTATCGGACTTTTTCGTTTGTATGAAATCAGGAATGTGTTGATTTCAACTACCAGGTTGCGACTCAGCGCTTCTCGCATTTTTGCCCAATATACATCGCAACTGTCCGTTTTCATTTGAGTCCAGTGCTCCACGTTTTCTAGTGGCTTTACATATCACCCTTGCACAATATTACAACTGTGTACGTACAAGGAAACGTTCTCGAAGTTTAAAAGCTATTCTTCAAATGCTAATAAAACTAATATGAAAGTCGATAACCAGGCAAAATCGTCAATCCGATTCGATAGTGGTCCATGCCGCAATAGAGATCCCTCACTGTAGATTCAATAGCTTACCAAATATAATAAAAAATAAACATATTAACATGATTGTAAACGAGGTTTCAAATATTTTTATTATTTCCAGTAGGGATTAGCATTTGGTTACATTTTAAATAACATACATTCGAATTTCATTTATATCTTATGAATATATTATAGAACATTTTGAAAAGAGAGCTAACAGTTTTTTTTTAAGTGAGTTGAGTTAAGCGAGTGTATGATATATTTTTAAACGCAGGAATTCTCGTTTTTTTTTTTGTTCGCATCATGTAAAAATTCTAAGATGTAAGAATGAATGGCACACGCCTCTCTGTAATTACTATTATAATACTCCTCGCTAATACTTTGTGCACAGGGATTTTGACTAGTTCAAAACATTGTGTAATTTAAATCAAAGTGTTTCTCTTAAAATTTTGATTTAAAACAATTTTGCCCTCATAGATTAAATAAAAAGAAAATCGAAAACCTATTCAAGTTATTTCAAAAATTACATATTACCTCAACAGTTCTATATGTGGTGCTTGTAATATACTATTCTTTCCTAAAAATATAAAATCTGTACAAATACCAACAATTACCAATATTCATGGATATATAGCCTTGTATTATTGAAAATAAAACAAACTGCAATTAAAATGTTTAAAAACGTATCTAAAATGAATCATATCAAATACATTAAAAAAAAATTTTGAAAGAGAAGAACCCCCTTCCTCCTTTTTAAATAAAATTTGCAAGAGTAGAAACTTCAACGCATATTTAAAACAGTCGAGTCCAACATACTCGCTAATACGGTCTGAAAAGCCCTTTTTTTTGTAAGAAGATATAAAATAAAACACACCAATAAAAGAAGAAAAAAGGAAATGTTTTGTTTGCTGCAACAACGAATTCTAACGAATAAAAGGAAAAGAGAAAGTTAAGAACTGGGACTACAAAAATGTTTTTCGCTTTTCTACATTTTTTTTGTTAGGTAATTTTTTTTTTAATTCTGTCGCTTGCGTTTGCAGTTTGTATCGTGCTCTTTTCTTTAAAGTCGAGAAAGCAGGCGAGTTTAAATTTTAAGCAAAGTAATTTTAGCTAATTACTGAAGTAATTCTAAGCCTTTTTTCATTCGTTTTTCACAACGCAAATACAAAGTGAAGTAAAAAAAAAATACAAACACCAAGCGACGTTTTGTAACCGGTGCTTGTGCGTTAGGATGAAGCAGGACAAGAAAAAAAAAAAAAAAAATCAAAACACATACGTGAAAAAAATCGTTTGCCTTTTTTTTATTTAATTTTTTTTCCAGTCATCAAAATGGCAACGTGAGCAAACGATTCTAAGATCTAAAGGAAAATGTTAAATGCTGAGCGAAAACATTTATCTATAAGTTTAATTTCTTTCGAAATAATTTCAAGAGGAAAAAAAACCCGAATAAATAGAAAAGCTTTTAATAAAATAGAATACAAAAAAAAGAGAATAAAGGGCAAAAATCATCTTATTCGAAAAAGCAGAAATTCCAATTTTTATTTTATTCAAGTTCTGCAAAAAGCTCTCAGCATTCGAAAAGACTAAACACTAGAATTTAATGAATCATACTAAATGAACACTACCTCTTTTTCTTAAAGATCGGCAAAAAATATTTAAAATGAATTAGAAGAAAGTTAATCGAGAGCTAGTACAAAAGATATATACAACTAATAAATAGTTCTCATCTACTAAATTTTAATGATCAAGTCTAAATAAAATTCTGCTCATGTTATTGTTTCAAAGGTAAATATTTTATGATACAATTTTACAAGTACAGGACTTATTTATTTCTATTTTTCGATGTACAAAAGCATTTATTTGTTTACGTTAAGATAACTAAAATATGCTTTAAATTTCAATTATTGTTATTATTATTTTGTTGTTAAATATATGTGCTTCTCGGAATCATTGATTCATCATTTTTGAAAATTCAATAAATAGAACATTCAAGAATTTAATTTTAAAACTGTTAATAAATGTGCCTTAGACAAAAACATCTTTATTTGTGTTGTTCACAAGAAGTGTTTTTTAGGATTATGGATTTACACTTTCCTCAAATTCTACTCTATTTACAGCACTGATATTTCGCACATTATGAAATGAGGCTATTTTCTACATAGAGAACATAATTATTTTTAAAATAAACACTCAAAAACTACAGTATTAGGACAACATTTGTATAAAAATTATGGGAAAATTGAATCATAAGTTTTGTAGAAATTTAAATTTTATTATTAACTAGATTTCTTAAAACTATAGTCAATTTCAGTGTGTAAAATGTTGTGTTTTTACATACTCTGCAAATATTCAAAAACATAAATGCACTAGATTTAATGTAAGTCATACTTAAAAGTAAATATGACTTACAAATGTAAATACAGCTATTAATTATTAAAAAAAATTACTCAAGTATAATTGTTTATGTATGTAAAAATAATTTTCTTCGTATAAGTAGATACTTAAATATACTAATATATCATTGTTGGAATATGATTTCACTAGGTTTTAATTAAAAAAGTGAGGATTATTTGAATTTGTACAAAATAGGCTCATTTTTTTTCTTGTCGAAGGTTAGTTACCTTATGGCTTCTTTCTATCCGCCATTTTTATTTCGTAGACGTAATGTTAATCCTATGGAATTACGACCTTGATTCTCACATATTTACTATTTGATCTATTTGAATGTAATAAAGTGCGCCTGAAAGAGCAAAAAATAATGAAGGCTTCTACAGTATTACTTTTTTTTCCGATTCTTAAAAATATTTTTATCCCTATTTTAATGATTCGTTTGTAAGTTTTCTGGTCTTTAAAAAATATTTTTAAATATTTTTTTAAAATCGGAGGGGAAAAGTAATTCCACAGAAGTCTTAATTATTTTTTGCTCTTTCAGATGCTTTTTATTCCATTCAAATAAATAAAATAGTAAATATTTGAGAGCAAAAGTATAGAAATTCCATAGGGTTAACATTACGTTCACGAAATCAAAATGGCGGATAGACGGGGAGCCTTACCATAAAGTACAACGTACTTTCTTAACTATTTTTCTGATCATTACTTTGACACAAACAAAAATAAACTTGATTTATTAAATTGTTTTTTAAATGAAAAAAGAAAAGATTTTTTACCTAAATAGTAAACTTTTTAGAGAATTCTAAAAGAAAGTAATTTAGAACGAAATGACTAAGATAAAAATTAATTTTGAATTGATTACAATATATAACATAAAACTTCAACAAAACCAGTTTCAGAAATAATATGGATTCATCACATTATCTCAAAATTGCTTAAGAAAAATTTTAAATTATCATATAAAGTATTTCTATTGTGGTAAAAGTACCAAACAGATAAAAATACTTTTTAATAATTTCAGTCTTAAAATACATTATTGTTTGAAAAAATGATTTGCATTTTATTTAACGTGATTGAGGCATTAACACTGACAATACAGAGTGTTTCGAAACTCACGGACAAAAATTTAAAAGGGTGATAGAAAGCATCTAAACAAGTAATTTTCAACCCACAATGCTGACGGAGAGTAAGCGGTGAACCGCTAGACGGCTCTGTAATGGAAATCATAAAGTGCGAGTTTTCTTATACATCGTCCTTTTTTCAGTGGATTTCAAGAGGCATTGTCTTTTCATGATTACTGCACGTCGCAATGTTTTCTGAAATCCACGATAGAAATAACGATGTGTATGAAAACTCGCGCTTTATGATTTCCATTTCAGCGCCGTCTATTGGCACACCGCTAACGGTTATTTCGTCCTTCTGCATTGTTCGGTGAAAATTGCTCGTTTAGATGTTTTCTATCACCCCTTTAATATTTTCCCATGAGTTTCGGAACAGCCTGTATATAAGGTAATATGTATTTCTCAGCATGAAAGAAAGGGTTACATTTTAGCAGAATGAAATGAAAATGGAACAAAATAATGTGGGTAGATTTGTCACATTTGCAGTAAATTATATACTTTTCTAATGCATTTTTTTCACTTGCTTGTTCAAATTGTCCTGAAATGCAATGTTTCCACAAACTCCTCTATAATTAAAAGTTTTAATTTAAAATCGCGTTTAATTCATGCGATGTATGGTTCTAAAAAATTTTTGGTTTAAATTCTCATCATTTGTTTTTTTTAAAGCAATTACTGATTGAGAGATATATAAAAGAGAATTTATATTCATGAACGCTCAAAGAGAAGAAAAAAATTCGCTGAAGCTGTCATAATTTTAACTGGAAATATGTGTGTTCGCTATAAATATAAGAGAAACATTTTAATTATGAAGTCTCTTTAGCAGACGATTATTGTATTTTTTTCAAAAGTCTCGCAGCGATTAATGTTTACATTAAATCGTTCTCATATATTATAAACTATTTGAAAATATTAAACTAATTTCAATTGTAATGAAACCTTATTCCTAACTTTTTTAGTTTAGGTAACTTTTAATAGAACTAATTTTGTCACGCTTTATTTCCAAGTATGTGCTATTTTAAATATTAATTATTTTTCTTTAAGACGTTTGCTACATTACGATGATTTTACTTTCAGCTACGGCATAACATGGCATCCTCTCTTTTGAAGTTGCACGCCATTTAGCGGAGCTGAACCACGTGAAATCTATCTAGGCTCCAAATCCCCCCTTGGGGTGGTGTAGAAGTTTGGAGAGGGAGTTGTCAGCTCAGATCACTTGATCAAGAGATGATTTTGAGTCTTGATCACTTGTCACTTGATCAAGACTCAAAATTATGAGGTCCGTCGCCAATAACCCTTGTGTTGCTTCTAAGTGCTATGTTAATAATCAATCAATCCCTTTGACATTTCTTTCTCCATTTGGAGGAGATCTTAAATTTATATTAGTTCTATGTAATCAATATTTAAGTTCAAATACTTAAACTATACATTAAATGCCGAAAACCAAATTATCTTCTATTTCAGATAATTATCACAAATTATTATTTTTTTTCTTCTGAATTATTTACATTTAAATGGCTTTGCTAAAATTCATTAATTCATAAGTTCAAAAAAAGTAAAGATTAACAAATATGAATAAAAATGTTAATTAATAGTACATAAATGCTAATAAAATGATTATATTTACAAATCGTTAATACAAAAACACGACGACAATTTAAAATGTTTGGGGGAGAAATGAAAGTAGAAATAAATAATAATTTATTTCTAAATAATTTCATCACTTTTCATCTGAAACAGATTCAAACTTCATGAGCATTATATATAAACGTGACAAGATTCAAATGTTGTTCAAGAATAAAAATGCAGTCTTACGAAGGAAAGCACAGTGCCTGAAATACGCTTTGCGCCATAGATTACAATGATTTGCGATTCACAGGTTAAAAACCTGAGCTCTTCGAAAAACCAGAAACGAAATTCAATCGCATACCTCCCAACGACTACAAGATGCCGTCACACTGAACAAGTCTTACACTCTCTCACGTATAACCTTAAAAAGAACAGGATCTACAAGCCAGTAAAAAAATAAAAAAGTAAAAGGAAGACAGAAGCCTTTTTAGAAGAGAGCAAAAACTTTCCTGCAGAAGGTCTAAAATCCCATTCGAGCCGTCGCGAAGATAAAAACAAAACTGAAGTGAAGTGAGCCAATCCTTCAACCTTCCCTCCATCTGCATAAAGTGGACTTTTGCCCGCACTTTCTCCATCGTCTTTGGACAACTCCAGCCGAAAAAAGAAGAAGAAAAAGAGAACAGAGCATGGAAAGGAACAAAAAAGAAGAAAGTGGAAGAAGACTTCGGATGAGAAGAAAATGGGGCCGACTGGGGCCCTGGGGCCTTCCGCCCCCATTAATCACGACCAGCTGTGGGTGACGCGGCCCTCATTTGCATAACTTCTCGTCTGCTCCAGCCCCCTTCCCACTCCCTACCGTTCTTCTTCACCCACTGTCACAGGAATCCTCTTTGGGGCCAATGGAAAAATCGAATTTGAGCGTCAACCCCTCTCACCACCCTAACTTCTTCCCAAAGTTCTGTCTTCGCAGGGGTCGACCATTCTTCGCAGTTTTCTTGAAAACGATTTCTAGAAGGAGGTAATTACAAGTTTTGTCATCCTAAAATTAAATAGGATTAGTTAGAGGGTAGAAGGAAAGAGGATAAAAAAAAAAGGAAAGAAGTTTGGAAAGTGTGTTGGGGTGGATTTTCGAAAAGGCCCCGGGCTGGAGACGTCATTTGATGTTGAAACATGTCGCCGAGACGGAAGCGCCGTAAACATTGTAAAAGAAATCGATTTTCTAGGGTGGTGAAAAAAATAATAATAAAGCGCTTTGGAAGACATAAGGAAAATTGCTCAAAATAATTAATTAATTAATCATTTTACCTCAGAGGAATTAAAAGGAAGTTGGAGAATTAAACCTTTATGCATACTTTTATATTTGTCAATGTTCTGTAATAAAAGTGGAGATATTTATTTGATTTTGTTAAATCAAATCAATAGCCCCACATTATCGTACATATATCCAATAAGTTATAGATTGTAATACCATTATTTCTGAAATCGGGGCAAAACATTCAACTTTGCAGGAAATGGCGTAGCTAGAAGTTTCGGGATTTATTTCTGCCGTAATGAGATGTGTTACATATCAATAACAACCATATATAGCTCTGGGAGCTAGGATAGAAAAATACAGTTAAACGTCCATATTTGGAACTTCTATACAGGGTATTTGGAAACTCATGGGCAAAAATTTAAGGGATGAAAGAAAACATCTAAATAAGCAATTATCACCATACAATGCATAAGGGGAGACATAGGACAATTGTCTGTATTGAACCTTTTCGTATTTTAGGACAAGCTGCATTCTAGAGTTCTTATTGTGTGTTGTTGGGGGGTAAATCCTACACGCGCGGTTCATTTTTCGAAATTACTTCAGCCTCCTATAATTTTAATTTTTCTAATTCAATTTTGCTCTTCAATCTCCTACAACTTATTTATTTCTAGCATATACACTTATTTTGATTCTTTTCTTCATCTCTCTAACAGCTTTATTTTTTCTACTATCGATTATACGACTTAAAACTATCTTCGCGAATTCTTCTTCATAATTTGGAATACTTCATAATTGTTATTTCAGATACCATCAAGTTAGACTGTACATCCTAATACCCTGTTCTTCAGGAATATGTATAAGGTCTTGCTTTGTGGCATCAGTCAGAAAACTTCAGATTTTTTTTTTAAAAAAAATCTTATATAGGTATACATGTTGTTTTGAAAATCATGAGCAGAACTTTAAGGGGTGACAGAAAACATTAAAACAAGCAATTTTCGCCTTATAATACACAGGTGGAGAGCAAGTGGTGTACCGCAAGATGGTGCTGTAATGGAAAGCATAAAGAGCGAATTTTCTTACACGTCGTCATTTCTATCGTGTACTTCAGGTGGTATGGCCTTTTTCCGATTAATGTACGCCGCCAAACCTCCGAGAATCCACTTGTCATGCGAACTTTGAATTTTCACTATAAAAAAGTTTCTATACATCGAACAATTTTAGAATTCGAACAGTTTTTACTCGTGGTTGAGACCTTATTTGTGCTAAGATGGTGATGACAAGGAAGATGTGTTATCAGAAAAGCAATGAAAAAAAGTAAGGGAAACATTCCGAACTGTCCGACATGGCTTAATATTTATTCATAACGTCCCTGAAGAAATTAACTCTCTGAATAAAGGTTAACAGTACTTAGAAATGGCTTCAGTAAAGAATTATGTTTAAAAAGACATTAAAAACTACTTTATCGAAAAATATCGTTTTTTTTTGTATACAAACATATAATTAGCATTATTTGCAAATTTGTAATTTACGTATATATATTTGTACATTGTTTAAAATAAATTTCTTTTACAGTTTAATGTTTTGAGTTTTTTTTTTATTCCTAAAAAGTAAGCTATACATAATTGTTTTTAGTAATAGAAACTGAGGAAAACTTTTAAGTATCTATTACTATACATAGAAATTTCTATGTTCCCAATTTTTCCTTGGAGACTTTAAGTCCATTACATAGATGTTCGGCTGTACCAATTTAGAAATTTTCCGCGCCAAATGAGAAATTCATCGCCAATATCTTGAGTAGTTGTAAAGAGACATTAATTCAAGCAACCCAAACAAACTTGGGAGCCAGTCTGACTCGAACGTGGTATTCATGCCTTAAATTTCCCCAGAAACAGAATCACACATTTAATAATTACAAGAAAAATTCGAAGCTTAGGAATTTAAAATTTTCAACTTTGGAAGTGTTCATAGCATTTTTGTTTCGTTGCACAATTAGAAAAGAAAAATCTTCGCAATAAAAGCGTTTAATTGATAAGCAATCGTGCTTTCTTTTTAATCGAAGTCACGTGATTAATTGGTACATTTTAGACCCTATTTGACGTAAAAGATTCTTTTAATGAAGAATTTTACTCCGAAAACTGATTTTCTCAGATTTCTTGGGAAGAAATATATTATTTTATATACAGAATGCTTTTAATAACAAATTTTACTCAGAAAACTAATTTTCCCTGATTTTTTGAGAAGATAAATTTTATTTGACTAACACAAAATGTTTTTAATATATACATTTTTTTCAAAATATTTTTACTCAGAAAATTGATTTTTCTAGGTTTTTTTTAAGTAGAACCAAATTTCTTTTATTATGGCATAAAGAGTTATTCCGCAATTTTTATTAGATACAATTATTCCAGAATTTTTTTTTACTGTGAATTTTTGAGTATTTTACTATATATTTTATTTTTTAAAATATTTTTATAATCAAAAATAAAGTTTTAGATTTATCAAATATTTGTAAATTTTTATATTTTCTAGAGATCTTTTTGTTTTGGGCTTAGAATTTTTGATTTTTTCCCCCTCTTGAATTCTTATAAGCATTCTTTGTTTAACTTCAGGAAAATTATTTTGTCCTCCTTATAAACAATTTTAAAAAACGAATAAATTGAAACACAAATTTTTTGGCCAGCATACTTAATTATATGAAAGCACATGCAGTAAAAGCAAGCTCTATTTTCTAATTTGGGGCTATAAGATTTGTCCATTACACCATTATAAGCCCTTTTGGAACTAAAAACTGAGCAGTTTGATTTAAAAAAGGGCTTAAGTCAACTTTTGGTAGAAAAAATGAGTTAATGTTACGAGATTTGTTCAATAAGAAATTCCAAGAGATGGTACTCGTAGCATCGAAAATGGTTTCTTTCCATTGAGCATCACGACTCACTAAACAGCTGTCTAAGTCTCAGTTATTCGTATTCGTGATCAATACCCCTTTCGCCCCTCAAAAATTCTTCGCCATAACTTTCCCGACCGATGAGACCATCTTCGACTTTTTTTTTGGAAAAGATTCACCGAAATCAAACCAACGTTTTAATTTTTGCTTGATTTCTAGTGCGTAATGATAAATCCAGATATCACTGATGGTGACAACTCGACGCTGCAGCAATCAAATTTTGATTTGGGAGTAAATGACTGCGAAATCCATACTAACTTATGAATCAATGTCAATTTTGTTTCAGCTCCTTTCAATAGATGGCAGCATCCAATAAAAACAACAATTTACCTTAATGATGCCATCTGTCTTCAAATACAAGTACTTTTTTAACCACTCTCGTAGTTTTGGTGAGATATAGATATATTCCTTTTCTATTTACAATCGCATATTTAATGGAGCACGATTTCTTCGTAAATTAATCAACAGAATTTCCAATATTTTTAAATTGACTTCAACACAAACAATTAAGCATTTCAATATCAGAAAGAAACGGACTTATACCACTTAAAAAACGGCTCAATTAGGGATTTGTTTTCCTTATTTAACACATAATTATTTTCATAATAGATTTCCTATTATTTAATTTCTGGGACGACAACAAACAGAAAGCAGAGAGTTAATATAAACATTTCTTCGCATCTCAAGATTCAATACCTTTCGATAGAAATCTATTTTCGTTTTTCTTTCCGCCATTATTTCACCTCCACAGCTCGTTCTCATCGTCTGCTACAGCCGTCTAAACAGGAAACGCAGACGATTTCACATCATCTGTCAGTCGATATGGCTTCGCACCTCTAAGACATCCCGAATTTAACATGCGATTGCATCGCAATTTATTTTGTTTAATTTCTAAATGTCACCATAGGGAATAATCCAATTTATAACAAACGAAACATCCAATGTACAAATTATTTAAAGAGCATTTAAAGTTTTAGACACCTAACTAAAATACATTATTTCGTGACAATTGAATTACTTGAGGGAATATTATTCGAACATATATATCTCTTTGAATTTTTCGCCACTTTCGAATAAATTTTAATAGTCAAGGTGGAATACATTTTGATCCCGTAAAGGATATTTTAAATTGATTGCACGATATATTTGTTTTTTTAGGACACAGCGAAGGTTCTCTCATCAAATTAAAAATAAAATTTATCAAGTTTTCATTAATTTATTTAAAATAAATTTTTGTTTCACATAAAAGGAGTGACAGATATTTCAAATATTGTGTTAGAAATTGTTTTAATATATTCAAATATTGTGT